>JAOXXN010000471.1:49427814-49457329 GCA_026770055.1 Myrmophylax atrothorax
TTCACACTGCCCCCTTGCTCGGGACTAAGGGGCTACTCCTACATTCTAGCACTTTTAGCATGCCCTTAAACAAAAGCACAACAGGCTTCTTGTTGGTTCTTCTTGGGCTCTACATTCATTATTTGTGGTAGGTAAGACTACACTTTTCTTAAGTCAAGAAAGTGTCAATACATATACCCTAATAAATAAATTCTTCATTGAATCTCTTAAATAAGGCTCACTAAGGAAAATGAAAACAGCGTCTCTTTGGACAAGAGAAACTGGGGAGAAAGCTCCAATCCACCCTGTTCATCATGGGCAATCCAGTACTACATAATGAAGTTGAAAAACAAACAACTGAAAAGGAAATCAAGCATCTTCTCAAACACCAAACAATCTTTTACTGAAACATTGCACACTCCATAGGATGACCTCTGTTGCCTTTCTTCTATTCATAGCAAGCAAAGTACATCTGGGTGTCTGAAACAGGTTGGATAATAACACTATTCCTAATAACAAGATTCCAAAAATAAGAGTTCAAAAAGAACAGATAGAAGTTTTATGAAGAATTACCAAACACTCTGGATACAAATCCAAGGGGAAACTGGGAGGCAAACATGGTGAGAAACCAAGGAGCAGCATAAAGGCTGGGGCCAATCTCGTGCTCCTCTAGGTGGTTATAGAGGTCTCGATGGTAGTCATGAAGAAGTCGAGACAGTTGGTACATCTGGATCTGCATGGAATAAGAACAAAGGGACTAAGGATAAGCACGTTTTAACACTCATAGTAGCAAAGTCAGTGCTTCACATTATTAAAAACAGAGAAATGTATTTGTCAATGGATGTTTGGACAGCATTGTGTGAAGACAAGAAATACTCAAAGCCACCTAAAAGACACAGGATGAGTCACCTGTGAGCCTATGACAGGCTCATTTGCAGGGTTATTTGAACCTCATACAACACATCAGAATTCTTCTGATTTATGGTTTCCACAGTTTCCCCTGATGACTTTAAATTTGAAACTAGTTCATTTAAGATGATGTATTGTTTCCCTAGATTATCCTTCCCTATTTTTGAGAACTCAATTTAAGTTCATGTTTTGACAGTGCTATCTATATTGCATTATTATGTTTAACATAAGCATCTTTTACTCAAAAAAACTGAAATCATACCTGTAAAATTGTCATATCAGGACGATATTGTTTTCTCAGGCCCATGTCAAACATGAGAAACTTTAGCATTTTAAAAGCATCTTCTTCACTCATATGAAGTAGTAGAACTCCTGCTACAAAACTAAGACCCTGGCAATATCCTACTTCCTGGTCCAGAAGTGAATAAGCCTTCAAAATATTGTAGAGTGACAGCTGCCCGGCTCCCAGCTGTGCTGAGAAGTATGGATGTGTTGGAAATGTTCGGCCTGCGAACACAGCTGAAGTTAGCAACTTAAACTGAAAAATAAACACCTCCCCCTCCCCTCCCACCAAAACCTTGCCATGTTACCAAATTAAACAGTCTTTCAAAAATGTAGATTCTGTTGAAAAGCAGATTCTGAGCCAGCGCACAGGAAGACTCGAATAAAGTTAACAATACAAAAGAATTGATTCTTATGCTCTACCACTGTTTTGTTAACAGTCATTGCAAAATTAATTTTGAAATTGTCAGGGGGATGGTGACAATCTGTTGTTTGGAACAGTTGAATACCTGGTTCTTAAGCCTGGCCCTGATCAGTTTGTTAGAGGGCTTATAGAGCCTGGTTGCCTGTAATAGTGGGAGCCTTGATTCAGTGGCTTGATAATCACCCAGTTCTACTTCCTTGATGAAAAAGTGTCAGCTTTTAAACAACTTTTAGGACCCAGGCATAGACTTAGAACATCTGAGCTATCTGGGCTGGAGGCAGAGGGGTCTTTCCCTTTCTCTTTTCCTCTTGTCTTTCTTTTTCTTGTAAATGTGTCTGTTGTCACATCCCTTCCTGTCTTGGTCCCTCCCAGTCTTCTTATAGGCCCTTCCTCCTTTCCTGTACCATGAAGCTCAGGCTCTTGCATGGGCTGATCCAGTTCACCAACATGGCAGAAAAATCCCCTTTTACATGGGGTTAGTTGTTGTGCCCATGAACACCAACACAAGTGACAATTGCTTGGAGAGTGGAAGTCAGATGGCAGAGCAAAACTTTCTCTTGGTAGCAATGGGCTTTGGCTCTACTCCTCACATCTCTATATCCTAGCCTAAGGCAGACCCCAGACTGGCTTATCAGTAAACTTTCATACAGCACTTGGTGTCCTTAAGCCAAACCAATCCAACAAGGTAGCTTATGCAATTTGTTTGACCCACAATATTTACTCCATGAGTAAAAACTCAACTTTCTTTCTTCTTTTTTCTGCAGCCCTTACAATATCAAGAATTGTGTGCTATGATACATGTTCTATGATACATGCTATATACATATTACGTGGAGCACAGCTAATGCAGGCAGCCAACAGATAGGGCACTTTGTGCAGCCATTTCTGAGTTTTGTTTCCTTGAGGTCTTGAGCATCTGGATATTTTGTCCAGGATCACCTGGAAACCTGACGGTACTGCTGCTGGCAGGTAAGGCTGATGCTGTGGAAAAGCTTCTAACCAACCCTTGACACCTGCCCTTGATGACAGGGTGCCTGTAGCCTTTCCTCTACCTGATCCCTGATTAGGGAGGGCCATTAATGACCTGGACAATAGGGCAGAGCCCACCCTCTGCAGGTTTGCACATGATGCAAAACTGGTTCGAGCGACAGATATACTGCTACAATTCAGAGGGCAGCAGGCTGGAGAAATGAGCAGACAGGAACTTTAGAAAGTTCAAAAAAGGTAAGTGCAAAAATCCTGCACCTGGGGAGGAACATCCTCATGCACCAGTGTTTGGTGGAGGCTGCCCATCCAGAAAACAGCTTTGCAGAAAAGGACCTGAGGGTCCTGGTTTTCACCAAGTTGAACATGGGCCAGTAATCTGTCCTTGCAGCAAAGAAGGCTAATGGCATCCTGGGCTTCATTAGGAGTGTTGCCAGCAGTTGGAGGCTAGTGATCCATCCCATCTGCTCAGCACTGGTGAGACCACATTTGGAATGCTGTGTCCAATTCTGAGCTCCCCAGCACAAGAGAGATATGGCTGTACGGGGGAGAGTCCCAGGAAAAGGCCACTAAGATGATGAACTGCAGCACCTCTCCTAAGAAGAAAGGCTGAGAGAACTGGGACTGTTCAGTCTGAAGGAGAAAAGGCTCAGGGGGATGTTATCAGTGTGCACAAATACTCAGTGGGAGGGAATGAAGAAGGAACCAGGCTTTTCCCAGTAGTGCTCACTGACAGAACATGAGGCAATGGCACAAATTGAAATACAGGAAATTCCACCTATCATTACAAAACACTTTTTTTTAATTTTAAGGGTGGCCAGACACAGGCTGCCCAAAGAGGTTGTGGAGTCTCCATCTATAGACATATTTCAAGTCTGAGGAAACATGATATTGGGCAGCCTGAGCAGACCTTGCTTTCAGCAGGGGGTCTGGACTAGATGATCTCAAGAGTTTCCTTCCAATCTCAACCACTCAGTGATTCTGTAAACAAAGACATTAAGGACTTCACCTTTATAGACTTTTGGAAAAACTTTTCCAAAAGGGAATTTTTCACTTTTAGGAAAAAACCCCTTCCCCTATCAGACTTCCTCTGTGAAATGCCGCAACAGAGAAAAATCTGAATACCTCTTTTGTTCTAGTATTAAGTGGAGCTTGTTTTTTGTTTGCCCACTTGTTAAATATCACCCCACCCTTTAGCTTCTGGAATGCTGTTGTGCTGCCAGATAATATCAGAGCTCCTGTTTCAAGAAGACAAAGCCTGGGGCAGAGTCCTTCTGCCACCTGGTAGCTGCTCTAGCCTGTCACATGGGACATGGCCTTCAGTTCTGAGGAGGTTTGCCTGGCCAGGGTGTTAAAGAAATATTTCTAGCTTTCAAACAAGAAGGAGCTTGTGTTCCTTTGCTTGAATGACAAGTTACTACAGCACAGTCTAAAGGCAGACCTGCACTGCCTCACTCACACAGCAAGGCTCCTTTCATGTAAGTCATGAAGAAAAGTTACAAGCAGAGCAGGAATAAAAACGTGAAGGAGTTCTAAAAACCAGTAAATGGAGGAGAAGCAGAACTGTTTTGTTTCTGAGTGCCCTGCTGTTGACCTAACTAAGAATTTTAGCTTTTATTTTGGACCAAAATCTCTGTCCTTGCTTAAAAGAGACTCTAAATGAAATGATACCTCCAGACTCCAGAATGAGAAAGTAAGTACCTATTACTTTATTTTTTAAAATGTAATAAAACAAAACAGTATTTTCTACAGTGTTCAGCAAATACCCAATGATGGATGGTTTCCTATACTGATAGTATTTAGAAGTCAGTTTACCCTACCGTATTGAGAGCAGAAATCATTTACTGAATGTGACTTCAGGACCTGAAATTCCCTGTGACTGCAGTGGTTGTGCAGGTGGGCTCGTAAAATAAATACATATAAAAGTCTTTAGGGAATTATGGCTTTTTTCTTGGTCCATGGGATGGAATAGCACCATGACATATAAACTGGGCAGCTGTATCTTACCTCTGCATCCTCACGCACAGTGCTGGCCTCATTCTCAGGATGCACTACTTACAGCTGAATACGCAACAGTTCAACTAAGTGTGAGCAACACTTTTTACAACTTTGGCTCATACTGTGTTAGTAAGACCTGTTTACCCTAATTTGGGAAAGGTTTTCAAACATGACAACCATAAATTGCAAGAACATAGGTTTTTATTTCAAGATAGAAGTGCATGCTTTCAGAAGGTCTCTTAAAGATTTAAGAGAAAATGCTTCTGATAGCCTGAAGGAACACAAGTCAGAACACGCAAATTCCTTCTGGCTGCCTATGTAGTTATGGTGTCTGTTAACAGGCAGCACAGCTCTATTCCAATGTGAATCAAAGGGCAGTCCTCAGCTTCCTAACTTCATCTTGCTGTAATGACTCAGTCCTTCCCTCAGCTCATGGGCTGGCAAATAGCACCCTGGCAAATTCACTTGCATGAAAACCACCGTGAAGTCACCAATTTACCAACACATGCACTCATTTGTTTCTACAAGAAGAGCACACGACTAAGATAGGAAAGTATTTGTGTGCACAGCCAGGGAGAAAATGTGAACAGCTTGTTGAGCCAGTAAGCCACAGTTTGCTGTGTGAGACAACCAAGCTCAGACTGATTGTGCCCCTTACTGTCCTGGAGTCATCCCACCCTCTTCCCCTCTGCTGAAGGTGTTCACTTCACCAACCCAGCACAGAACAGATCACCCCTTACTGAACAATTCAGAACAAAATCCCAGCCTCCTGTGGCAGGGCTATCAACACCAGGTATGCTGTACCAATAGGTACTTGCTAGCAAATGATCTCTGGTTGCATGTAAATATCTCTCTCAAAACCAAAAGATTTCACCTGGCACTTGACATTTTGACTCACTTCACCAAATGTTGCAAAAAAGGAGAAAATACTCTTTTTACTATATAAATCTTAGGTCACCATCTAAACTTGACAAATCTTCTCACAGTTCCAGGACCCCCTCAAAACAGCCTGCAGACTGAGTAATTTTTAGCAAATGGGTGCCCCCAGACAGCTCTGGGTATAGGTGATCCCTCAACAGGCAAGAAAGGGGTGGAGTCATTTGCAATGAAAAATGCTCAAATATTGTTTGAGTAGTTATAAAGAGCAGAAGTATGATGGGAAAACTCTGTACTACTGATTTACAGAAAAAAAAAGGTTAAAAAAATACAGTAAGTATTAAGCATTCAGATCAGGCTAAGCACAGTTTTTCCCCAAAATTTTTATCCTTCTATCATGTGACATTTGGCTACTTGCAGTGCATAACTTCCCTTGATGGAGTTTTTCATGGCAAATTCATTTAATCAAACTTAGTGACTACAGACTTCTGAAATTGCCCCTCACAACTTCACAGACCCAAACCACAAACAGTTCTACCATGCTCTGGAAGGCATTATTTAGTTTTTGTCTTTATTAGGGAAGAGCATAATGAACATTGAGTTTAGTGTGGGATTATCTCACACACAAGAGCTGGGATCTTCTTGGAAAAACATCAGCTCCTGCTTTCTCACTTACACCAGATGAAAACCAGTTCTTATCAAAAACCAATTATTAAATGGTGAAAGGCTTTTTATGTGTTAGCTTCTTTAATTTAAATATTTTCCAGAGATCATAAACCCCTTGTTTTAATTTCAGACTATTACTGTACTTACCTAGGTCAATAAGTATTGCATGCTGTTGGGAAGTTAGTTGTTTTAGGAGTTCTTTATAAGGTGTGTCCTTTGGTTGTTGTTTACTTGGAAAATGATGTTTAAGATGGTATTGCTCTGCTAGAAACTTCCATATCTCCCCACGGTGGTGACGGGGTACTCCTAAGGGAAGAAAGTAATTAAACCAGTAATTTGTACTCTTACTGTGTTCAGCTATAGTTGAGCTAACAGGATCGAGGAACTGAAGATCCATATCTGCTAAATAGGCAAGCAGATGCCTATCTGCTACCTCCAGTGAACCATAGAAGCAGATCAAACTACAGTGCTTACATTTCTTCAACCAACAAAAGATATCAGCACCTTAACAGGAGAGATTTAAGGCAGAAACATTACGAGTTACCTGAGAAGTATTAGAAGAGGCATCAAGAATTGCAACACTTGTCCCTAAAAATTATATGCTATTTTTCCATGTAAAGTACACAATAAAGCACTGCAATAGAACTAACTCCCACTTTTCACTAATACAGCACTGACTCTGTTGTTAGGAGTAAGCTTTAGAAAGGTGGGATGCAGACATACCAAAAGTATAAACAGGGATAAAGGAGATGTGATCTAGACACTACAACACAAGGGAGACAGTCAGATAGCAAGTATTATACTTCTACTTTTGCAATTGGTTTGCTCAATGACTGGTACGCATAAAAATATTTTAAAGCTGGAATTTATTTCTCTATAAAAAAGGATAATGCTACATAACTTTCATACAGGTAATGATAGCCTTCATTTTTATCTATATGTGAAGCTCTGAGAGTATAGTTAATTTAGCACAAGACTGGCAGTATTAAATAATCTACACAAGGAATCAATATATTGTTCTTTGGGTAAGTATTCTGTCTAATCCATGATATGCTGAAACCAGATATTACAGTTTGAAGTAACTTATGGCTTGAAGGGTTTTGGACTGCTTTTTTCTTTCAGTATACATGTAACATATGGAGGACAGTAAGAACAGGAAAAAGCAAAACTCACTCCAGCATCTAACTTACATGGAAAGAAAACAAAACATTTTAGGATTTAATATTGTTAGAAATTTAGACTTAACTAGTCATCTTAAATGGAAATTTGGTTTAACTTGCTTGTATAATAGCATATAGTCAGGTGCAATATTTAAAATATTAAACTTCTGATAGTGGTTAATTCTTGACACTTCCTTTACATGTTGGAAAGCTTTGTATAGAACTATAAAAAGCTCCTTGGAGTAGCCATCTTCACCATCGGCTACACACAGCGCTCAGCTATGGTCATTTGGGACTAACTATGGCACAACTAACAGTGAGCAATAACCCAATTTCTTAGAATATTTAAAAAATATCCTTAGGTTATATTAATTTTGATGCAGTGGAGAAAGGGGCTGGTTGCTGAGCTCTGCAGTTGTGAGGAAGACTGTAAGTGGTGCTTGCTGTTATAAACTCAGAGAAAAGGCAGTTCTGCAGAGATACCCATGTATGCTGTTTGTATGCAGACATGGTACCCGGGATGGCACAGAGAATTTCCAGATAATAGTGCAGAGAGCTTCTTTGGTTATTTACACAGTCATTTCTTTGGCGTTATCCAGGCTTTTTTTCTTTAGCAATAACTTGTTATTTATAAAATCAGACTGCAACAATTGTAATACATTGAGGTACCGTACAACTCTCCTGTAAGGACAAATATTATTAAAAATTAATATTATAGCTCCAGTAATACAACTGCAGCTACCCTTGGAAGGGACTGGTACTTGCATTCACATAACCATGATGGTTACCTGTTTAGGCAGCAGCCTGAGGAACAGCATTATTGAGACTCTGGTTATAAGGAGTGGTTAAGTGGTCACCCTGTTCTTTTCTAATGTAATTTACATGCATTTCAACAACTCAGAATAACAAACTCTGCTTACCTTGTGCAACAGCAGAGTGTATTTTTTCCACATCAAATTTAATCTTTGACCTTCCAGGTGTACTCAACATTTTTTCCCAAATCAAAGTTACATCTTTTAAGCATGGTGTGATTTCTTCGTAGTCAAGTTTCAGACGTCTGTTCTGCAAATTGTTTTCTGAAGCTGGGAAGTGATATCATGAATGTAGCAGTCAGTATTATTTACTATTTGTAAAATGGATTGATTTAACTTACAACTTCTTATGAATATGGTAAAGCTTTTATGTTTTGTTTCTATGGGGGCATTTTAGTACTATAATGTACCTAAAAAAAGTGGCTTAATAATGGTATTCATGTAAACTAAATAATAAAGCACCTTTTGTGACAGTGGATGAATTTGTGCAGGCCCTAAGACTGAAAAAACAGAAGAGGAGAAAAAAAGTGGAGTTCAAATCTATTCCTAAAAGCATAAAATGCTGAAAGAAAATGTTACAAGGAAACTAAGATGAAGCTACAAGGAGAGCACTACCGAGTGACATAAACTGTGGGAAATTTATGGAGAATTTAATAAAATATGTATTTTAATTTTTTAACTAGGCTGTAACGTACTGAGGAGTCAACACAAAAGACAGGAAAACAACAGCTCTCTACTTGCAAAAATGAGTAGAACAAAAGTTCAAAAAAGTCTGAAAAAGTTCTAATACTTCAACAAATAACACAATTTGAAACTTTATGAAATAGCATATAATGAAATGATCATGGTTTTTTATTAATTTGACATGACTTATTCACAGTATTTCTTTGTTGTGACGATGCATTACTATAATGCTGACAATATACTCTTATTTCGAGGACATTCTGCCATACATCATAAGCCTGCTGCTACTTTTGATGATTTCACAGCGTGAACTCACAAAATCACACTCCTATGCATTTCACTCTTGAGACAATCTAGTTTAAAATGATGGTATATCATCTTTTGTAAATTTAACTCTCCATTGTTTGCACATTCAACTCCTTTAATATAAATTTACTAAATAGTTAAAGATCACCTGAAATTTACATTGTGCATAATGGCACTATCAACACTCTAAACACAACTTGTTCTGAGATCCAGATCTGCAATTAAGGCTTTTTAGATTATTGAATTCTGAGAGTCACAAAAGGTTATTTTGTCCTGTACTCTCACTGGCTAAACAAGCTTCTAGATTTTAAAAACTGGAAAAGGAAAGTACTGTTTATATTTGGGAAGTGTATGTCCTCATCCTGTAGTTGCTTTAACATGTAAATGACTTCATTCACTGAGGGCACTCATATGAATTATGAGATTATCTAAGTGTTTGCAAAATCTGGACATCATACTGTTTCATTTTGAATTCAGTGAGATCCGTGTACATACAAGCACTCACAGTGCTATTATAGCTGTGTGTCCACACTGAAAGTGATTCTATCTAAACTATTTGTTGACTTCACATTTTTGTCAGGTCAAATACAACGTAATTATAAATCAGAATATTAAAAAACCTTAGAACACAGGTGGTATTATATGAAGATAATTAAAAATTTTATCTAAATTTCATCTTGTATGAAGATAATTAAAAATTGTATTTAAATATACGAAAAACTCAGACAAATCTTTTAATTTTCATCTTATGTAAACAAGTGCCTTTTGGTTCTTGGCAACTGTTCAGTCTTTTCAAGACTTTTCCGCTTTATTCAGTCTTCTTATGCCTTATGCTATATGCAAAAATGTGATAGTGGGAGTGACACATGAGGACTGAGGTGAGAATACGCCTTTATCAACAAGATTATTTAGATTATTGCACTCAATTCCCCATATCAGACATAAGTCCTACCAGTAAAGATGCTGTGCTCAGTGAAGCACAGTCATCTGTTGTCTTCAAGTATTGTCTCACCATCTGAGCTCTTCATCTTTATGTATCTGTGATGGTTTTTATTTTTTTCTTTTAGGCAAACAAAATTGGAGCAGCTGGTTAAACTCATTAAAGTGTATGTGGATATTAATGGACTGTCATTGCAAAAAACTTGACTGTAGGCTGTATGTTCAAATAATTTGAACACAAGAAAAATTAAAAAAAAAATCAGGACTATAAATACACAAAACAGAGAAAATTTATTTCTACATGCCACAAAAAAAGCTACAGAAGGCAGTATATTTGCTGGGAACACCTGTGCAGTTCTTAGGAAACTCAGGTGTCAGGTGTTCTTTAGATAGCAGAGTTGAAATGAGAGCTATACTGCCAGGCTAAGTGTTTTGGCAGGCCATATCCAATGTCCGAGAGGGGCTTTCTCTTTCCAGCTAGGAGTCTTAGCCCAAGCGTAAAGAAGGATTTCATGTTTAGTGTACCGACCTTTTCATGCAGCTGGACCCTCTCTCTACATAGTTCTTCTTGGAAGTCAATCTTTCCTCAAGGTGACACAAAGGCAAAGAAAAATTGGCATTTTCATGCCAGGCACCCCCCCTTCTGAGGGTCCATGTGCCTACTCTTCCTGAACATCTAAAACCAGCCAGATAAACATTTCTGTCCTCATCATGCATATCTTCAAAGCAGATGCTCTCAAGGGCAATCACTTGTGATTCTGCATGCAGCTGCTTTTATGTGTAAAAACTGCCACCAAAACAATTGGTTGCAGCTAATTCATCTACAGAAAACTTGTGGTTAAGAACAACTGCAAGTTATGGTTTCTAAAATTCCTTTTCCTTGCCCTTCAGACAGATCTAAGTCAGAACTACTCTATGCAAACGTTGCCTGCACAGTGTGGGTACTACTGCAAGCATCCACAGGTTCAAGTCCACAACCTGAACTTCCATTCAGCCTCAAGACTGGCTAAACACATCACAAGGATGTTGTACTTAACAAGGACCTATGGACAGGAATGTAGAAAAGAATTCAGTTCATGATAGTGATTGTGCTGAATTCCTTGTAAGAGCTTCTAGATACCTGCCTAAAAAACCTCAGCCATGGTAAAAATAAAAGAGTATCACTTTAAGATCAAGTAAACAAGTAATATGGTGCAGTGATAAAAAACAGTGTCAATTTTCACCTATATTAATGAGTGCTGAGGGAGATGTTGCTGCTCTGATTTACTCGGATGTTCCCAGAATGTTTCATTAAGGTTTGGTGCAGTCCACTGCCAAAGCCACAGAGCAATCCAAAAGGTGAACTTGTATTGCAGTAGAGTGTAATCAAGAACTTCACCAACCTTGTAACTTTTGGTTTTCTTTCTCCATTCTCAGGAGCAGTATCTGCTGAATAATCGCTTTCTTCCAGAGCTCACGAAGCTCGTGGGGTGTCCGTTTCCTTTCTTCTTTCACTGGCCCAAAGGGGCCATCTTCACACACTGGTTCCAATGGGGATCTTGGTGGAAGTTCTCCCAGTTCACAGTAATCTTAAAAAAAGAGAAGCTGTTGTGAACTACTTCGATGTCATGACCAGCTGAATGAAAGGACACAGTTTGAAAGACCGAATACATCTACATATATACATAAACTCATACACATACACACATATATAACAGGTAGCAATACCAAGGTAAGGTTACCCAAGAGACAGTTTCAAGCAGATTGAAAAGAATTATATGGGCCAAAGCCTAGAAAATTTTTTCTATAACTTGATAAAACATTGATAAACCACATACCATGACCACAGCTTGCTAATTATAGCTTTTCAAGCAGAAAACTAAAAGAAAAAGGCAAGTTTGAAAAATTACAAAAACTTAAACCTACAGCTGAAACCTGGCATGACTCAATTAGCAGATAAAAATCAAATCTAACACCCACATAACTTGAAGAATAATCTCTAAAATGTGTTTAACAAAGAAAACACACGCCCTTAGCTGCACAAACACACCACCACCTAAGGCCATACAATGGAATGATTACCAGCTCTTAAAGTAAATAGGTGGAAAGGGAGACAGGCACTTAAGACATGTTTGTTTTCACTTCTCCTTTTAACCATATCATAACCTTCTGCACTTTTTCTTTTAGCATCAGCTGGTCTACCACAAAATGTATATTTTCGTCAAGCATGCAAGGGAATTTTAAAAAGACTGAAAACACTACTAAAGAAAGCAAATATTAAATAAATTTCAGGCAAATTGAAAAATCATTTCTTTTTAGGGAAAGGGTATACAATATTGCTTTAAATCAAGTAATCAATGTAAGAAGCATAAGTTGATATCCTTTGTTTTTTTAATACTGCTGTAGCATCACTTACTTTTATTGTTTTATACAACTTCTCTGAAAGCTAAGTAATCTTTGATATAACCTATAAGAACAAGTACTCAATTCACCAACTCTAAAATGAATGGCCAAAATAACTGATCTCTTCCTACCAAATCCCAAATGGAACAGCATTGCAACAGCACTTCTTCACCCAAATAGAGTGGCTGTGAAATGGCTCCCTGAGCTATACATGCAAGGAAATGCTTTAAAGTTAGTGCAACAAAAACCATTCCCCAGACTCTCAAGCCAAGGACAAGTACATCTGTGTGTGCTATTTCAAATATCTCCTAAAGAGGAGGAATTCCTGAAACAATTATTCTGATGGTAGCTTAGTACTCCATTTCTTTACCATTGCACAGCATAGTGATAAAGATTTTGAATTAAAGACACACACATTATCTCACCTATTCAGAACTAAGAAAATAGGAAGACTTTCACCTCTTCAAGTTCTGCTCAGAATGACACCATATATTGACTCACATGGTTCATATGCAGGCTATTCTTTTCTTGTTTGTTTGAAGGCACTCACACTGAGCTCAGATGACTAAGAATGGAAATGTTCACAGCTGTTGGCTTCTGCATTTTTATGTTTTGCCACTGTCAATCTTTTCCTCTCAGAGAGTTAGAGAGAAGTAGGGTGGGTCCACATACCACCTGTTTCCTTATACAACCTTTATTTTCTTGTCACCACAGTAAAAGTCAAGAGCTAAAATATATATATATAAATAAATGCAACATTTTCAACTAGCTGAACAATTTAAACATTTACAAATTTGCGCTCTGGATATAAGTGTGGATATTCATACTTCTTGTATCTATAGCATTTCAAAGAACAAAGAAGATCATGTGAATGACAATTAGGCAAAGGTCAAACATTTGACACTTCAATGGCAATCACCACTTGTTGTAAAGAAAGCAGGAAAAACTGACAGATGCACTCAGAAATACAACTGGTTATGAAAAATATCAATACAATGAGGAAACTTGATTATATCCCTTAAGAGAAATGGGGAAACAAATATTTTTCTTTACAGGTAAATTGAAAGACTTCTCTGGATTAACATCTGCAATTATAAAAGAGATTTAGGTAAAGGTCAGCAGGTAGAGAAGGTACACACACTCAATAACAATTTTTACTGACAATGAAAGGAAAATTATTTTGATTTGATTTCTGGTTTTGATGCACACATTATACTGTCAACAATGTTCGGTACATTTTTATGTAGAATTTCTACATATAGTAGCTTTGATCCCAATTTTCCTTAGTGCATATTAAGTAACATTTTAAGGGAAATGCTTTTAAAGATAATGCTGGTAGAACTCCCTTACTTTGCTTGAATAAAATAATAAAGAAATCAAAAGACAATCTTTGAGCAAATTTTCATTTCCTCTAAGGCTGCACAAAATAATGATGCCATAAGAAAGAGCAATCAACAAAAATGGTCAACAAACATCAGTGCAAAAACTAAAGTAATCCAGATATGAAACCCCTTATCTGCTGTAGACTATCCTATGTAGACTAAGGCTGTGCATGCCTTATATTCATGTTACATTCTCATAACATCCCATATAGAAAGCATGTATATCTTGGGGGGGAAACAAATCTTTTCTCATCCTCACACATCTAGATACCCCTGAGAGGATGTGATTCTTTTCTTATATATATATATATATGGATGTATATGTTAGAAAATAACAGACTATGTAAAGATACAGTTTATGGCTATTTACGTGCAAAAAAAAAAAAAAAGACCCAACCCCCCAAAAAACTGGCTGGCAAAACGCATGCATGGAAAGGGATTAAACACACCTAAAATATTTCTGCCTTTAATGTATGCATCCCTGCTTCCTCAGTACCAATTTTATGGAATGGTCTCAAAGTACCAAATTAAGAAGTTTATCAGAGACGTTACTCACTTATCGTTTTCCAGTGATCAACCAGTGGCAACACCTGAACTGCTGTAAAGCACTAATTACTGAAGACCATGGTCCGGCTTCCATTTAGGCTGAAAATTTCTCATCTGTTACTGACTAATCTGATAAGATCAGTATTCATTAAAAGAAATAATAATTAAGGCTACAAAAGAAAACAGAGAAGTCACAAAATTCTATAAGCTGAACAATTATGATTACCAGTGCTACCTCTAATCCTCTGTGAAGAGTACTACGCTTGATTTTGCCTTCCAAATGGCAGCTCCTTTTCTATCTTTTCTTCTTCTTCTCACATGTGGACATTTAACAGGAAGTCTAAAGTCTACTCTGATAAAGTGCAACACATTGAAAACCTTCCTTCCCTCCCGTCTGCACGCAGCAAGAGGCAGGATTTACAGAGTGCAGAATGAACCTGTTTAACTGCTCAGGTGGCCTGTCGGAAGTTTGCAGAGTTGCATCAGCTGTTTGGCCAGTAAAGGTGGGAGGGAAGGTGGAATGTGAAGGTAATTCCTCAAAGCAAAGTAAAACAATTTGGTAAGTCAACACTAACCCATGTCCATGAATACACTCAGCTTCCAGATCCAGAACAGAGAAGAGCACAAACACTGGAAGAAGAAACTGAGTATTACATTCTTATGCACAAGCAATCTGGAGGATAGCAGAGAAAATGAAGACAAATAGCAGAGCAATTCAACTGAACCTAACTAGGAGCTCACATTCCACTGAACCAAACAGCCACGTGTTAAAATCTGAGCAATGCACAGCCTTCAGAACTTTCATGAGATTAGTAAGCGCACTTAAACAGGATCTGAACACTTCAGCACACACTGAAAGACTGCTTCTCTGCTCATCTGCCAGCCTAGTCAGCTTTTGCTACCTCCTATTCCATGTTTGACCTGTATCTCTTTCAAATATATTACCTCCTTTCCTGCAGCTTTCATAAAAAATTCTACTATTGCAGGTACTCCTACAAGCCACCACACTTACTCTTTAAGGATCAGCATTTGGCAAGTTGACTCTATAACTATTATTATATTTTATCAATATGCAGGTTATTTTCCATTTGAGGTTCATACTTGGACTCCCTTTCAGAACTCTTCTTCCGCACAAGGCAATTCTACAAGTCTGTGGGTCCAAACTAATATTCCTTAAGAAATACTTCATTCGGGAAAACCACCAGCCTTCCTGAGCTTGTGAGAACTTCTCCAAGGTAATGAACAGCAGATGCCACTGCTCATGAACCAGGTGGAAACATTGCACAAATGCATCAGCACATCCATCCATACCTCAGAAGCACTTCTCTTACACTTCAACCGCTCATAATACCCCCCAAAATGAACAAGGCCAATAGGAACAATGGACTGAGATGCAATTTTTACAGGAGATTCATTCATTTATATCCAACCATTTATTTATGAAGCTGTTGGCTTCACATGGCACTGCTTCAATCCTAAGGTCCAAAGTATCCCAACACTCCACTATGATCAAGAAATGCATTATACAAAACTCTAATGTGCAAAGATGACACACAAAACAAAGTACAAAAGGTTATGAACAAAGTGTATTACTCCCAGGGACCACACTAAAGGAAGTCTGTACATGAAAAGTTGGTGAATGACTGCAGTAGTAATTAAAAGAGATATCTGACCAGTAGTGAGGTGAACAGGGAATTTCATCTGTAAATTACTAGGGAAAAATAATTTATCAATTTTTTTCAATCTCAGTATTAAACAAGGCTTTCCAAAAACAAGAAAGAAAAAAGGAAACCCACTAAGAGAAACCACACACACAAAGTAAAAAAACAACACAAGTGAGAAACCCACCTAAAAGCCTGAATTTTAAAAACATTCTTTCAGAAGCGCTTAGTCTAACCAACCTCAACTACCAAAAGCTAGATAATCAGAATCATCTTTGACTAGAAACTGCAGCACTTCAAGTAGAAAGGAAGGGCTAATAGGGAGGAGGCTCAATAGTAGTGCATTACCACCACCCTCACTACAGAGTTGTTTAAACATGGCCATCTGCATGCTGTGTTTACCAGTCACATCTGCTCTCCACAGTTAAGAAGCCAGACAAGATATGGCAAGAATGTGGACAGAAGAACTCATTAACCATTTTATTTACTGCATTAAATTATTTTTCTTTGATGCATTTCAAACCTTACACCATTTAGCTTGGCAAACTAACAAGAGAATCCTCGCAGTCATGTAAGATTCAACTGCCAAAAGAAAAGACATCAACAACATCCTTAGTTCTCTTCAGATCTTCCATTTAGGTTGTGCAACACCTTATTTCATACATGGTACAGAATTAAAGAGGAACTGCAAACTTCTACAACCAAGGATATAATAGTCCTATTATTTTACACAGATGTCTGAAATATTTAACTTCATAACCAAATGTGGTAACATGACCAGGAGCCTTCTGTTACCAGAAAGTTTCAAATACAGAATCACAAGAAGCAACAAGTTCTTCTAGTCTGACATACAACTTAAAGCAATGACTGAACGAGGAATTCTTGAAAAACTGTGTATTTCAATACTGTTGATTAAAATCAGCTCTGAAAGATGTTCCTACTTCTGCCTGAAAGTGGAGTGGGGAGGTATAAAGGCAAAAATCAAATAACTGAAGAAATACATTCATTAGTTAGAATGTTTAAGACAGTGAGAAAGAGAGACAGAGAATTAGAAAAAGAGAATAACAAAAATCTTATTCCAAAAGAAATGTAATATTGTAACAGATCAAAGTGTGATTCATTTTGTGAGTGAACTCTGCTCCCCTTTTTCCATCTTTCCGCTTTGCAGGACTCAACATTCATTATACAATATATAAAAAAAGAAAAATATCCAAGAACGAGACACTGTGCCTCGAGGTGGCAGTGGGAGAAACGCTGCCCCCTGGTGCTCCACACCACTCGCAGCATCACAGCCATTCCACGGGAGTGGCTAACGGCAGATGAGGTTGGGTTATGTGACCTGTGGCTTGCCACAATAGAACTAGCATAATTTAGCACTCCATTGTCCAGCTTCCAGTGGTAAAGAATTAAAAGTCTCTATAGACCATTTCACCTATGCAGAAAATCCTTTTTAGATCTTCAAACTGGAGATCAGCCTCACCTTCAGGCTCACCAGAGATCACCTGTCTGTCCTGCCAGGCAGCAAATTGTGTAATAGCTGTCTGATGTGCTTAATTGTAAAGTTATGTACAGAAGCAGAGAAAAATAGTGGGGGAAGGGAAAGTGGCAGCACCAACAAGAAGGAGGTGGACAGAGAAGGGCCTGTACATGGGACAGTATTTGTTATAAATAATTTGAAAAAGTCCAAGACCCTAACACTGAGTTTTTTCCTTCTGTTCATAAATTAAATATGTGCACTGAAAAAACCACAGAAAAAGAAAAAAACTGAAGAAAAAGACCGAATATTTTAAATTACTCCTCCTATTAATAGCACATCCTGTTTTCCATTTTGGACACACTTGTTTCTCCAACTATTCTGCTTACCCAGCTGTATGTTGTTAAGATTTTATCTTGCAGCTATTATGTCCCAGAGGAAATGCTTGGATAGGCAATTTAGGTGTGGGTTTTTTTCCTATTTAATATGGGAAGGTTTTGTGGCTTTCAAAAATAAGTAAGGCTATTTCCAGTCACAAAGAGGTGCATCAAACCTGTAAAAGCAGTAGTTTCAGAGAATAGCTGAGGTTGAACAGGCCCTTCACATACCTTTAAGTACATGAGAGCATTTCACATGTAAGTTTACACACCATGCTCTTGAAATCACTTCACTTTGAAGTACACTGAATTTGAGAGGCATCTGTGTCCATATACAGCTTACCTCACTGTCAGTCAAATTCTTTTGCAAGTAGTGCATTAATGACAGAAACAATTCTGTTATGTGCTGTGTCCAGTTAATCAAGGTCTCACTTGAAGATGCAAGAAGAGCATTTCAGTGAAATTAGGATGGCTACTTTTTACTGCATTTACTATAATGTACTATTCCTTCCTGTTCACTTACACTTTTTATTTCTTACACAATGACCTTAGAGATCAGTCAGAAGTTAGAGCTTGCAGAGCTCATGCTATGAAATTCAAACTTCAGTGGGACAGAAGTCATTACATACAAGCTTTTCTCAGGCATTCCTGGTCTCAGCATATGATGTACTATCTGTCTTACATGAAGTGGGATGCATAAAATGATGCATCTGCATGCTCATGTGCAGTGATTTTCCTCTAGTCTGTGATTCTTCATCACCATAGAATTTCAGGAAATAAATATGAGAACAGTGGATAACTATGACTCACGTGGCCAGTGTCATAGACTGGAGCAGCACACATGAGGACAAATTCAATCTGTGATACAGAACTCAATGGAGGTCATAAAAGAAATCTATTTCCTTCTGCAAGGCTTAGGTTTGTCTGCTACATAGTTCTATACTCCAGCATGGAAAGATGAAATAGAAGCATCATCTTTTCTTCACAGCAATGCTGGTGATACATTTTCTTTCCCGTACCTCATTAAAACAGTACACATAAAAACTTCTTCTCTGGCTAGTTAATGTGACACAATAGGAACAATGTTACATATGAAGCTGAAAAGTAAACAGCTGATGAGCTTGACATGACAAAAAAGCAGGTGGGAAACTGCAGTGACAGTTCAAACAGAACACCAGGCAAATACATCCATTCAGTAGACAAAATGATTCCCCCTTCACAGACTACATACACTAACAAGTTCATGGAAGCAAATAAACATAGACTTTACCATCATATCGGCTGGGAGAATCACATGCTTTCTGAGGGGTTGCCACTCGCAGGAATATCTGCTGCCTCCACGAATGCCTCCGAGTCCTTACAGGGCTGTCTGCGTCAATGGCCTGCTGGCTGTGTTTGGATTCACAGTCACTAAAATTGCAGAATATGGGGCACCTTGTGAGTAGGTTACCTGAATGTGGTAGTAATAGTGACACAGCCTTCAGTGAAAACAGTAAGAGGAACCACCAGCTAAGGAGTGCAGTGTGCTGTGCACATGCTGGGGCAAGCTCTTGGTGTTAAGTAGGTGAAGCCTGCTTTGTGGCAGCAACCTTATACAAGGCTGCAAACATGAATGAGGTTCACAAATGGGCTGGCAGCTCTGTGCAATCTGCTTTCTCCAGTTTTAATTAATTTTCACTTTTCTTTGCAGCAGTGTAGTAATCACAGCATATTAAAGACACAAAATGATGCAGCTTTACTGCTATGCTGTTTACATGTCATCCACAAAATCTATTGAGTATTCACAGGAAACACAAAGACTTGCAGATGACATTTATCAGCACACATCAAGGAGCTTTATGAACACCAACTAAACTTCCAACCTTCTGTGAACTGGGTATGCAATGTATTTCTTCCCAACACAGATTTGGAGCAAAACTTTTAACCTCTGTGTTCACAAGTCTATCTCTGAAATACTCAACAAACTTGGTAACAGTGTCCAGGAGCCTTGGATATTACTCCTTTGATGTAATCCACACACTCCATACAGAGGTTTTTATTGAGAAGGTTAAATGAAATAGGGAAGAGCAATGTTGTTTATCTATTAAAAATCCTGCAAATAACTTTCACATGTTACAACTCTAAGCTATTCATTGCTTTATTCCAGTCATTGGCTAAATGGTTGTGTGAGTCTTTGATGACGCTGAAAGGGATAAATGAAGTTCAAATAGCTCTGGCAGGCAACAGGCAGGAGCATTATACAGGTCATCCTCTCCACTCATTTTGAGGACACTAACATTGCTCAGGGTGAATCCTGTATATTCTCTTAACTGAAAACTGTCCTTCGTCAGGAATAATCACAGGAGTACACAGGTGAAAGTTGCCTGGCCATTGCAACATCAAAAATGGCTAAGTTCTGCTATCTTAGTGGTAGAGCAGTCTGGAATAGCTTCATCCTTTTGACAGCAATTACATGCAGAATACACACAAGTGAACAGTTGCATAAGTCACATTTGCAAGTGCAAGAAGCATTTTAAATATTTCAGACAAAGAAACCTTTGAAAATACAGTTTTACCTCCAGGCTTTAAGAAAGAACCCTACCTTGTTGTGCTCCTAAAGTCAGAGGTGTTATTTTCATCTACAGGAGCCAGAAATTTTAAGAAATTTGGCACAGAAGAGGAAGAATGAAGCTTTTTCCTTAAGGCAGTACGGTAGGAGATGCTGAGAGTGCAGTTGGGAAAAGTATAGTTTAGAACAAAGAAGTGTAAATCCACAGAATAAAAATAATACACATTTCTAAGTTTCAGATAAAAAGCAGATGAATTCCTGATGGCCTGAATATCAGCCAAAGTCAAAACTGAAACTGGTAACAAAGTGCTACTTTGAAATACATATTTGTTTGGGCAAACTAAAATGTTCCAATATATATAACGTACTCCCAGTAAAGTTATTATTCTTTGCTATATCCCAAGATTTTTAGTGCATGTTTCAAATAAATTCCTTTAATCTAACAAGAGCTGATGCCAACTTTACCATTGCGCATTTACTTAAATATCAGTTTCCATTACTTTCCATGAAGTTTGGTGGAAAAGGTTAGTAAAAGCTGACACTAATTACCTTTCGCTGGCAAATGAGAGATAAGACTTTGGCAAAAAAAAAATTGTAAAGCATTAACAGGGTTTTATTCAGACAAGCTTGGAACTTTTCAGTTAAAAGCTGAGGCTTCTGACTAATTATTCAGGATTGTGGCTTTATTTATGCAACAGACAGGAGCACCAATCAAATTTCACCAACCGTCTTCTGGTCTTTTAAAATAACAAGTCGCAAACATATTCAGAAGAAGGTTAATAGAAGGAAATAAGAACAACTCAGACAGTGAAAAGTTTTAGTATGGAGTGAAAACATAGAAAACTATTTGGCTGATAACACTAGAAGATCTTTCCTCAGAAGAGTACACAAAACTATGCAAGTAGGAGAATTTACTCCTGAAAAAGAAAGTTTAAGAAACAATTGCTTCTGATAAACCATAACAATATATCTGGATAGCATTTAGTTCTGTTTCCTGAATATGTGAATGGGATGGTGGGGGGATACTCTGCGATAATCACTAGTACAAAGTGAAGTAGGTTCTTTAGTAGCTGGTATGGAGATAAAGAAGTTAAAGCTGTAGCATGGGGTGCCCTGCAAAAGGGTTCACTTACAATCACTTTGTAAATCCATCACAATTACATGGTAATTCCATGTACAGAATACAGTCAACTTGGGAACCTTGACTTTATTGATTTAAGCTCATTAACCCATTTGGTATCCCTATCGATTTCCATTTTCAGTCTTGTTGCTTAGATATTCAATATGGTATATCCTTAAACAACAGGGACAGGGAAGGAGAAGTTGCAACTGTGGGTACAGAATCATTAGCAAATCTACCTGGAAAAATTTACTTTTGAGAAATAAACCTTCAGGATTCAAGTAGGTCTTATTAAACTGAAGAGTGAAGAAGACACTGTAGAGTCATATATCCTGCCCTGACCTATGCCACACTTCTGAGGTCAAGTCAAAGTAAGGGATGCTAGTTAGTACTCAGCAAATACAACTGAAGAAACTAGTGATACAAGGCTCTTAATTGCCTATTTTCTCAAGTTCAGAAAAATCAGCATCTTGGAGAAACAGGAAACTTTCACCCAAGAGAACAAAACAGAACAATAAACAGCAAGAGCAATAAAAATTGTTTGCCAATGGCCAGCGACTGTTGACTTCCAAGGACATTTGGCTTCATTAGCCTTTTGAGCTAAAATAAGCAGCTTAAGCTCAAGGGGTTAAGAGGGGGGTTCACAGTTCAAGATTTTTAGGCAGCAACTTTCAGTTTCAGATTCTCAGGGAAAAAAAGAGTTAATGTCCTTTTCTCAATGTTCTCTCCATATATTTAGTTCTAGGAAAGGAGTTATGTAAAAGTATAATTTGATATTGCTGAAAGTAACCAAGACAAACACATAAGCTGATGGGTTGGGGATTTTTGGCTGTTCTTGGGTTTTTGTTTTGTGAGGAGTGGGGTGAAGAGGGTGTGTTGTTTGGGCGGGTGGTTTGTATGGCTCTCCATAGTCCTGCTACTTCTTGCCTCAGTTAACTTGGTCAACTTGCCTTTAGTTTCAGGCACTAAAGAATATTAATACATTGCTGTGTTACCATGAACAAAGCAGAATAGAACCAAATGATTCAGGAAGGACAGAGTGATCTCAGGTTTTTGGCAACTTATCCTTCACACAATTTAAGAAGTGCTGCTGTCTGCTGCATAATAACAAACTGCTTTGGAGCAACTGGCACTAGAGAAAGAGCCAGTGTTTGGAAGAATTTTATTGATTAAAACAACAAATTATGTAATTAGCTACTACATTCAGTTAAAGAATTCCTTCTCCCATAAAAATCTATTACTTTTGGTCTATATTAAATTATTTTAATTATTTACACTTTAGAGCTTCATATTTATGACACGGTAAAAGAAAGCCTACTCCAAACGATTTGCAGGTGCTAGCTCACCTTTTTTGTGCAAAATGCCCACTTTGTTCTCCACTTGAATTATGCCTTAGATATTTAAAAAAGTTGGGTGAAGAGGCTGAGGGATTAAGATGAGCTAGAGTAGGAGAATGTGCAAGTTGACCAGAAGGACTTTTAGGTTCGCCGACAGGTTCGTTCAAACCATATAGTGGGATTCCAACCAGAGTGATGGAATTGAGATAGCACAAAGAGCAAAAGAGTAAGAACAGAAAGGAGAAAAAAAAATTAAATTCTTTCTCTGATCTTTGAAAAAGACCTGGCATATATAAATGAGACATTTCCTATGTTCTTCACAGTTAATGCAGTAACTTTAGAACATGAACTTTTAACCCAATCAGCAAATCCCAAATACACATTAACAGGTTTCAGCAAGGCATTTCAGCACATAACTAAATTAAAACTAACAAAAAAATGTCAGTAACACCCTCATTTCTTTTAACTTATATATGCTTCCCCTTGGTTTCTCTGATAAAGTCAGGCTTATGATCAAGAGTTCCAATGGATAAGAAGTGAAATGTTACAGGAAGAACTGAATTTATTTCTACTTTGAAAGTAACATTTGAACCGAGGCAAGCTGTTCAAAAACACTCCTAAAGCAGTCAAGACTTCTTAGAAGTCTACAATTCCAGTGATTTTTGAGAACTTTAAGTACACTTGTCTTGTAAGTTTACCATTTCCTCTGTTTCTGTATATTTGCTATGAAATGGAAGCAACAGGGATTTCTTTTGGGTTTGAGTTATGTGAGGGAGCAGGCACACTCAGGTCTTAACAAAAATCACATGACCAAACCCAAAAAGAAATAATCAAGGAAATGAAAAATATATTTAATTTCTAGCTGCATTCTTATAATAAGTTTATCACTGATTGAACAAGCAGCTACAAGCATCAGGGCAGCTCTTGTGAAGATAACAGACCAACAAGAAGTCCTAAACTGCACTATAAAACATTCTATTACTTTAGAATTAAAAAAGGTTCAAAAAAGGGACAAAGAGGCAACCCAGGTTATGTTTTCTTTCAAATACTGTCAGTCTGGTTTTTTCACTGTCATCACCCATTTCAGGCATGTCAATTTACTGTCCTGCCTCCTGCAGGAAAAAATGAGGTAGAACACACAGAGATTTCCTACTAACTTGTCTAAATGAGCAGTTTGGGCAGTAAAACAGAAACCTACAGATTGAAATGTTCCCACAGTAATTGGAAAAGGCAGAGAGAAGGATGGGAGAAAACTGACATGAAGTTAAGAGCAGACTAGAGATGCAGAGGTATCCACTGAAGAATAGCTTGAAGAATATTAGCATTAAGGCAAGCAGTAGCTTGGTTTTTTTTGTGAGTAAAATCTAGATAGGCTCATTGAAAAGCTAGACAGGAACCTCATCTCTAATAAAAACTAGGCAATTTATGTCAGTTTTGTATGCTATCTCAAAGTCACATATGAATTCACTAACTAGTAAGGTTTTCAGGAACACAAAAGGCTGCTGGATTTTTCTCTCTAAATAGATCACTAGAAGTAGCACTTATTTATACTGTTCACAGCTGAAACCCCCAAAAATTAATCCTTACATGAATGTAACCAAACCCCTTAGGAGCAATCCTGTGTTGAGCTTACAAGTAGTCTTGTGACATATACTGTGGAACCACACATTTCATGTCTTCTCTCAGGGCTAATATTATTTTTAAATAGAATGCCTCCAAACCTCCAAAGAGGGACACACCACTCTGACACGTCTTATCCATTAAGAGGACATACCTGGTATGCAATTATCATCCCCAAATATGCCCTCAACAAATGAAATCATAGCCTGCTTTTAATAAGTCTTACTTTCTTTTGTGAGGAGTCTCTGTGCTCACTGAGTGATACCTCATAAGTTTCCTCTGAGGAACAGATGGCGATGTTTCAACAGGTACCAGAGATTCCTGGCTTTCTGTTGGCAAATGACTTAGTGTGTTTGCTCGCCTCCGAAAGCTTTGCTGCGGCAACGTAACAGACTGCTCAACAGGAGAATCATCTGTGTTGTTGGAGAGGTCATCCACTGATCCACTGGTCTTGACAGCTCTTTCGGTAGGAAGTGTAGGAAGTCTCTCTTTCTCCTTTTCACACAATGGTGCTTCCTAGCAGTGCAAGAAATAAGGTAATCAATATGTGGGTTTACAATCCAGCTTAGGCATTGCAGTACCATGTCTGTATTCACATCCCAGAGAGACTTGCTTCAAACATGCACATTTTTATCAAGATAGCTCAAAGAAAGATGTTTGATGTTTTATGTCTCTGTTATTCATCACTTAGGTCAACAAAGAGTCTTTATTTTGCATAGAAAAAGTAATTTTGAGAGTAATCGTATTTAATAGTATATTGAATGCAACTCAGAAGAAATGAGGTCAGAACAAAAGGGACAGGTCTGGCTTACAGTGAAAAGGGTGGCATGGCAGAGTACTGTGTATTTAGCACCCCACCTAACAATTCCTATTGTCGATCTGAAGATTCACACAAAGAACTTAATCCTATCACTGGATGCCTGTTTCAGTCTGAAACCAAGCATTTTCTTCATTCCCCACCTTGTGTGTTTCTGGCAGTCATCCATCTTTCAAAAACATAAGCAGAAAGAGCAGACTCTTGACTACATGAAGTCAGGAGTCTGGAGGTGGTCAGGCATCACAGGAGAATCAATAGCTGTATATCCAGGTCTCCTATCCAGAGTGCTATGCTGCCTCCAGAGAACACGACTGGCTTCTTCTGTGCTGTTTGCTTATACTGTTTCATACAGACTAAAAACTTTCTAACCACACAAAGGGGAAAAGTACTCCACTTCTTGTTTATGTTTCTTATGAATGCAATCCTGCATTCACGGTATGTATTTCAGGGCTAAACCCAGCCAGATTAGGATCAGCAGGATGGTAATGATAGCGTTTGTTTTGATGCAGATTGTTGCAATATCCAGATGATGTTATATAATATTTTATTTCATATATATGGACTTACACATTCATACAAAATATATATTATACACAGTACAAGGCATTTCTAATTCAAGTGGAAACTCAATTGCACTTTTCTTGTTTACAGCATGGGGAACAGAATGAAAAGCCCAAAAGCAACTTGAAACCATTGGAGAACAGAAACGGATTTATTATGAGTCCTATCTTGCCAGAAAGTATGGAAATCTCCAGTGAAACTCTACAGATAGCAGCATATTACACATCGCTATTGTACTGACATGTGACTACTATTCTTAGAATCTCTATTATCAGAGTAAAGTGGTAATTCATTCAAGTTGTTCCTCAAGAGGAACTCAGACACACTCTAACATTGCACATATGGAAAATTATTTGAGTAACCAATTGCAAATTCTAAAATACTTGAATATTGCTTCAGCCTGGGGAAAAAAAAACAGAAAGAAAAGGGCAATGGCTGATCCAAGAAGCTGCCTGCAATGAATGCAGCCCTGTCATTCTCAGAGGGATTCAACACAGGAGTAAAGATACACACTTTGGATCAGCAAGCAGAAGCAGGATTCTTACAGATAGGAAGAACAGGACATACCTATCCTCCCTACTATGTGATATTGTTTTTATCATACTGCTTGGCTGTTCTGGGGTTTATTCCTTTTCATACCCAACCAGGCAACTTGTCTACTGGCAAAACCCAATAAAAACAAAATGCAAGATGTTAGAATAAAACAGTTATTTGAGCATTTCCCATCTAATCAGTTGTTTCAGCACAACTAATACTATAGCCTATTATTTAGATTATTATGTGAAGTTTCTAAATACGTACAATTACCCCAGGTTTTACTTACTTTATTTGTGGTGCTTAAGGTACTGGACATGGAACTGTCCAAATCCACAGAACCAGAACTGTCCAGTGGGCCTCTGGCCTTACTGCCCTGAAGAGATAAAGCACACCAGCGGTTAGGATTATGATATATGGGGCATACCAAAGAGAGATTTGTGTAGCAGTCAGAATCTGTAATTTTCACAGACAGTATGAAAATTAATTTTCTAAAATGCCTAAGAATATTCTTTGCCCTTATGGGAAACAGAAGTTTCATTCAGGAGTCTTTGACAATTTAAAGGATCCTGTGGAATTAAGGAATTCTCTCTCATTGGGAATTATGTGGTTTCCATGATATATATGTGATCACATACTGCACACACATATTATAACTATTGTTAAAGTACCTTCTGTATTATGTACTTCTTACATAGATACAAAGAAATAAAAAAGGACTATTACAAAGGACTAATCTATTACAAAGGACTAACCCCATATGAATTCAATACACAGCAAAGCATCGTTTCTGGTATTATCATTTCAGTGCCTACAATCAGAAAGCATAAATATTTCTGTGTAATATGTTCAACAATATTTTTGAAAAATTTGTTTGGCTAATGCTTTTAGGTAACCAAGAAAACATCAAGAAACCTACTGAAGGATTCTTATGCGCTAACACAATTATGGAACTTGCATCTGCCTAATCCTAAATGGTATAATTTCTTAATGTTCTGAAGTCAGGGCTTACGTTCTCTGTGAACTGTTATTCCAGGTAAAATATAAAATGTTATCATTATTCACAACAGTGACTATTTTCTCTTTGAAGTTCAGTCAAAACTTCTGGCTTCAAATCTGGTAATAATCAAGAATTTCCATCAAAAACAGCAACAAGAGTGAAAATGCAACCAACATAAAGCCATGCTTATGTGCAGACAGCTTATGCCAGTCAGGACAAACTGGCAAAAATTACAACAGTATAGTTAATGTAACAACACTAACATTATGTTTGACAACCAAACACACCTGCAACAGGGTTTTATGGGTGTGAATTCTAGAAATGCTGTCTGGGAAGTAATGAGGGGAGATATTAAACAAAAAATCCTCTCTATATGCATAACTATGATAGGGAGACCACGCTTTTGCCATTATGTGTTTTATGGGAACAGGTTAGAGATGTCTGAAATAAGCTTTGAAAACCTCATTTCTTCACTACAAGTTACATGTCTATGAGCCAATAAATTGTACTGGATCTTGCTTCGATGTAATTTTTTCCTGATTACAAATGAGAATGTCCAGTTTCTGTTCCTGAATATTTCTTGTTTGGCATTCCATCACTATTTTTTTTTTAAAGGAGAAGATTTGATTTTTTAATCCTTTCTCAGGCAGAAGTCTTTCCAAGTCTCCTATTATTTGCCTTAGACTTTTCCCATGAGGTGCAAAACAAAGAATATTTGAATGAGAAGACATTCTGCAGGTTTATAAAGTGTTTGAACTTGACATCTAATTTAATTTCATAACTGCTGCTATGTATGTTCAGCAGATAATTTCAGTGATCTGTTTATGATAAGCATTTTCCCAACAGGATTTCTTGGGAATCACTATCATACAGAAGCTCAAGTTTTTCCCATGCATCAGTTATTTCCAGACACTGTTTACACAGAGTTTTAGCTGATGTAATATTTTGTAAATGCCTTCATATTCTCAATGCCATCTTAAGTTTTTTACATACCTTGCCTTCAAATAATCTATGGCATTTAAAAGTTCAGATGTCCCATTGTTCATCAGTTCTGTGTCAATAAATACTATCTCATTAGGAATGCTCAGCCAGTTGCTTAATAATTTCCTTCTACATAAAGAAGAACGTACCATTGTAATTATTTTTTAATTTCCTAAATCCAAAAGAGAAATAAAACACTCACCGTTTTTTGTAAGTCCTCATGTTCAACTTTATATTAATTTTTTAAATGCCTATATACACTACTTCTTATCTAAGAATTAGTTTGCTTCATCCAGAACTTGGTATTCTCTCCATCAAAGCCCTGCTTTGTTTTGCCTTCTAAAATATACACTCAGATATTTTTTGCCTTTAATAACTTCTGTGCTATAGCCTGGAAGAATAACAAATATAACTTCTCTATCATTCAAATAAACAAAGCAACAACATTATGTTCAAAGACAATAAACAGGAAGATACTTACACGTGATAAAATACTTTCAAATGATTCTGTCAGAGACTTTTTTGCTTTATTCTTTAACATATCTAATCTGAATCTTGGAGCACTGCTGGATGCCTCATTCACAGCATTCTCAGCAGGAAGTTGTGAAGTCTGCAAACAGAAATGCAAAAGGCTCAACAGCGTGGAGCAGAATCTCAGTAAACAGTCTGAAGACTTGGATAACATGAAGCAATACTTTCTTCTGGTGTCGTTGGTTTTTCATGTCTTTTTCTCTCTTGATGCTTGTACTAAAGTTTAACAAACTATCCTAACATAAGACCAGGAAATCCCTTAAAGGAAATGAATTGAGTGTACTAGCATGCTTCAGAACTGGCATTTTGATAGGAATTTATGGCTCTTGACAAATTTTCTTTAATGCCAATGTACAGTTGTACAAATTCTACTGTTTAAATGTTACAGATTAGAGATGGATTTCCTTTTCTCCAACCAAGAAATTAATCGGAATTGATGAAGCTCATAATTAATTGGAACTCTCAATCATCTTCATTATATTAAAATGGGGCTTTCTAAGCACCGGGAAGATGTGTAACAATCTAACTCTTCTATATATTTCACCAGTAGAAACATTTTCACCTCAAAGCCAACAATCAATTGAGAGTTTTACTTCTTAAATAAATATTTCAGTTAATGTTTAGT
>JAOXXN010000471.1:49468713-49490774 GCA_026770055.1 Myrmophylax atrothorax
GAAGGCCAATGTTTCAGGTAGTGCTGTTTTAAACTACTTAATGTAAACTTATTTTGAATATGTAAACCAATTTGCACTGACAAGTAATGTTCTCCAGAGAAACAGGCAAGTTAAGTTAAGCTTTGGTAATTGCAAATTAATTATCAAAGAAGTAACTGCCATCTGTCAAAACATCTGCTTTGTTTTTTGCCACTCTAAACTCCAAAATGTGAAAACGCCACTGGGAGCTGCAAATTTTGCTTTACCGTAAACAGCATTGTCCGGTTTTCTGCAATGTCAGTTGGCTGCACAACACTGTGTCCATAGATAAGTTGACTTTTTAGGTTCAGTGAAACCGCATCTTCTTCAAAAGACCTGACAAAGCTGTTACTTCTATGGCTTCCCTCTTGGAAATCCTTCTTAAAAGCAAAGGAACGAAGCCCGGGCTGAGAAAAAGATTTCCTAATTGGCCTTTTCTCCTCCTCTTCACTGACCAAGGGCTGGAAGACAGACCGAAATTTGCTGCTGAAAGAAAAGCCTCCAAAGTTATTGGCAGTTTCATGTTGTTGGGATGAGGAGTTGAAATCTGAATTTTTTGTACAACTTGCACGATTAAATTTCTCAATGCATTCATCTATGAGTGCTGGAGGTGCATTTTTATGTGCTACTGTCACACGTCCACAGAACAGCACCTCAAACTTTTTTGCAAAAGGGTCTTCGACATCTGGGAGATTATTCTGAAACTCTTCTTGACGAGCAATTTTTCCAGCTTGTCGAATAGAGCTTATAATCTCAGGCACCTATGGAGAAGAAAAAACACACAACATTAGCATCTGGTGCTCTTTACAAGCAGCAAAATTAAGAGGCACTCCCTGTTGTGATTTTTCTGGAATGGCTAATTTGATTTTGTTTTCAAAAACAAAAGACCAGTTGAAGTGATTTTGTATTTGTTCAACAGACACATTATAGCAGTTAAACACTGACAAGAGGAATCACTGATTTGTCTCCCTGCCAGAAGTTCACCATCACCAACACTTTGTCAAAAGAGCTTCCTCTCTCCTAATGCGCTGTGCTTTCTTTTGCCACTGAGGCAATCAGTATAACGTGACAAATTCCAACTCAAAATGAAACATAAAAACACTTCAGAAAGCACAGAAGTTATGGACTAATTAATTGGTAAAGACAGTTAATCTCTGATATTTTTTGCTCCCTTCTCTTACTCAAGCACTTGTGTCATGTAGATTAATGAGTCTTTTGCAAATTACTTTCCCCCTTCATAACAGCATATTGCATTGTTATGGTGATTTGGTGTTTGTGTTTTTTTTTTAATTGTAGATCGCTATGTTTTTAAAGAAATATAATCCTTATTTTAGATGTTAATTTTTATTCTACTATCCTAGATGACACTTGAAAATAACATTACTTCCACATACACTATGACTTGCAGGGCATCTGTATGAGAGCAGTCTGCTGCAGACCGCGGATACTGTAATTAGAACCCCAGCTGCCATCTGACACATTTTTAGTGACAGTAAACTGTCACAGTTGCTGCTACAGTTATAAGGTAGTGGTGTGCATATGCTATCTACTAAGCTGCTGCGAGGCTGGTGCTTGGTTACATCACACTGCTTTGGCTGACCTAGGATTTAAAGTTCTCTTGCAGTCTGTGCTGTTGCCACAACAAAAACGTAGGCCCACCATCTATGATTACAGCTGATAATTCTGACAGCTTTTTTATTTACCAAAATTACTTTGAGAAAAATCCATGTGAAGTGTACTAATTTCTTGACAAAACTAATTTCCTCTGTCAAGCATCAACCAGAGCTTGCTTTACTTACAAGTATTTCATTGCAGATAGTATGGAAAGAAGTCTGGGAGCAGCAGACTAAAACAGCAGCCCAAAAGAACCATCTTCCTTATGAGAAAAGGCACTCCTAAACCTAACGAATATTTCAAAGATATAGCCTCTGTTTTTTTCAGACATTTTCATGCTTATTTGTTGCTTAATCATAATGAAGTAATGTACATAAACCAACCTTGGAAACAGCAAAGGACTTAGAGGAAAAAAAATGTCAACAGTGAAAACCAAATGGTTGTATTTTGGTGCTCATAAAGACCTCAATAGGATTCCTTTTTATAGACCAGGAAACTCGGATAGAGATGGATGGATAGGTAGGTAGGTAGATAGATAGACAGGCAGACAGACAAAAATGCACACTTACAGTTAGTGGATTTAAAACAAAAAGGAAATGAGGAACAGATTACAAAATAAGAGGACTCAGGAAGCATTACTTCACCCTTGAGTGCAAGGCATGAGTCATCAGCTAATCATACAGCAAAGAGAATGGGGGACAATGGGTAAGAAAAGCAGTGTCAGCAATTCATAAGTCCATTCTCTTATGTCACAAACCAGTCAGAAAACCTTGGGCTCAGGGAACTTTGTGCTTAACTTCTTAATCATATACAAGAAGAACATAAGGGTTTAACAAATCTTTAGTACCTCAAACAATATGCATTGAGCATACAGTGACCTCAAGGTTTATCTCAGTATTATTTACCTAATACTCTTTCAAACAACTAATTTTTAGTGGGTTTTTCGGATGATAGTAAAACATACAACTTCATTATATCCATATTTAAAGCTGCAACTGCTTTAGCACTTTTAATAAACATGTTCAGCTCTTGTGGGAGTGTCTGGATTCACCAGCCATAGGCAATTTTACTTCCAAGTTGCCCAGGATACACACAAAGACCTGTGATCCCACCTAACTGCTTTTGCAGAAGTGACAATTAAGGACTGAGGTATTTTTGGGACTATGCCTACTTCATTAAGGCCAGGAACATCAGCTCTCACTCAGGCCAAGAGTGACGCTATCACACCCAGGGTTAAGGCCTGTGCCACATCACACATGCTGAAGACTATAAGGAGAGTTTCCGGCAGTGCAGGCGATGCAAGAGTTACAGCTGAGCTAAAGCCCTAAGAAGGCATTAGGGATCCATCACAGATGTGTGGTTACTGAATTTGATTTCTTCAATGTTTTTTGTTATCAAACACGTTACTCACTGACAATTGGCCATTTAGCAGTGGTATATTTTACATACAGTTGTTAAGAAAAAACAATACATCACACAGAAGTACTCTGCAGTAACTAATAAACTTTATGCCTGTTGATGAAAAATCAAGGGGAGTATTTATTTATTTATTTTCACGCATGCTAAGGCTTGAATCATGTCATTGATAACTAACAGTTGGCTTCCGTGCTACATTGACTGAAAAACACTGACTCTTCTGTTCCCACTTATAACCCCCAGAATAATTTACAGCCTGCTAATATAATTTTATTGCTTCTGATTAGGTAATTGATGCAGCAGCAGGAGCAAATCACTACCTCAATTTCCTGTGACCCATATGTATGTTCAATATTTATTTATTTTCATTAGTAAACAAAAGATCCACAATGAATGAGAAGAAAACCAAAATATATATTTCCCTGGAACTGTTCTTGGCCTGATCAAGATTTGTGCTCTTTTTATCTACCTGTATCATTTCAAGCCTTTTATATAAGTATCAAAAAATTACCAATCCTGTGTGTTTCCTGACCCTGGCTCCCTCAGCAAACAGACCTGGATGCTGAGTACATAAATACAAAGTAAACACTAGTGAAAAATCAATGTAATTATTTCATATTATTAAAATACAGACGTAGGTTCTATCTTGGGAAACATTTATTAACCACAGATGAATGTATTCAGATATAAACTGCATGCCACTAGGTATCAATAACCACATCTCTCGCAAACCCCATGAATTAATTAAGATATAAAGATTCAGGCTTTATGGCTCTTCAATTTGCATCAAAAACTAGCAGGGATGAAGTTGCTCCCGAATTAAGCTAATGTTACTTTGTGTCTTTTAAAGGTTGTGGGCTCTTTCTGAACATAAGAAAAAGATCTTTTTTATTGTAAGGGTGGCCACAAGCTTGCACAGGTTGCCCAGAGAGGTTGCAGTCTCCATTCTTGTAGCTATGCAAACTCTGGCTGGACATTGGCCTGAGCAGCCTGCTCTAGATGACACTGCCTTGAGAAGGGGGTTGAACTAGATGACCTCCCAAGGTCCCACCCTATGTCACCTTGGTGACTGAGGCATCAACTGCTCTTTATACACAGCTATAGGTAATTGTGTCTGCCAGTCTGTGCTTGCTAAGACAGTAAGCGAAGACTGTTGCACACATGTATGATTTCTTCCTGCCATAAAAATTCTTTTTCTACCATAGTTCTATTCTTACGTGTTTTCTGACTTGTTTCTCAATATAAATATGTAATGAGTGGATAAAGATTATTTCTGTAATAAGAAAAACCCACTGCTGCTGACCTAAAATTATTTCCCTAAACCTACAAAATTAAACATAGAACAACAGTGTAAGCAATAATGAAACTTTACCAAACACAGAACATCACCTTCTTATCACTCAGTTCAGGCCAGATAGATTTGCTGAACAGAAAACATAAATGAAATGTACTAAGCAAAGTTTTTGTATATAGAGTGTCTGAACTAGATACAGACAAAAATCATGTATCTATAACCATTAAAACTAACTCTGGACTGTTGTTATTTTTTATTTTTAAGTATACCCATGTTATTTCTCCTATAACAAGAATGTTTATTTTGAAGAGACAAAGCAGGGAGCTGAAATGCTGAGTAATCTTGTGACTTGACTCTTGGGTACTCAAGCAAAATACCAACCAACACCTAAAACTTCCTAGTGCACATTACCCAGTTATGAGATACAAAGCTACAGCTTCTATGCCACGCACCAAATCATGACAGAAGGCAGTAATTTTTTCCATGCACAGGTTTGATGCATCTGCAGAACAAGGAACAGAAACTGCAGTTGCATTTTTTACCCCATGCAAACACAAGTTAGTTTACAAACAATCATGTAAGAACTCAATGCCTTTATCCTGTCAGTAGATTTGTGAAGGAGTTAGAAAGTATTCTAATGAAAAAAGCCCAGTAACAGCTGAATGCAGCAGCTGCCTGTTGGTAAATAAGACGAGACTAAAAAAAGATTGCCCGTTTCTTTTATACACAGTAGATAAGAAAGCAAAGTGTGCCACAGAAAAAGAACTGTTAACACATCAGCTGGCAGGACTAGGGAAAAAAAAAGAAAAAAGTGGGATAATTTATTATTTTAGATGTTATGCAGTGTTTATACCTTCAGTATAAATCTACCAGTTTATACCTATCAGTCTCTTCATAAGGCTTCAGGTCAGTGAAGGGCTCAAGCACAGGCTTAACTATTTCAAGACTGTAGGTGGTTTTGTTTAATATAAGACAGACCTGTGCTGTCAGGAACTGGTTTTACACAACAGACTCCGCAAATTGTTGGAGACTGAAAAACCTTAGGGTCAGATCTTAGGCTGAACCTCAGAAAGTCTCTCACCACTCTGGCTAGAACAAAGGCTTAAATTTTTTTCACAAAGCTCTTTCAACAAGTAGATGCTTTGACTGAATTTTGCCAGCTTACTCAGGTGTAAGAGGACATATGAATGGTTTTTAAGCATTTTTACTTGCCTTTTTTCTGACCATAGCAGGCTCCATCAAGTATGTCAAGAAGTCTAATATACTGTTTGCTGTTAATACCTTTCCTTCTCCATTTTACTAGAGAGGACTGCTACAGGAAAAATAGGGAACACAGCAATATAATCTTGAGAGAGGCTATCTAGTTGTACAAGGACAGACAAATATTTTGGTCACTCAAAAGGTATTTACAATCATGGGATACTTTGTAAAAGTAGTACAGCAGAAGAAAGGAAAATATTTTTAAGCATACACAACACATATAAAAGATGATGCAGCAAAGACTGCATAAAATCTTTGATTTCAGTAGTTTGATATGTAGCAAAAAGCAGTTGGTCTGTTTTCAGCACAATTCTAGCAGAACAGCTGTGCAGTAATGAGCACAGATCAACACTTCCTGTCCTTATCACTCCTTACACACTAGAGGTCAGCTGGTTACTTATTTCCACTCAATAGATTTAAAGTTTGGCATTTTTAAACCCAAAGCATTTTAATGAATATATTTTATTGGGATTATTTTTCTTTTAAATTGAGATACTACACAATTCCCCATTTCAGAATCACAGAATAATTGAATCTGGAAGGGACCTCTGATGGTACAGACTCCCACATAAAGTAAGGCAAACTTTCTAGTTAGATCCAACTTCAAACTTAAATGAAGCACTGGGGTCACATCCAGCACAGTTCCAAGTACAAATTCAAAAAGAGAATTTCCTTATTCCCAGGCATTAGCAGAAATTCAAGACAGAAGAGGATTACAAACTTATGCAGTTTAATTCCATTTCAGAGACAAGCCTTTTATAGTCAGATCTTATCTCAAGTGTCTTTACAGAGTTTTTTTTTCTTCTGTTTCTTGTTTGGAGACTGCTGTACAACCTCCTTCACCTTGCGGACTCCTTCCAGTCATTAACTTCAGTTCCTGTTTTAAAAATTTTCACCCTCTTGACCCTTAATCAACAGTTCTATGAAATACTTTAATTATGAGCTTTCTTCCTTTGCTATTTGTTGACTTTTATTCTTCTCACAAAGCCACTTTCAAATCCAGATTTAATTCAGAGAAGCAGAAAGTTTATAATTCTTACAGTTTTTGGTGTTGACCATCTTTGCAAGTTCCTGTCAGTTTTTCTGTGCATAACAAATGCACAATGGGTAGAACCAAAGTGACATTCTTACCAAGAGCTCCCTAAGTACTTAGGATTGGCAGGTGCACAGAGACACAGTTCACCTTTCATGGCTTCACTCCTCAACACATATGATTCAAAATTTTGCTGCTGCAGGCTCACTGCTCATTAAACAACAATGTACTGTGCTACTCTTGGCAGCTTCACCATCCACACACATTGGTCTAGTTCATTTCTCTCTATAGTACATAAAATGCACTGGGTCTCATTTAACCAGAGAACTCATTAATGTCTTTTGAAAAGGAGAATAAGTTGGAGCACAACCAGATGGCCGGGAGGGGTAGCCAGGGTAGCAGCCAGCAGGACTAACCATAGTGCAGGTGTTCTGCTTAGGAAGAACTGTGAAATCAGACCTGCAAAGGCAAGACAGAGGTGTTTCAGCCCTGATAAGGGGAAACTCAGTGGCTCAATATTGCCATGGACCTATGAAAGGAAAAACAATCATACATGTGTCTACTTGTGGGTGTGGTTTGCTTAGTAAGGTTTGATGGGCATTACAGAGAGAAAGGGATGTGAGGGTGATAAAGCTAAGACTCAAATTTTGCAGGGATGTGTTAAGAGGCTGATAACAGTATGAACCTGACTGCACTAAAATTCAAGGGATATTCTATGTGGGGCAGAAGAAAGTAATCTGTTTAAATACAGCTCTTCTTGACTTGGAGTATGGTGGATGAGTGCCACTACTCCTCTGTGATGACTTTGACACACAGAGTGTAAAAGAGTGGAGCTCCATGAAGCCAATACGTACTCTTAACAGTTTTCATAATATTGTAAAAAGCTGAAAAGGGGGACTAGTCTTCACACACACGTCAAGTGCTGCCTCCAGAAGATTGCTAAGTACTGCAGGCTGATGTAATGCATTCTGTATGCCACTTTCACAGTATCACATTCCTTTCACTATTACAGACAAATCTCAGCTCGAGAACCTTCCTCATGACTCCCCAGCCCTTGCAAAGTCATGTGAGTGTGAGAGCATCCATGCAATTTTAAGAGGCACAAAAAGGTTTCTCTCCTTTTGAAAAAGGAAACAAAACAATATTTGCAGAATCTGTTTATAGAGTATTGTAAACAAGCTCAGAAATAGAACATAATTGTACTCAGTGTTCTAGTGAAGTTAGACTTGTCTATTTTGTGGTGGTGCTTCCTCCCCAGTAGGGATGCAATATGTTGCAGTAACATTTTGAGAGTTTCTTTCACGTGGTCTCATGACATACCTTACCTGAAGCCTGAAATACAACAAAACCTGGCTACTCTCCGTAAATAAACCACCATGTCCCAGATTGCTGCTTACTTTTGGACCTCTGCCCACGAAAATGCACAATCCAAAACCAAACTGCAGTTGACAAAGTCTCCATGGGCTTTTAGTACACCTCCAAATGCAAGAGCACCTGACTGGCTCTGAAGGTGGTATTCCTACAAAATCTGCTTTTGGGAGGAACATTAGTATACTCTGCTCTATACCTGGTGGGCTTATTATATGGTCTTCACTAATTTGTATTTCCCCAGCCCCTTCCTTTCCTTAAAAAAATCCAAAACCTTCCCAAAAACAATGAAACTCCCCTTATTTATTTTCATCTTGTAAAGCTTTATCTGCTCTTCCATTCAGTACCATAAACTTACAAGCAACAACTGTGGAATAAGTCAAAAGATATTTGAAATAATGCATCCTCATAGTGTTATCCTCTCCATATTTTGTTTCAAAGCTTTCTTTTCACACAATTTTGCAAATGAAAACAGTACCTTCAAGATATAGAAGTAGCTGCTGGCCATACCTACAGGGTTCCTGGCTCGCATTTTACAAGGTAACTACTGAACAAGGAGTTGTCAAGTAATAACTAGAAATATCTGTGCTCACTCATTATCCACAGAGGTTAAATCCTTTTTTTCTGGAAGGGGTGTAGGATGGAACTGCAAGCAACTCCCTTCACAGGGTTGAGACAGGCCTGAGACTGTGCTGGAGGCTACGGGTGGGAAACAGAAGGAAGCCTATTCTTAGACAGCTATAAATGGAAAAAGACAGCGATAATGTTTGAAAGCTTTCAGGGCAAGAGTTCGTTTTTATTTTGGTTTTATCTTGAGGATGGGAAATTTGTTGTGTTTTGTTGTCTTTTATAACTGAAAGGTAATAATATGATTTTAAATAGGAGATTAGTTACTAAGAACATTTTTTGGGGGGGAAAATTATTCATCAGAGTCAATTTAATTTGTAAATTAGGATACAGGCTCTCTCCTTTGCTCTCTGGCTTCTGACACAGTTACCCAAATTGTTGTCAAAATATCACAACTGACAAAATAGGGGCTAAGTAAAACAGACAGAAGTTAATACAATTTCCTTTCAAATTAAATAAAGCTTGAAATTCTTCTGTCCTTTTTACCAATATCCAACTCCAAACAAGAAGGGAGGAAAACTCCATTTGTGATGTGTGTCCTCATTATAACTGAAGTTATTTCTGACATGACCTTCTTGACAGCTAATCCAAATGTGTGTCAAAATCCCAATCCCCATAAAGTTTGCGGTTTTCATAAGGGAAGGTAGAGGGCGAAGTCAACCTATAAATGCTTTTTGCTGACGTGATGTGTAAGTTAGCTTTATCTGTAAGAGAGTAAAACCCCATTTCTTTTACTCTGACAACACAGTGGACAGACATCCTGAGGAAATGGAGAGCCCCACAGCCCTTCTTCCTAGAGCTGCTGTGGGAGGCACAGTGTCCTAGTTACATCGTCTGGGACCAGTTTACCACTGTGTGGGTGTAACCAAAATTGTGTATTTCACACCCTCTAGGTGATTTCTGATGAACTGTTAATAATGGATCATTTGCAGCAGCTGCCCAGGGCACACCTGACCCCTCAGGCTATGAGCTGGGTGTTAAAGAGCCCTGTGAAGCATGGGAATGTTTCTATCCTCACACCAGTGACTCAGCCATGAGAACTCCCCTCCAGGAAGGCATTAGCACTTTCACACCCAGCCTGAGGGGTTATGTCTTCTAATAGGCCACTAGGGACTGACACAATAGGCAGTTGCAATGACCTAGACCATCAAAGATTCCAAAAATATCCCATGACTTACAGAGTTAAATCACCCATTGTGGAACTCCCCACCTTGGGGGAGGTACTGGGCATTCCCACCTGAACGTGAGCATATATAATCTTGGGGTTTGGGGTCTTCTGGTACCACTTGTCGGAACCAGAGGAGGACCAGAACCTTGACAGGACTGTGCCTGTCACTCTCAACAAGACTGTGACCATCATCCTCACCAAGAGGTTTTCCTTTCCTTTTACTTTAGACTCAGGGGGACCACGTGGCACTCAGCACAGGGGCTAACGAACACCATTCTGTTCATGCCTCAGTGTGCCGGGTTATATGTCTGGGGTTTTTTGTGGGTTAAAACCAGTTTTTCTCTGCATCATTGCATTTATTGTAATCTTTTTAGTAAATTGTAACTCTGACTTTGTAATGTCTTGAGTTGGGTTCATTTCTCCCACTGGTTTATAAACCAGCACACACAGGGACAGATATTGTTTTTAACGGAAATAATCTTACTTGAACAGTAAAATGATGAAGGCCCCAATGGAACCGGAGTGCAGAAGCTCATCAGTTTTTTCCAGCATTCTGCTTGACTGGTATAAAAACTTGGTGAACTAATTTGCTTGTAGATGAGCACATTTGCTACTTTATCAAGTAGTAGTAGATTACAGCTGCCTCAAGCCAACTAACAGAAAAGGATGCAATAGTAATGGCTAAACATCCCATGACACCTACTCTGCCTTTTACTTAAAAAACCAGTTATTTAGTTCACTAGCTTTTGTCCTTTTCAGCTGTAAAACAAATGCTTTCTTATGTCTAGGGCTTTTTGAGTTATGGTGGCTTTTGTCTAAGATATGTCTCTTAGTGATGGCTTCTCATCAGAAGGTCTAAAAGGATTAATCAAATCTGTCAAATAACTACATACTACTATGAAATCCACATCTGTAGTTGATACTCCTTTTTCTTTTTTTTTCCTAAAATACATTGTAAAGCACTCAAAATAACCATATATTTATTTCTGAAAATTAACTTTCAACATAAGGTATTTGTCAGCCTTTGATTCCTACATGAACGGTCATTTTAGAAATATCTACACATTTTAAGATATGACATAGAATAATTTAGAGTTTTACTAAGTTCAAGTTTCAAGCTACTGATTTCTGTCAGGCATTCTTAATGTACAGTGTACGCAATATCATGGAAGAGAAGGAAGAACAATACACCTAGAGAGCCTTAAACTTGTAGCATGACCCTTATTACATAAGAAGCAAATCGAGGAAACCCACAGAATTAGACTGAATTTTGAAACTAATTACTCTGAGGAAGCTTTCTGACTTCCTACGATTCACTAAGGACTATTCACATGAAAACATTGATCATGTAATTTGAATTAAAATTATTCATCTTTTTGTGAAGAAATTTAGCTACAATAGGATAGGTCATGTTTAACTCTGTTGGAATACTTGCTGAACTGTTACCAAGGTCAGTGCAGAACACATTGCATTGATAGCTTCCAGTAAATGCAAAATATCCTAAGGAAAGTAATGTTGTTGAGCAGAATAGGGAAGAGCAAGCTGCTTACTCAAGATCCTTTCCATTAAGATACAGCCAAATCATATTTAGGCAAGTTGCCAATTTTACCTCCAAAGAGTCAAGGATCCAATATTGTTTTAAAAGCTCAGTCCTTCCAATTCCTGATGACAGATGAACTAGACATGCTTTCCTCCTGTTAGAAGATAAAACTGCCTTAAAATTTTACAGGAGGTGAAAAGTTCAACCTGACTGTATTCTATTATTTCTCTCAGATCCAGATTTGACAAAAAACTCGCAAGAAAAAAAGCAAAAGCTTGAAGAAAAGATGCTTTTGTAGAATAGTTGTTCCACAAATCTTTATATCAGGTGTCTCCAAAAGTAAGAAACTCACGATGTCTGTATTAGGTACTTAGCATGCCAGAAAAGTGAGGTGAGAAAGAAACAACAGATGGGATACTAGATATATGAAAATATTATTTAACATTGTATTCAAAGGAAGTCAATCAGTGTGAAAAACATGCCGTTCACTTCCAGACTGCCTGAAAGCCAGTATTTCACTGCAAATGCCATCATGGATGGTAGGAGTGGATCAGCTGCAAAGAAGGATTATCGAATAGCTATCCTATGGCTGGCAGCCCTGCGATACCATCCTACACAGTACTACTTCACTTATTCATGATTCTGGGCATCTTAATGAGATGTCATTTCTTCATTTAAATGTTGGCATTGCATTGGCTGTTCTGTCCCCAGGTTAAGTGTCACTGAGCAGCCAAGCATGCTCCTTGTGCTGACAATCAATAGGAATTCGCATGTCCCAACACAAACCCCGATACTACACTGCCCTTTTTAGATAAAGCTGCACATTCAATCCTAAATGAGGAAAAGTTGTCAAAACACAGATAAACGGTGTCACCAAGACAAATGAAGCTATGGGATCACTACTGAAAGCATCTTAGAGCCAAGCCAAGGTGCCACTCCAGAAGTACCTCAGAAGAAGAAGCAAGAGATGTCTTAGCAGTGCCTCCAGGCTATGAAAACGTCATGATGGTTCTCCCCGATGAAGAACTCTCACGTTTATGTCCTGCATCAAATTCACTACAGACCTACAGTATCAGATCTATAGACCTGTAGGCTGTGCCAACAACGTTTTTTTGGTCAGCTCAGTTCAGCACTACGCAGTTCACCTGTCCTAACTGCTAACTGATTGGAACCTGTGCTCTTCTAGGACAATATTGGTGTCACCTCTTTGTCCCGAGCAGGGGCACAGCATGGATGGTGGTCAGAAGAGCTCAGGCACAGTAGACATCAGAAGGCTTAGATCAGAAGGCTCACAACTTAGAGAGTTTATTCAAGATAGATAACAGACAGATCCTCATAGGTGATAGTAGTAGTAGTACAAGTACTCCCTAGAAGTTCCTATTACATCATCTTCTAGTTCCTAGTAGATCTAACTCTCACGCAGTAACACCCACACCTTTTATGCCCTCTCACATCCAACGTGCCGCTACATAACTGGTTAACCAATTCACCTTGCATACACCACAGACTCTCACTGGCTACAAGCCACACATACTGCAGGTAGCTCTCTTCTCTTTAAGGTTGCACTCCAAACAGCTTTCCTTAAGGGATGCACTCACAGTCACCCCTACAGGACAACACTAGCAACTAAACCGTAACAACTGAAATTCATCCTTCTGTTTCTTCTCCATTAGCCATAGTACAGTGTTACAACATTTCTCTGAAGCTGCAGTCAGTTTACCTGCATAATCTTGTTTATTTAAATAAATGTCATAACAACAGTAACCAGTACCCAAGTCCTACATGATGCTTGACAGGAGTTTAGAATTACTAATGATGCAACTGACGAATGACAAGAGAAGAAATTCAGGGAACTTCATTAACTTGAGTCTCATTCTCAAAATTGTTTTTATTCCTATGTATGAAAGCAATGCCAAAAAAAAATCACCCATCATTGAAAAGATACACTACTAGACTGACTGAAAGTGGAAATGGAAGATATTAAGATGCTCAAGATAGTTGCAAATAGTAATGATGCTATTCCATCACAACAATACAAACACAAAAATTCTGAATATGTTCTCTTTTCTGGGTTATGAAATTGCTATTTTAAGCTTACCCAGTCTCTTTCAAGAGTAAATTTCCCATTATTCTTTTTGTTCTTCCACTCTCCCCCCAAACTAAAGCTGTGTTTCCTTAGAAACATACAAATCAACCTGACCAAACAGTGAATTGCAGCTAAGCTGGACAGTTCACACTGTCATGCTACTTTCAGAGCAACTGAATTCTGACCTTCACAATATTTCCAAAACATTCTATATTTAAACACTCAGTGATGAAACCCAAAAGAAGGTGGTGTTTGTTCAACATTTCTAAAACACAGATGCACAGACCTACAGAATCTCCATGAGAAGCTGGAATGGCATACCTGAATGATGCTCTATGTGGCACACTAAGAGAGTAGCTGAAGGAAAGCAAGCAAGTAAGAAGGGAACAAAAAATACTTCTAGGAAAGGCTCCTTTTTATGTCACCTTCTTCACCCTGCAAATTATGTCAGCACCAGGGACTGCTGTTATTGCAGCCACACCTGAGATACAAGTGGACTGGGCCTGTTTTGTTGTTTTTTAAACATTCGTGGAAGTATTATTGAATCCTTAGAAATACCAGAGGAAAAAATGCTGACTGAATTGTAACAACCTACAATAAATATTTTTCATATGATTCTGCAGTTCATAAACAAAATAGCACCACCTGCATGAACTGTGTTCTCATATAAATAAACACATTTCTCAAGTCTGCAGAAGTTCACCTTTGATGACTCTATGACAAGCAGAAATGTTGCTTCCACAGAATGATAAATTCTATGGGTTATATTCCCGTGGAACTTACCCAAAATCTGAAATTCCCACACATATTTTTGGTTCATGTTCTGGGTAACTACCACCAGAGTTTTAAAGGCCTCTTGTATACAATGGTCTAAAACTCCAAAGCACTTCTACAAATCCCCTTTCCATGACTTGTATTTGAGGAGATTGGAAGCTATAAAAGTTGAAAAGAAACAAAAGCAGCATGAAACATTTAGTGCTAACCATCCAAATTTCCATGGCAACGGCTTCGGTGGGTCTACCTCATTGGTACTACAGTAGCAGACCAATGGTCCAGTAAATGTAGAGAGGCAGCTGTTAAGATCTAGTACGATATTGGGGTACAGAGCTCCTTGAAATAAATACACAAAACGCCCAAAATGTTTGATTGAAAAAGAGCTGTTTAGTTTAGCTCAGCTTTGCCATTTTCATTAGCTGGCAGTATGCCTGTGTAACTAGGCACAAGCAGTCTCTTCTCCCCAAACCTGCAATTTCACAGAATATCTGTACCTGAAAATCCTGTTTGGTTGCTGCATATTCAAGATTCCCCCTGGAAAAAACCCTATGTTTTTGATTATAGTGATGGTGATGTAAAGGTATAAAGAGAAATATTCACATGTCCAAAGCCAGCAACTTTTGAATTGGGAAGAATACTTCACCATGAATAATTTTTTTGTTTTGTTTTTAAAATGTGACCATCAGCACATGCTTACATGCACACTGCCCTAAGAATGGACAATAAACTCTCTCTTTTTACTCTCTCTTCACAGAGCTTCAGTTAGTGACAGATAGAAGTCTAGGCCACAGAAATTTCGGATAATCTCCTCAGGCCTGAAATTCTCACTTAGCAGTAGACAAAAGGCTAACATTCTAATAAAACAAAATTCCTCTGATGGGCCCCCATTTTTTGTATCAGGGCCATCCACACTAAAGCTGTTTACATGCTGTATGTCCTGCTTCTCTAACTGGATTCTCAAGTCCAATATAGGTATGACTATGTCATGATTTCATTTTGAACCAGAAATGCGTTTGAGTGGATTCTCCCAATCCACTTGTGTGACAGACTGCATTGTGGAGCTGTCTTCAAGCACTAGAACTGTCATCCATTTAAATAGAACTAAACTCTAACCTTCATTTTGTGATGCATTTCACTGCAAACAGGCACTTGGTTCATGGCAGCAAATTAGGGCCAGTTCAAAGTAAAAATTGGTTCACTGGGTGAGAAACACCACCTGTTCTCAGCACCAACAGTTTCCCTTGAATAACCTGTTGCTGTATGTCACTTACTAATGTGGATGCAACCTACACGGGATTTCACTCAGTCTAATAACTGCAGATCTCAGTCACCTGGCCAGCTGATCTGAGAATACTGGCCTGGCCTTTTGGGAACTTGGAGGCAGGCACAAGAGAAAAGGGGGCAGAAACCCTGTTGTTATGCTCTAGTCCACTGCAACAGGGTAAAGGTGCCTGAACCTCCCTCTTGCTTCTCAGTAAGCAAATAGTGCCTTCCAGAAAGGTTCTATTTTAAAACTTTCCTATTAAAATTTTGTATTTTTGCATTAATCCATATCAGGATTTGTTATTATAACTTGATTAAAAAGCAAGAATAACTGAAAACAGTTCAGACAACTCAGTAACAAAACCACACACAGTAGCTAATGTCATTCCTTACCTCACCTTCTGCTCTTTGAGTACCAGCTGCCCTTTCCAGCTCTATTGCCTCACCTCCCTACACAAACTAGTAAGTATCTCTTGACATATTTTGTATCTCCTTAGTGATACATACAATACTAACAAAATGGAAGCTGAGATTTTTTCACTCTCAGTCATTGCCACCCATAAGTATTTCAGCTTGAACAGGTGAACAGTAAAGGCTTCTAATGTAAAAAATAGATATATATAGCCAAGCTACAATTCAATTAACAGTGTTTCTTTTGAGGATTTAGTGTTAAGTCATTTGTCAGTCTCTGTACACCATACACAACCTGAGCTTCTTCAACTCAAAGAAGTCTTTTGAATCTTTTTATTTTAAGATACTTAAAACATTTATTAGTTTGCACAGTAAAAGTCTCAACATCCCCTTAAAAGCAGAGGTTTCTCAGAAATGCTGCAGCTTCTATATTGAGCACAATGGAAATTACAAATTTTTCTGCAGTTCTGTAAGCTGACCTCTGAAGAAAGATGTGCTTTGCTTGACTTTTCCCTGAAGATATTTCTACTTAGGGAATCCAGAGCCAAACTCCTGCTTTTGTGTACTCAGAAACATCTCTAGTGCATGTAAAAGACTCTTTCATTGCAGTAGCCTTTCAAAAAAGCAGGATATGATGTGAAACCGTAATTTAGATTGTCAAATGTAAAGCAAATAAAGTTAGACTGTGGTGCTGCAGACACATGTATACATATACATATAGTAAAAAATACAGAAAAAAACCCTTTAGCTGCACCGTCCATCTCTGATAGGACCTGGATTTTTCCCTGATCCTGCAGGATTTACTGGTATTTTCCCTACTGGTTGGGCCAAAACATGTTAACCACATGAAGACAGCTAGCACCAATTTCCAAAGAGCTTTTCAGCAAAGGAAAGCAAACAGTTTTTGACCAGGGGCTAAAAGTTCTGTTTTGAATTGCAGAGAGCAGAACCTGTACAAAAGAGCAAGCTCAGCTACCTCATCGGGCTTGGCTTCTTAAATCTGAAGGTCAACATGCACCTGAAAGAAGATACTCATGAGAAATTAATTCAGAAAGGCATAAATGATTCAAGAGAAAAGCCTTGGTAAATTGCAATCTACATGGCCTGGAATTTCTCCATGCAAAGCTCTACTCCTTACTAAGCACCCCTAATGTACCTTACAAATGCAGAGGACACTGTCCTACTATACCTGCCCAGCCACAAAGAAGCTGTGTAAGCCAGACTGTATTCTGGCCCTCTCCCACCAAACAGGGAACATCTAAGCAGAGCAGGTGCAGTTCAGGCCTGGGATGCAGAAAAAGAAATGGAAGGATGGTGAAAAAAAAAGTGAACAGCTCCAAAGGGAACTTAACTGCTGAGTAACAGAGGGGTTTTACCACAGGACTGACTTCATTTCAAATGCTGAGTGCATATTCCTCAGTCATCACCAGGCCCCCGCAGGGGAAGGTGGTGAGTGACTGGCATACAGAAAACAGTACACTTAAACTGCTTGGCATTTTGTGATAATCTGCATTTATCTGAAAGCTGTCCATTGGTAACAACATTTCACCCCAACATAAACTGACCTAGAGAATCACACTGAGCAGCAACGTAGCGTTCTCTGACAGGGGCATTATGCAAACTTGGGCACCAAAACCGAGCTCTGGCAGAAAACTGCACTTTCTCTTTGCTGTATTGCTGGCATCCAGCCTGGGAGACAAGCGAGGGTCTGTCCCTCCAACCCTACCCACAGCATCAATGGCTTCAAGGAGACTCTTCCACAAATGAAACCGCAGCATTTGAGCCTTCCCCCCTCAGTGATTCCCAATTCTTTCCTGGTGCTAGCTCTTTATTAACACCTTGATTCTTGATACAGTGTCCAAGTTTCAAATTTCTTTACAAAAAGGGCTATCAGGGTAAACATACTAACACAAACGAGGGTTGTAGCCCACAGGATACCACCACCATTTATTCACCTACCCAAAAAATTTATCATCATATGAGTAATATGGGCTTAAAAGTAAAATAGGTTTAAAAATGTCTAAGTTTTTTGTCTTTAGCCAGTGTTAAAATGCCTGGTTATGTAGGTTCTTTAAGAGACCAAACCTTGATTTATTTGGCATAAATGTAAGTCATTCACTAAAGGACTAAAGATGTCCAAAAGTCTTTGCTAGGAGCTCTGGTGAATAAAGCAAAGAGGCACACGACTTCAGCCAGAGAAAAACATTCTCATAAATAAGTCTCATATACCCCAAAACTGACCAGCAAAAAAGCCAACATCATCCATTCAGAACAGTCTTTAAAAGGAAAGCAGGAGGTGATTTCTTGGCCCTCTTGATTTTCAGTCTCACTCCATTTCATTCTCTTGCAGAAGGGGAATTAATTTCATTTATAGCTTCTGACCTAAACTAAGTGAAGTGTATTGTTACTCCCATTCATGCTCCTGCAGAGGTCTACTAGGCACTCTGTTATACAGCAAATGGTAGGAATAATGGCAAAACATCAGCAAGATCAATTCTAACACAATATGTAAAGCTATATTAGGATTATAAGAAATATAAGTGGCATTTCCAGTATTATTATAATTACTTCTTCAGTAGTGTTTCATGGCACAAATCAAGTAACCAAGCCTTGCTGCGCTGAATAGCATAGAAACTTTCTTTGTGAATGGCCTGAGTGCTTCCTAAACTGAGGAAAGTTCACAGGCTGACTCAGCTACCCTTGGGGAAAAAAATGAACAAAAACTTACTTCTTGTTTTGCTCTTGGGAATTTCAGAGCATCTATTGTGAATACACCCTAAAATCTGATTTTCATAGCAGAAATCCAAATTATCAGCTTCTCAACCCAAAGTTCAAGATTAGTCAAGCCAGCTGGGGACAGCTACACTGCAAACCCACCCTTTTCTGCCACTGCTGGTGGCACATTATTGGAGGTTCCTCAGGCCATTGCTCTCAGTTTCCCTCAGGAGGGAACTGGGAGTGTCTCCTTCCCACCTACTGTCCTGCAGATTTGAGGCAGCTGACCAGGGTGGATATACCCCTACCAGCAAAACCATAATAGAAGAAACCTTGATTTCAATAATGTAACCTTGCTTTGCATTTTACCTTAGTTATTTTCTTTACTGGTTTCTTGTTTGTATCTAATCCTTTAAACAAAACAAGCTGAAGCAAAACACAGCTGTTAAACTATATATTGTACTCTTCTCATGTATCTAGAAAGACACACTGTGTATAAGTTGCATTACTCGCTGAAAATCTGAGGACACATTTACTCAGATTCTCTATTTATACAATTTATTATGCTAAGAACTGTTTCTATTTCTTCAGCATTGAATTTTTTAATTGTGGTTTCAGTCAAGTTGCTTCTGAATAGTAACTTGCATTATAAAATTAAGTAATTTGTAAACCACTAATACTAATCTTTTTTTAAAAATAAATCTGTATTAAATATGATGTTAACAGAAATAAAATTACTCTTAACACTTATCACTGTATTATCTCCTACTAATGAATTAATGATGTGCAAGTTCACCATGAACCTAAAAATCTACTTTTTTTTTTTTTTTTGGAAACGGAAAGCTTTGGTATTTTTTGACTCCACAATGATTACTTTTCTTTTAGTAACAGTTACTTCAGTGATCTATACTGAATATAAATAGTCTTCGTGTATCTGCAAGCATGACTGTACTTTCTACTCACACAGTGCAAACTTAGTATACACTTTCAGGCAACTGTTTTTAGGTGCTTAATCAAAGATTTGCCTTAAGTCAGTTGTCTGACTTTGTATTAAACTGTGCAAGAAAAACAGGTATAACTATTACTTTTATTTTAAATAATTTTAGGAGCCTAAACCAAGTCATTACTTTAGAATTATCTGCAGAGTCATCATTCAGTATTTTAGCCAGCATCCTTAAGGCCAATGGGGGCAACACCAGCCCATGTAATACTCAAGCAGGGCTTTATCCACCAGCCCAGAATGGGCCCCATGACCCAGCCTGGCAGCCCTGCAAAACTGATCCCCAAGGAGCCTGCATGTAGGCAGGAGACAAGCTGGGGAAAACTGGATATAAAAATCTGTAACAAAGACATACTAAAAGGTGATATGTATACAAACACTAGGGACCAATTTTATAGCACATGGGGGTACATTACTACACATGTAATTATCTGCAGGCCTGGGGACTTGCATGGTGAGACTAAACACTCATATTACTTAAAGGGTTATTCATATTTAAGAAACAGATGCAAGGGGGCAGCTTTGTTTTCAAGGGGTCAGTTTCCTCCCCACCACATCCCACAGTCAATCCCGATTTTGGAATGGGCCACCATCTTACAAAAACTGGAAAGGCTCACATTTGTGTTGAAAGCCCACAGCAGTAGTTCCTACACTTTTTACTGTTTAGATTTTGGCAGGCAGGAAAGCTTTCTCTGTTAGCAAGCCTCATTTTATATTTCTAAGTACGCTGCTTTGCTTTTCCTCTCAAATGAGTGCTGACAATTAACGGCCATTAAAAGAATAAAACTAAACACTTGTGAGGAACCAGCATTGAAATAATTAGTTCTGAAAGCCCAGAAAGCACTCCTGAAAGCAGTTAGAAGTGTGTTTCTGCAAGAGCTTCTGTTTCCCTAAAAATGCAGCCAACTCCCTGTGCTACAAGTTCTGACCACCTCCAAGACTAACTCCTCTCTGCCCAGCTGCTTTGTCCAGTTGACAAGAGAACAACGAGGAGGGGGAAATGGGCCACCCCGTGGTGGCGTCCTTGAAGTATGTGCTCAATGGCATCACACATCTTTTGACAGCAGACACCTGTAGAGGAGACTGGCACATTTATAAGACTCGGCACAGAAATCATTCCCTCAGATAACATGTCAAATCAGGCTTTATGTCATGCACAAGACAGAGCCAGAGTGATGACAAGAGAGCAACTACTTTAACAACAGCTACTTTGACAGCTGTTTAAACACAGAAAAAAAAAGACAAGTGGAAAGAAGAAAGGACACATTTAAACTTTTCAGGGTATGTCTAAAATTCAGCAGACTCCTTTCAAGACAGAATAGAGGAAATGTTTCTATCTGAGAATCTGAAGAAAGGCAACACAGTCACAAATCAGGCATTTCCTCTTACTATCTTCAGTCTAGCAGTATTATGATAAAGTATTTTTTCCCTATCTAATTCCTCCAAGGAACCCCCAGGTCTCTCTGGTCAACATGCTGCTTCACACACTTGTCCTCTTCTACACTTCCTATTGTGACAGAATACCTTTTACAGCTCATTTTAAATTTAGAGTGACTCTTACTTTGAAATTTTTTTTAAACATCAGTTCAAAACTATATTCTAGATTTCTTCAACCATCTCTGCTGCTTTGCATCCATACGTAGTTTCACAGTTACGGTGGAAAGTCCTACTGAAGCCCTAGACACACAGGTGAAGAACCCAACACGACACATGCATTGTCATACAAGTATGTCTCCCATTAAAAGCTAACTTATTATTCTCCATAAATTCAGAGTATGAAAAAACCCACGAAAAAAGTCCAAAACAAACAGTGGGAGTGCTGTTGCACATCCTCCAGAGCACGAAAGTAGCGTTAGACTTCAATAGGCAGCAAGATCAGGCCTTCTGTGCCGTTTTAATTACAGCTCTCCCCTTTTGTAGATCCGCAACAAGGTAGAACAAGTCGGTCAGACCCGCAGCTTCGTTTCTAACCCCTCAACCAAAGCCACATCTGATAGCAGTTTGATTTCACGGTTCACTTTCAGTGCTCCTCCTTCTCCCTGACTGAGCATTGCAGCAGGGCTCTGTTCCCTTCTCAGAGATGACTGACTTGCCTTGAAATTACACGCGAACATCTGCAAATTCTTAAGACTGGACTTTACTTCCCGAGCTCGGAGGGCGGCGAGCGCCGCGCCGCCTACCTTGGCCACCCAGCTGAACAATGGTGACATCCTACGGGCTCCGGCGATTCCCAGCTCCGGCCGCTCCTCTCCGCCGCTCCCGCCGCCTCATGGGCCGGGAGAGGAGCCAGTCCGCCCGGCCTCCCAAAGGCTCCCCGCGGCCCCCACCGAGCACCAGCCGGCGCGACTGCGAGCTCGCCGCGCCGGGGACGCTGCCCGTGGCGGCGCCGGCTGAGCCGCGGTGCTGCGGGGCGGGAAGGGAAGGGAAGCAAAGGAAAGGAAGGGCCGGGGCCGGGACCGCGTCCCGCCCCCGCC
>JAOXXN010000471.1:49491411-49517607 GCA_026770055.1 Myrmophylax atrothorax
GCCGCGCTCCGCCTCCGTCGGGGCACTCATTCCCGGCGGGAGGGAAGGGAGCGGGCTCGGGAAGGGAGTGGGCTCGCCCTCCGGCAGCGCGCCCGGGAACGCAGACACAACCGCCCGCGGCCGCGACGCCTTGTCTGTCCACGTAATTCAGCGCTGACGACAGGATTCGTAACTAAAACTTTCTGGGAACATCCTGGCATCGAAGTCATGCCTAACATTAAAGGATCGCGCAAAAAGTCATCTTAAACCACTGTGAAATGCTACTCTTCCAGTCAGGCTCGTCATTCGCGTTAGCTAATGGCATTTGACATCACACACTAGCAGCTCTACTTCCAGAAATCAGACCGTCGTAGAAAATGAAAACACTTGTACGGCAGATACCTGTTTCCAGCACGACAAGGGATGTTACTCTCCACTCAGCCAGGAAAGGTATTCGTTCCCATTGTTGCTCCAGCTGAACTGCCTGTGAACGCACCGCCCTACTCAGTGGCTGTAGGGCTGCCTGCAAAAAACTAATTTTCCTCAGTTTGGAGGAAGGGCACAGAATTAGAAAAGAAAAAAAAGGTTTGAATTTCACAGGATATAATCCACTGGGCCCAAAACAAAAAGCCCTTTATTTTCCACCTCCTCATAGAAACAATATGAAGAACTAGATTTGCAAAATTGTAACAGGAAAGCATACATTCTGTTCTGCACTTCTTCCCAATAAAATTCAGCTGCTCAAAGTTAGATGCTGAAGTGCCAAATGCAGCTCTTTGCTTGGCCCAAAGACACTCTCAACCAAGACAGCTACTCTGCTGGGAGAGTGCCCTGCATATACTTGCACACTTAGAGCCAACAGAATCATCTTTGGGTTTAGAGCTGACACTGCTCCACTCATCTGTTACTAAATGAAAACAGGAGGAAAAGAGGGACATCGATACACGTGGGCTGGGGAGAAGCAGAGCCAATCTCACAGCTCACTGAGGCAGAAAAGGAGCAGTTTCGGTCCCTGCCCCAGACTGCATGATCTTGCAGCCCTGGGTTTGGTACATACAAAGCAAACAAGGCAGGGAGGGGCCAGAGGGCTCTATCACCTCCTAATGCTGCGCTGATGAGTGTCTGAGTGCTGGCTCTGTATCTGTAAAGGCTGCAGAAGGCTGAGGGGGCAAAAAAAAGCAGTTGTTCTCAGGTTGTACCTAAGCTATAATTTCTGAAATTAAAACCGTACCAAATACATTTCATGTTTTCATGAAAGGAGAACAGAGTTTAATTTTCTTATAATTCTACAGATTAAAATACAGATAATTCACTAGGATGGCCAATGGTATGCTCTGCCATTATGATAATGGCCATGGATATTTTGATAACACATGTTCTTAGCCATAAGTCCAATAAATTATGACCAACACCCATACTGGTAGTGGTCTCTAAAGACTTACTGGCATGATAGAAGGAGCAATTTTCACTGCTGCTACTATTTATGATGTACAGAGCACACACATGAATAAATGACATCTGTTCTCAGGGCTTTAAACTTGGAACCTTACAAGAACACTAAAAGTATTACAATCTGAAGTACAGAATTGGGTTTGCTTTTATTTCATTGAGCCACTTAGGACAAGAGCAAGGCAGAATTATCCTCCTTATGTGCTGCTCATAGTTGTACAGTGTATCTGCTACTTGGTAGCAGTATGAGCCACATTTCTCTAACACTGAGTGTGAACAATATTATTTCTAAATAATTATTTCTTCTCCTTTCTCTGAGGCGATCCTGCCCCCTTGGGAGTTTTTCCATTTGCCCCTTCCTGACTGGTGTCCTTCCACAGCTTTAAAATAACAATGCACACATCTCACCCTGAGTCTACATTAAATGCTGATGTCAGCCAGGAGATCTGACTTCTCACCCTGATTTGCAACAGGCCCGAAGAGCCATCTCCAGTGTGTCACTTCACACTCCCTCACTTCCAAACCTGTTGCATGCAGTTGTTATAGTGACTTCTGCATGATTTTAGATGCACTCTGAAGCCTTCTACATGCTTCTGTTGGACTGGGAGGAAGAGTGGGCTTGTGGTGAAGACACTGAATTAGGAGATAGAGTAACAATGAATGAATTCCAGTTTCTGCTGTTTACATGACTTTCAGGCATGCTTCACATATGCTCTCTCCCTGCTTTAGTTCATTTGTAATATGGATATGATAACTGTCAGCCTTGAGGGAAGGAGGGATGGGCACTCTGGCTTTTGGGAAACAGTTGGCAGTGAGGCTTAAGTGTTCAAATATAAAAACATTTGGTAATGCATAAAATTCTCCAGTGTAAATGAAAAGGTCACTGTGTTGCTCACTTTGCAAAAAAAGGTGGATTCAGTAGGAACAATAGCTGCATTTATTCTTCAGGATGTTCAACTTTCTAAAAACAGAGCCTCTGTATTTTAGTATTTTAAGTTTGGCTTGCGTAGATAACTGTCTCTCCAAAAATACTATATATCCATTTTGGGTAAATGGAAAAATCCAAGGACAGGGAATAACATCTGTACTGCATAAATAGTAAGTAGCACTTGACACAATCTTATCTAAGTGTATGATCTTTTAAAAATCAAAACAAAACCCTCATTCCTATGAACTGTTCCATATTATTATGGAAAATATTAGCAAGATATTTGTGGCTGTTTTTAAATAGTAGCAATTAAAATACTTCAAAGCCACAACTGAAAGTTTACATCGTCCGAAAGATGACCTTTCCATTTTACAGATGTCCTACATATATTTACACATACACAAATACCCCAATGATTTTTCCTCCAACAAATTCTTTCCATTAAAAGAAGTTATTTGGAGATAAAAGAGGTAAGAGACATAGGGAAATATTAAGAAAAAAGGAGGGTGCAGTGTTAACTCAAAAGAGGACTATTTCTGACTCTCCTATGATTTCAGCTTTCTTTATGTTTAATGGCTGTAAGTATTTTTTGAGTATTTACAAATATGTCACCAATAAATTATATCTCACAAGAATTTGCATTAAGGGTATAGCCACAACTGTATTAGCTGAGAACTGGTCTCTCCTCTTGCTTTTGTGTTAACTCTGGTGGTGGTTTTAAAGCAGACCCCATCTAAAGCTTTTCCCTCTGAATTGTACTTACACATGTTTTGGCAGTTATTCTTCTCATGAATTATCCCCTCTGTCCACATTCACAGTTACAGGTTTCATTTCTCTCTTTGCTCTCTGTACACAACAAGGTCTTCATAAATCCAGGTGAAAAAATGCAAGAAAAAAATATGCCTGACAGTGATTACCACTTTCCATTATTTGGCCTTTGTTTAAAAATCCCAAAAGTTTAACCTTTATTACTTAGTTTTCACTCTTAGGAATTCCTTAAGTATTTGTCTCATCCTTTTTCATTCCAGGTTAGACGGTTTCCACTGTGTATCAGAGGAAAAAGGTAGAAAGTAACTACTGTTTAGAGTATTGTTTGTGATGTGAATTCAAAAAGTAATAATGTTTTTGTTCTTAGATACAGCTGTAACAAAACATACCAAAACAAAGATGTCTACTGAAACAGCAGACTTTTATGGCACCTCCACATGATACAAGATGCAACAAATGATTCATCTGGATCCATCAAGGCAAAATACTAATGAATCCTCTGGATTTCATCCTATCTAAAGACTCAATCAAGCGTGACTAGGTGGCTTCTGAAAAGATGCTGTGATGAAGAAGAGGTCACTTCTTTTGGCTAAATTATAAGCAAACTTTTTTCTGAATACAAAATACATAGATTAATCACAAAACCAAACTACTTCACCAAACTAGCTCTGCACCTGCCCCTTGATGAAAGTCAACAGCAAGACCTACAACAGCAAGGCTGGCAGTGGCTGTCTCATTAATACAAACTGCATAGGAGCCCACTGCCTATGCTAAGGATGAAATCCAGCTTTCAACAAAGCAAATGAGATTACTTGCTCAGTGGTTTCCAGAGATTCAGTGGAAGCAGAAATGGCAATGTTTTGGATAACCTCCTTAGTACTGTTAGTGAGTGAAGTCTTTTGGCTATCTGCTAATCAGTAGCAAATATGCAAAATGCTGACATTGGGCCAGTGCTCAGAGATAACAGGCAATTCAATCACCATGTGGCAAAAGAAGAGAACAATTCCTCACTGGACTGCTGGCCACTGCCTCAGCAGCAGAGCCCCTCCCTTCATCTCCTGTAGGTTTAGCTCATTTTGTGTTTTTCTGTATTTTTTGCTAAGTCATAGTGTCTTTTATTTACAGCAAAAGCCACAAAATGGCAATAAACCATCTTTAAACCCAAGCTTTAAACACTACCTCTACCAATCTGAAAAAAAAAAACATTTTTCCCCCCCAATTTACTTGGCTTTCCATTCAGAAGTTTTGCAGCTCCAGATTTCATTACAAACAACATTCCGTACTGAGTTGTTTTAAGCCAATTCTGTTTTGATTCCCACAAACACACTAAAAAACATTTGTGAAACATAACATGCAACTTGAGACTTTTAAAATACAGCAGCAGCATTTGTCCTTATGGCTCTTTTGTGGTTTTGAAAAAGCTGCATTGCTTCAAAGGGCTCAGGATATACTACTGTAAGTCACCACTGCACATTTCAGCCACATGTGCTGACTGCGCTTCCGCTCCTCTGCCAGAACAATGGAAGCCTTTACATGCTGAGTCAGCTATCCACAAACATAGATCCACGCAGACCAAATGCACTCCCTCACCACAGGTTTTGTTAACTATGTCTTATCACAAAGAATGCTATATAGCTGCATCATTTCACGTAAGACTCATGGAATAGGTAAAATTCAGAAATGCATGCATATTTGCAGGAATAAAGCCCAAAATACTATCTGACGTGAGGTAAATTCTGAAATACATAAATAAATTAAAAACAAAGTTACAGCAAAATAATTATGGATCAATTCTGCCATTTCCTCCATCCTGTATATCTTAATACCAGTAGAGAATGCTGGCATTTCAAGAGAAACCTGCACACAGCTGAACATCTGAACTCTTACTGAACTGATCTGTTAAGTTCAGATACCACTGCAACTTGTGAGCCTGAGCTCACGTATTTGCATACATTCACAGTCACAAAGACCCAAAAGAACAAGTGAACCTCAGAAGTCAGCTGAGCAGGTCACCTAGGTTGGAAAAGACCTCTAAGATCATCAAGTCCAACCACTAACCCAGCATTGCCATGTTCACCACTAAACCAATTTCCCAGATGTCAACATGCACACATTTTTTGCAGGCTTCCAAGGATGGTCATTCCACTACTTCCCTAGGCAGCCTGTTTCAATGCCTGGCAACCCTTTCAGTGAAGAATTTTTTCCTAATATCCAATCTAAACCTCCCCTAGTGCAATTGAGGTCATTTCCTCTCAGGCCGCCACTTGTCAACTGGGAGAAGAGACTGACCTCCACCTCGCTACACCTTTGCACTTGTACAGAGTCATAAGGTCTCCCCTGAACCTCCTTTTCTCCAGTCTAAACAACCCCAGCTCTCTTGGCCAGTCTCATAAGAGGGCTAAAGACCATTCACCAACCCTGTTGCCCTTCTCTGGATATGCTCCAGCACCTCAATGTCTTCCTCAAAAAAGGGGCCTAAAACTCAAGAAAGTACTTGAGGTGCAGCTTCACCAGTGCCAAGTACAAGGGTAGGACAATCACTGCCCTGGTCCTGCTGGCCACACTACTGCTGATACAAGCCAGATGCCATTGGTCTTCTGGGCCACCTTGGCACACTGCTGGCTCATATTCAGCGAGCTGTTGATCAACACTCCCAGGTCCTTTTCTGCTGGGCAGTTTACCAGCCTCTCTTCCCCAGGCCTGTAGCATGGAGTTATTGTGACCCATGTGTAGGTCCCAGCACTTGGCCTTGTTGAGCATCATACAATTGACCCATTGATCCAGCCCATCTGGATCTCTCTTCGGAGTCTTCCTACCCTACAGCAGATCAACTTCCCTACCCAACTTGGTGTCATTTGAAAATTTACTGAGGGTGCACTTGATCCCCTCATCCAGATCATCAATAAAGATATCAATAAGGATTTTAAATCCAGGATGTATTAAATTCTCAAATGTCCCATTGGTTTCAATTATAATTTATGAGTAGAACGTAGGCCAGCTTTAAATAATTTTCCCATTTTTTTCTCTAATATGCAAAAAGCTGTAATATGCAGCCAAACCACAAGAGCTTACAAAATATAGGTTCACAATGTCATCTCCATATAAGTGCTTTGATTTCACTTACAGCTCCAGTCAAGACAATGACTTGGAAGACTAATTCAGCTGATGTCTCAGACTGGCATCAAGACTTCCAGAAGAGACTGCCATGCCCATGCAAATGTATGTGTGTAAAAGTCAGGTCACTGAGGGTTATCTGGCTAAGGAAAATTTATCATATATGCAGTTTTCATATGGCTTGTTGGAAGTGCATAGTCTCAACTTATGTGAAAGAATTTATCCCAAGACCTTGACAGTCTGTGCTCTGTACCTTTAACTAGAAATGTAATTAGAAATCTGTGTTTTGTCTGAGGTTCCTGGGAACTTTTCTGACTCTTCCAATCCTAGCTGGCATATGGATAGTCTATTAAATACAAAAACTGAAATAGAACATAAAAAAAGACAACTTCATTTTAAAGAAAAACTTGAAGCATGCCTGAATAATGCCCACTGAAAATCTCCCAGTAAAGAGGAAGTCTGCACACATGCAATGCATGCACTCTGAGGTTTGTTGTCCCCTGCATGTATCTAGTTCAGTATGGACTTAGTAACATACATGTAAAGAATGTTTGTAAGCCCCACATGTTTCTAAAGAGAAACTTTTGTCCTTAATCACATTCAAGCTTGTTATAAAAAGCTCACAATGTGACTGAAAGCTAGTGTTTTCACATCTATCAGATACTCTGCTCAGGGGAACTGAAACATCCCAGAGCACTGGCTGATGTCAAACACTAACCCCAGTTGAGTACGTCTTGGTTTGTGAATTTTAATATCTAAGAAAAAACTCCAAAAACACTTCTACAGACTTTACTTACTGTTGCTTCTTGTACTGCATAGTAAAACACCAACACGTTCCAACACTTTTACAGGCACTTATTACAAAAACATTTGAAAAAAAACAAACAACAAAACAAACCTCCACGAAACCACTAGGAGAAGCCAAACAGAACTTCAACAGGACAATTCGGAAAAAGAAGTAAAATGAGAATGACAGTATTGAAATTCTTATTGAAAGCTCTCCAGGGTCTTTTAATTGATTTCAACCAATTTTAGATTAAGCCTTTGGAATCCCCATATTAGGGTGAGGAATTCTCCTGCTAATGGAAAGCTCTGAAGAGGTGAAACTGTTCGCAGTACCTTACATTTGCTCTGGACAGCCACTAAGTGGCACTTAAACACCTCATCTTAAACCCTGGTGAATCTGCAAACTTGTGAAGGGAATGAGGGGACAAAAGGAGTTACACAGACTGGGGACTAATCCCTTTTAAGAACAATGAAGTTCTCTTCCTGCAATTAGAAAAAATTCCTAAAGGTCTGACTAGGTAGGAAAATGTTACTGGTAGGAATACTGTACAGTGCTCCACAGAAGCAGAAATACTGCAGAGAGCTCCACAGAAGCAACTGCTTTCTCTCCTAAATCCCAAATCCTGCTTTGGGAATCAGAGTGCCTACATTCCAGTGTGTCATCACCCATTATTGTGCCATTTTGAAATACATATTTAAATCAAGAAAATAACAGCATCTCATTGCTGCTGGACGGCAGGTCAAACTAAGGTGGCCTTAACGTCAGAACACAACCAGAAATGTTGCCCAAGATTCAGCTTCAATTAGAGATCTCTGCAGGGACCAACACTATTTGTACTTGGAGATGCACATTAGAACATGGTTTTCATAGTCTGTGGAGAATCAAAAGTCATGAATCGTGCTTTGTTCTTCTTAAGACTTTAGTACACTGTTGCTTCATAGGCCTATGTCATACTTCTATTTGCATTTTTAATGAAGGAAAGAAACCCAATTTTCCTTATAATGGTGTTGAACCAACTATGTTAACAGTCTTGAACGCTAATATAAGCATAATTTTTCTTGCTGTCTGGTTTTAAAATTGGTTCTGTTTCATTAAAAATCTTTATAAAATAATTCATTACAGAGAGTGGAAACTGTTTTTCCCTATATGAACAACATAACGGTCATTGAAAAAATCTGAGGATAAAACCAACAAAATAAAGTATCAGGTATTTTAGGTGCTAACCAAGCACAGGAAGGAGACAGAAATTCTGCTTCCCACCATAGGGAGAAAATTCAACTGGAGTTGAAGCTGGCCAGAAACATAGGGGACAATAAAAAGAGTTTTTACAAATAGATGAATGGCAAAAGGCAGTACAGAAATATCATCATCCCATTAGAGGATGAGGATGTTCACCTCACAAACACGGACAGAGATAAGGCAGAGGTGTTTGATGCTTTCTTTGCCTCCATCTTAAAGAGGGATGATGGACCAAGGGAGTCTCAGTGTCCTCAGCTGGAGGACCACAACTGTGAGAATGATCAACTCCTTATCAACCCTGAAATCATGCAGGATCTGCTGCTCGAGCTGGATCCCTACAAATCTATGGGGCATGATGGGATTCATCCCAAAATCCTCAAAGAGCTAACTCATGTCATCACAAAACCTCTCTTGATGATTTTTGAGCAGTCTTGGGAATCCGGAGAGGTCCCAGCTGGGTGCGCGCAGGCAAACATTGTCCCAGTTTTCCAGAAGGGCAAGAAGGAGGACAGCAGAAACTACAGGCCTGTCAATCTCACTTCAGTGCCTGGCAAACTTATGGAGAAGATTGCTCTGCAAAGTACTGAAAAACACCTAAAAGTCAACATAGTCATTGGTCACAGCCAGCATGGCTTCGTGAGAGGAAAGTTCTACTTATTTAACCTGATTTCCTTCTATGACAAGGTGTCCTAGTTCAGCAGGTGGGACCAGTTATCACTGTGTGGGGGTGATCAAAGCTATGTATTCTACCCCCTCTATTCATTATCCAAGAACAATAGACCACTTGCAGCAGCTGCCCAGGGAGTCATTAGCACCCAGCCTGAGAGGGCGTGGCTGCTAATGGGCCATCAACAGTTCAACAATACCCCATGACTCACAGAGTTAATCACCCATTGTGTGAGTCTCCACCCTGGGGGAGGGACTGGGTGCTCCCTGAGGGTACATAAGCAGGGGGTAAGGAGACCTTGGGGACTACTTGTCCGATCCAGGGGAGCAGCAGGACCTGGACAGAAGGAGACCATCACTTTCAACCAGCTTGCAGCTACCACTCTCGATCAGACTGGGACTGTCATTTGCACCAACAGGTTTCTCACTTCTCTCTATTTTGGTACTTTGGGGAACCACGTGGGGTTTGTACCCCAGGGTGGTGGGTCATATTGGGTTTTTGTGAGTTAAAACCAATTTCTCCTTCTGCCATTGCATTTATTGTAATATTGTTATTAAAATTGTAACTCTGGCTTATAATCTCTTGTGTGTAGAGTTCCTTTCTCCTGCTGGTTTACCTCTGAACCAGCACACAAGGTAACCCATCTAGTTGATCAAGGGAAGCCAGTTGATGTAATCTTTTTTTGATTTTAGTAAGGCTTTTGATATAGTCTCTCACAGTATCCTTCTGACAAACTGTCCAGCACAGCTGGATAAACACATCATGGAGGGGGGGGTGAGCAATTGGCTCATGGGTCGAGCACAGAGGGTGATAGTAAGTGGGGTAACATCAGGCTGGAGACATCACTAGTGGGGTCCAATCAGAGCTCCATCTTGGGCCCTGTGCTCTTCAACATCTTCATAAATGACTTAGACACAGGACTGGAAGGATACTAAGTAAGTTTGTAGATGACACAAAACTGGGAGAAGCTATTGACTCCACCAGAGACAAGGGAGGCCCTGCAGAGAGACCTTGACAAATTAGAGGACTGGGCAATCACCAACCATAGGAAATTCAACAAAGTGAAGTGCTGGATTCTGCACCTGGGATGGGGCAACACTGGGGAATGGACAGACTGGGGAATGAGATACTGGAAAGCAGTGTTGTGGAAAAGGACGTGGGGATCCTGTTTGATGGCCAATTGAATACGAGTCAGCAGTGCCCAAGAGGGCCAACCGTGTCCTGGGGGGCATCAGACACAGCACTGCCAGCCAGTCAAGAGAGGGGATTGTCCCACTCTGCTCTGCACTGGTGTGGCCTCATCTTGAATATTGAGTGCAGTTTTGGGAATCACAAGATGAGAAAGTTATTTAGCTATTAGAAAGGGTCCAAATCAGGGCAACAATGATGGTGAAGGGCCTTGAGGGGAAGCAGTACGAGGAGCAGCTGAAGGCACTTGGTCTGTTCAGTCTGGAGAAGAGGAGACTGAGGGGAGACCTCATTGCAGTTACAACTTCCTTGTGAGAGGAAGAGGAGGGGCAGACACTAATCTCTTCTCTATGGTGACCAGTGACTGGACCCAAAGGAATGGCCTGAAGCCAGAGGAGGTTTAGGTTGGAGAGTAAAAGAACATTCTTCCCCCTAAGGATGTTTGGGTGCTGGAACAGGCTCCCCAGGGAAGTGGTCACAGCATCAAGCCTGACAAGAGTTCAAGAAGCGTTCCAGAAGTTTGGATGATACTCTCGGGCACATGGTGCGACTCTTGAGAATGGTCCTATGCAGGCCTAAGGGTTGGACTTGATGATCCTTATGGGTCCCCTCAAACTCAGCATATTCTGCAATTCTGTAACTGGAAGTGCATACACGTTTTCAGAACTAAAGACTCAGAAGTAAGATTTATGTACAATTTGCTTTCTGGGCTCTCAAAGAAACATCTCCATTTCAGTTAACCACAGGTACACGTATAAAACATACCACCAGCTATTAGCTGCAAGCTCTATTTTATACCTTTGTACTGAATGCAGCTTCCAGAAATACCAGATTAAGACTTAAAAAATGTAACTTTCATTCTCTCTTCCTGTGCAAGTTCTTTGTTATGATTAGAAGCACAGCATATAGGCAACAAAGCAACTCAACAAGCCCCAGTACATCAGTATTAGGAAGAATACAATTTTTAAGCACATTCGGTATGTGTGAAATTAGTTTTGTGAGGTTGTTTTAAAGGTTGCAATAAGAAGCTTGCAAATGAAAAGCATTTAATCAGTTATGCAGAAGGATCGAACTTAACCCAATGCATGAGGAATCACCAGGGCAAAGTTGTTTTTATGACCAGCAATAGATCTCAATTACTGTCACTCTGGGAAAAGTGGGGGTAGGGTGGGAAAGAAAGGAGAAGTCCACATCAACCAGCAATCTCATACCAAAGGACAGACCAAGTATAAACTGGCATTATCCACTCAATCCTTGTATCAGATCCTCGATGCTCAACCTTTAGGGCAGACACACATATCCATTTAAGCCTGTATTTGTCCAGTCACACAAATCATTCTTTAGGAAAATATTTCCCACAGCCATTCCCACAACTTGATGTCCACAGAGAGAGTAAAAAAAAAAAACAAACAAACAGAAATACAGAATAACTGTGCCTACATCAGGCAAGGGAAAGCACTGATCTTACGACAGTGATTTTCTACCATTATTCACTTTGACATATAACAGGATGAGAGACTGTGCTGCTAAAGTAAATACATCAGTTATATATGCCTCTCCTGCTTTGGTTTTCTGCTCCACTACTGTCAAAGAGCCCCCATCTGATGACCTTGGGGGCACAGCATAAATGTAAGCCCAGGAAAGGCAAAGCTCTAAAAGAAAAGCTGACTGCCTGAAAAAATAAGGAGCTATTTCAGGAAGGTGATTTACTCAGTATCATAATTTTTGAATTGACACTTTCATATTTTAATGTGGATGGCTTGCATTTGTGCTTTAGGGGCATTTTAGAATATGAAAAGAAGAAAATACAAGTGCCTAAACATGAATGTCCATGTTTAAGTAGGTCCAAGTACATTAAAGCCAAAGCTTTCCAAATAAACTTGCAAAGCACAGAAAAAAGAAAGGTTTTGGTTTTACAAGTCTTGAAGAAAGATGACTGATGTAAGACCCAGTCCTACAATGTGATTTGTGCCAGAACTGTTCTTAAGTCTGTCTGCAGAGATTGTAGTAACCTACATGACAGATACAGACTTTGTTTATCCATGTATTTGACAAAAGCTCTCTTCCCACATTCACTAACTAAATTACACTGTTCTCAACATGGTAAGACTGAGTTTTTAATAAAAACTGTTCTCTTTCAGAGCAGGTTTGGGTTTTTTCCCCCTCTAATATATACTTTCTGGCTTCAAATTGCATACAACTATCATTGCACCATGTATCCACAAAATTAATTTTAAAACATTACAACTGCACATACTTCATATTACTTAGGAGCATTAATTTGTTAAACAAAAAGAAAACCCATCTATTGAATCTAGATTAGACTTTCTGACATGTGTTTTGAGATCAGTAAGGCACATTCAAACTTCCAGATGTCCTCTAGTCTGAAATTAACTTCAGCAAGCCACAGCAATGGGTAACTTCAGAAAATACATTGGAGTTCCTTTATAATTTATTATTTTTCTTTATAGTACTGTGCATTCAGCTTATATTCAATGTTGCTATAAATAAAATCATATTTTCTGAACTCTTAATTCTGTATATGCAACTGGGTTTACACACTCGTTCTTTTTCTCTCTCAGACCTTTTCCACAGGCACAACACCTTTGTTTTGGTTTGGTATTTTGTTTTATTTACTCTGAACTTTCTGCTGGCTGCACCTTTGTTTGAAGCTGTAGGACTGACTAGGCTGCAATGTGATGAGGGGACCCACTCAGTTTGTGTGTCTTGAATTCAACACATTTGCAGAGGTCAGACTTTACTAAACTACAGTATGGTGAGCTGAGTAACTTTGCTGTTACATATTTTGTTACTGTTACACTTGTGAAGCTGGGGAATTTAATATTAGTGCCCAGGCGATGCATGGTCTCTCAACTGAAGGCCCATATCGTACTTTGAGAACTGCGTGGTGTCAAAGGTTCAAAGAAAGAAAGGTGGGGACGGAGGGTTCCTTCAGGGAATTTTTCTCACCCTACCAACACAAAAGTTTTGGGAGTTGAAATGCCAGGACTGAGAACAAAGGAGCGGTTGACAACTCTAGATTCCACCTTAATGGAGCGGTGGAGGTGAGGAACAGGCTACCAGCACCTAGGAAAGGGAAAGGCTTTTCCTGTGTGCTGGCTTCCCTTTGATTTGGGCAGCTGCTGGGAAGAAGCCACTGTTTGCTGAGCTGGTGAGATCTTCTTCTGGCTCTACTCTTCGCCTTTTCCCCCCTCCATCTCTGGGCACCCTGAGCTTCAGAGAGAGAGAGAGAGAGAAGAGAGAGGAGGGTCACGACTGCTTCAGGATACGCTGCAGTCCCTTTTCCTGGGGACTGACTTGGACTGCAAGGAGATTTCTGGGAACTACCACCACTCCTCAGCTCCCAGTGTTTCCTTCTTTGAACAAAGGACAAGGAGAGAGAGAGTCTGCTCTTCCCCACAAAAAAGGCTCTATCCTGCCTCCTGTGAGTCATACACCCCCTTGTCTCTGCCTCACTGAGAAAAGACTGAGAACTCACCTCACAGCCAGCCGAGGTGCGACACTGCCACTGTCCGTAAATATAATTGCACCACAAAGAACCTACTGTTCTGGGGGGTTGTTTTTTTTGGTGCTGGGGTAGTAGTTTGCTCTGGTCTGTTTATAGTTTTATATACAGAGAGAGTTAAGAACAGCTATCCTTCTTATGTACATTTTCTAATTAAAGTGCTGTTTGGTTGGGTTTTTTTTAAACTTGGTAAGAGGTGATGTGGTTATTGAGGAGGAATCTTCTCCTCTGGTCTTGGTAAACACTTTGATTTCCCTTAAACTAGGGCATGTGGATTCACCAAACTCAAATTTTCACATTCATCTTTCACACTAAGTTACCTTTGAGTTTTTCAATCAAATTTGAAGAATGCAGCACCACCAAACTCCTGCAAAATTTAAGAAGTTGGTCACGAAAGGTTAACTTATTTCTTGGTGAAGGTATTGCTCAGCAAAGCAGAAAAAATTATTCCAGCTGTGAAATTAAATAAAGCACAGGATGAGTACCAGAAAGTTAGTGCCATAGTGTGGTTGAAGCCACAGAAATAAAGAAATTGTCACATGACAGTATTTCCCAACACATTCAACGGGGGCAGGCTCACTTATAATTTTAAGTCAACTAGGTGCAAATAATGGAAATGTACTAAAAGCCTTCCATTCCCATCATGGTAACAGCAACAGACACAAGACTGTAAGAAGATATTTACCAACACACAGATTGTTTCCATATTTATGTTGTCTTAGAGCAAAGCAACTCTACCTTTGGACTCATTGGGCAGCTATGCAGTGATTTCTTCTCAAACAATGCTAGCAAGACAGATTGCAAAGTTGGTGACACACAGGTAGCTCTGTGTACAGAGGTCAAGGAAGCCTGTGAGTCTCCCTGTGCACCCCCATCCTCATAGTATTACTTGTAAGATCCATGTCATCATAAAAGAAAATCAGGTTTCCTGCTGCACAGCCCAATCCCTTTGGAATAATCCTGATGCTGCACTCTACTTCCACTATCTGTGAAAGCACCAGGAAGAACTTGTCCCAGATTACTTTATGTTCACTTTAGTTTCCAAATTCACATCAGCTTGAAATTTGATAAAATGTCTAAGGTGATCTAGCAGGGTGCACCAAGTTGGTTTTGGAGCAGAATTAAATTATTTTTTTTTACCTTAGCCCCTAAAGCAGCTCAACACAGAGCTGGACAAACATCAATGCCAGCACAAGGGCAAACACTAGGAATGTACACCAAGAGGTGGATCAGAAGAGAAAAGAATGACAGAACTGCCTCTTTTGATAGAGGACAGCTATTAGATCTCTTCAACATACCATCAGATACTACATTTGAATTAAAACTTCACTGCAGTTTAAGACTGAATGAATCAGGGATCTGAGGCCCAACTTCAGATGTTCTAAATGGCACACCCTTGCTTCTCCCTGACTTGCACAAAGGTGCAAGTGAAACTATTCTGTGATCATGTCAGAATGCTGATTTCATTGAAACTCTATCACTTTTCCTTTGGACTATTTAAATTGCCCTGAAAGACCAATGTAAAGAATAGGGGGAAAGGTGGGAATGTGCAAATCAGCAATTAGAGTGGAAGTACTTATGCTTACTCGGACTAGGTTAAGATGTTAAGAGTGAGCTTTTCTCTTTGGAGATATGTAAGGAAGCTCATATCCATGTGATCAGTAGGTTTTTGAAGAAAACTCTACTATAACTCTGGAAGATACTTAGATATTTGTGGCTCAAATTACCTGTGCTGGACCACAAGCATCAGACCTTGTAAGACAAAAGGAATGGTTAGTTGTCAGATGAGAAGCCATTACAAATCCACTAGTTATGTTTTAGCCTCAGTTCTACTGTATTGTATTTCTACTACAGTCCTCAACAGAAAAAGTCAAGAACAATACCTTGACTCTAAACAGATAACCTTGACCCTAAAATAAAGCGCATGTGACATCACAAGTAACACAGCTACTTTCAGTATTATTTAAGCGAAAACAAACAATGTCATTTGATACAGATGCTTATACTGTGGAAGTCACAGTAAGGAAAGAAACACAAGAAAATGTAATTCTTATGTTGCTGCTGCTGTAAGAGTGGGAATGGGCAACTCTTTTTACAAACCCTGTGATTAATTTCATCATGCTTGATCAGACTATCTCTGACTTTAAGTCAGGAAATGGCATTGGTATTACACAAACTACTTCCTCCATGTGGCAATCACACGTGCAGTTGAGGGATATCACACAATATTTCTTATAAAATGAAGGTGAACACAGGAGCACTTAGATGATACAGGATGTCACAGTCACCCTAGGGTCTGACAAGAGTCCCATGAAGGCTTGGATTAATGCTGCTAGGGACAGGGTCATTGGCCATTAAAGTTCCCTAAGAAAAGAGTTCACATACATGAATCCTTTGAACAGATCCCAGGATAGAGTTGGAGTCATCACGCTTACACTCAAGGCTCAAGATGCCCATAAAGCTCGATTAATTGCGAGAGTATCCAAAGCACAGCTGGTTGTTTGCATTACACAGGCTACTCTATTAATATGTACACAGCTGAACTTTGACCTACTTTATAAACCAGACTATCTATGTGCACAAATATGTATTTGGTTTTTCATTTGTTCTGTTGGATTTTTCCCTTCCATTTTTTACATTAATTTCTTCAGTTAGCATTTGGGAGACAGGAGGTATGTCCTAAAACAAAAAGTAGTGCTAGCAGTTTATAATTACACAGATTCAATCAAAAAAACCAAAGGTGCATAACAACAGGTGTCAGAAAACAGCCAAATCAAGCTCTCACTTGCACTGACTTTAGTCCAGTTACTTAATTTTTTTCAGCATTTTATGCTTTTTGCAAAAGAATTGTGTTTTAATCTTCCTAAGCTCATCAAACAGTAAAATACAGTAGAAAACGATCACCTCTATCTTTAAAATTATCTTCCCTGAATTCTTTTAAGAAAGGGAAATGGTGCCATGAAAAATGAGATACTTAGTGAGGCGGTATCTTAGAGTCTAATGTGAAATCATGTTGTGTAAGAATCGTCAGTCATGAAGCTAAGCCTTACAACTGCTTTGGAGTTCACTGGGCCTCTGCCATTCCTTTTATAGATGAATAATGTGAAGTTCACTTGCAAGATCAGCTCTGTGCAGCCTCACAGAGAGCTAAGTGTTGATTATCTGAAACCAGCTTCTTCAGCACATAATCAGATCATAAACAACATGTAACAGAGTGTTGCATTCCAGGTAATACAGCATGATCTACTTAAGTGCATAAGCTATTTTAACTCATGAAAGTAGGTGAAGGTTGTTTACAAGCATAGTAACTGTTAAAGCAATTGGTGGGCCAAAAAATCTTGAAGACCTCTGTTGAAAGAAGACATCACTGTTGTAACTGAACAGCTCAACAACAGGGCAAGTGCTGCATTTCAGAAAGTGCCTCAGCGTAAGGAGGTGGGGGTTATCTGTGTCTGCTATGGGGCAGATTTGGCACAAGCAAAGTCAATCAGCAGGCTGAGGCCTTGAGCAGGTGTCCCGGTCTGCTGCAACCATACAGGCACTGCAATTCTCATGCTAACATTCCTGCAGCTGCCCGGGGCAGAAGCTGTCCCTGATTGATGACTACACAGAGAAGATTCAGAAACACCACATAGACTTGAGCATGTCTTGAGCAGCTGTGATCCTTTTTAAATCACAGGCAATATTTCTCTATTAAGCAGGAAAGAACAGTTCTACCCAGTGTTTTGCCATTATAGCATTAACTGCTCCTGTAAACACAAGTATATATTACAGGCTGTTATGACAACTTGTGTCCAGACTCTTGGGGGAAAAAAAAAACCACCAAAACCCATACAAACAATCCAATGAAATGTAACCCTTTACAAATCTGAACTCAACTTTTAACAATTTTTCATACTCTAGTTCTACATTCGTAACTGATAATGTCACAGAAATATTTTCCGTATAAGACATCAGGCTTAAGTTTCTAGGCTTTCCCTCAAATCCTTTAAACTTCCAGTTCACATCACAGAATAAAAAAGCGGAAACTTTCAAGCATTCTGACCATCTGTCTCACTATTAAAAAAAAAAAAAAGGAGTGACAGTGTTATTTGCTGACTTAATTGTGCATGTGCATATAGGAACTTACTTTACCCTGTGACCACAAAGAACAGGTAGACGAGGCACTCTACAGACAGCTCAAAGTAGCCTCACATTAGTAGATCCTGATGAGGGAATTCAACCACCCAAATATCTGCTGGAGGCAAAACACAGCAAGGCATAGTCATTCCAGCAAGTTCTCAGGGAGCCTCGATGTCAACTTGCTGACCCAAATGACAGAGGAGGTGATCAATGAGGTGCTGTGCTGGACTTCACAGCTATCAGCATGGAAGGACTTGTTCGGATCCAGCATAGCCTTGGCTGCAGTGACCATACAATGGCAGATTTCAGGATCCTGAGAAGCAAGGCAAAAGGCAAGATCACAGCCCTGGACTTCAGATCATATTTTGGTCCTCCTCAGTGACCAACTTGAAAAAGTACCATCAAATAAAGGCCCTGAAGGGAAGAGGATTCAAGAAAACTGGTTGTTATTCAAAGATCACCTTGTTCAAAATCAAGAGCAGTCCATCCAAATGAACATGAAAAAAATGCCTGCACAGATGAACAGGAAGCTCTTGACAAAAACATAAAAAGGGAGAATGCAGAAGGTGGAAGCAGAGACAGGTAACCTGAGATGAAGACACTGTTAAGCACACAGAGACACAGTTAAGAAATCTGAAGTTCACCTGGAGTTGAATCTAGCAAGAGATGTCAAAGGCAACAAAAAAGGCTTTTATAGCTATGTAGGTGACAAAACACAGATTAGGGGAAATGTGGGCCTGCTGCTGAATGGAGCACAGGATGTGGAAAAGGCTGAGGTACTGAATGTCCTCTTTGCTTCAGACTTCTGTAAAACCATTAAATTTAGAACTGTTATTATTTATTTACAATAAATATAAAAGTATAATAAAGGACAGTATAACCTTAACTTGCCTTAAATCTAAACTAGCTCAGAGCATTAATCAGATAAACTAGTGACCAGTGTTCCTTTGCCAGCCAAAACATACATCTAGGAAGATTAAACATACCCAAGTAAAACAAATAATTAGATAGACCAAGGAAAGATCAACATAATGACGTCTGGAATTACTTTTCCAAACTGAAAATAAGAACAGAAATTACTCTTCCTCTGTAATGTTTTGGCTACTTCGCATCTGCTGGAGAGGGATACCCTGTGACAGTATGCCATTAGCTTCTCATTATTTACCTCTTTCATTTCTTGGAGTGAACGATGTGCTAAAGCAAGGCATCCTACAGAAGCAAAGCAGTGCTGTGTTTGGGCAGAATGAGCTCAGGAAGAAAATGGCACATCTCACCTACAGTTTCAAACAGGTTAGAACAACCACTTCTCAAGTGTGGGACAAATACCAATAATTTTTAAAGTCTATCGTTTTCAACAACAGTGATGTCAATAGCATCACATTTCTGTAGAACATCAGACCAGGTCACTGGGAGATATGGAGGCTGGTAGCATGTATGTTTTCATTTAAGCCATCACACTTCTACATTACTCAAGCACTCTTGCCAAGGTGTTCAACAAAGCTGCACTGTTATGACAAAGGTACTGTCTTGTAAGCAGATTTAGTGGAGAGTTAATTTTTCCTCAGCTTTCAGCACCATTACTCACCACAGCATATATAAGCCCCATCTATGACCTATGAGTAGCCTTCATAAACTCCCTGCAGGCAGCATCATTGAATCCTGCTCCATTCCTGAGCACCTACAAAGAATATGCAGCAATGCTTCAGCCCCACTCTCAGACAGAAATTACTCAATCATGAGGTTACATCAGAACCTCCTCAGAATGAAGGTAAAGGGATAAGAAACTCCACTACCTGTAACTAATGGAAACTTACTGAGGTTATGCGTGAAGAAGAAAGGAAGGCTCCAGATCTTTTGTCTGACAAATCTGCTTAGAAAGGAGATCCTAATCCAAAGAGAAGATATCCCTAGGCAGTGTAAACCCATCCTGTTAGCACTGAGTGGAATGATCTCCTGTGTTCACATGCTTGTTTTCCAGTAATGTCATCTATCCATCCCTACTTACTGCCACACATCAAAGAAAGTGAGCCGTACATTGCCATGATGATACAATGGAAATAATTATATAAGATCCTAGAGTGAAGGCAAAGACCACAGTGGGGCACTGCCTTTTCTTCCACTGCTAACAAGGAGCAGAACAAAGAATTCCTTGCAAAGCACCCTGACATTACTTAGTATTAATTACCTATCTACTGATTTCTTCTCCAAAGTGGGTATGTTGGTAATGCAGCAACGATGAATCCAACAGCCCTATATTCACATCAAGGAAAGATATTGCATGCATTCCCACACCTCCATCAACTCTAGAGCTGAGCTAAGTATTACTCAACAAAAAATACCACCCATTAACAAAATTCTTTCATATTAACCAGTAAAATTATCCCTCACTAATCAGGCATCTGTTCTCACTCGATTTGTATAAATAAAGAAATACAACTATCGTTAATGGACTGCAGTCTACTTGCAATGCTGATGCTAAAAGCCTGACCATTCCAGGTTTTATGTACTTTCTACCACCTCTGGTGCTATTCCTCTGTCTGCAAGACATTCAAGTTTCTTGTCCTCTTCTTCAAAGGCCTTCACTGTTTAGTCTTCTACTCACCTGCTTTTGGCTTAACATACTCTACTTCTCCCACAGACATACTTCTGCCCTCTTTTATTCTACTTATCCTAAGGTGAGGATATACTCAGAACTTATTTGCAAAGTCACAAAGTACATTCTACTTCTAATCCTCAGTCAGACCTTACTTCCTCTGAGATCTCTTTGTCAAATATAGCCTGGCTATAGATTTCTATATGTAGATACAAAGAATTGTGGTTCTTGCAGATTACAATATTATTGTAATTGTTATTCAGTTGTTTGTTGTGGTTTTTTTGAAATAAAAATAGATGAAGTGCAACTATCATGCATGTCTGGATATCCAAGATTGCTGGGTAAAGAGCTGTTACGAACGTGCAAATTCTGTGACTAAACCTATCTGTACTGCTGTGTCTCTTTTACAGAGCTGAAGTAAATAAATTAAAAAAAAAGAGTACTCAGAAAGAAGAGTAGTAGCACAGGAGTCACACAGGCTGTGAAGGTCCAATTTCGAAAATTTGTTTCTTCTGAAGTCTAACATAAGCTGCAGCAACCTAATGCTAAATTCTTCATACCAACTCACTGGCTTTTAACAAACAGCTTCTTCAATTTGTAACAAAATATACAGTGCACTCCTATACTTTCAAGCTAGGTGTCCACAAAACAGGTAACATCATTTCACTCCTCCTGATAAACATACAAACATCAATTAGCTAAAAGGCGTTATATGACAATATTCAGGGCAGAGAAACAAAGCCCTATAAGCATAAGGGACTGACTGAAAAGGTGGAAATTACACTGAATTTAAGTAAAAGAGGCAGGGCTTCATTTCAGAAGGTAAGAACACATGGCATTTCTATTATCCTTTTGTTAAAATATAGGTCCACAAATGCTGATTAGATGTCTACCTAGCCTGCAAAAAAAGTCAAGAGAATCAACCCCTGCAATCAAGGCAAGTTAAGAGACCAGGTGGAGGGTAGGTTTTGAAAGGACAGATAGCTGTGTGAATCTAAACCAGGCATCCAAAAATTCTGTGTGTTGTCTCTGAAAACATGTAGACACAGCTGCAAATTTAACTTGAGATTTATTTTGTTCTCATTCATTTCAAATATGTCCAGGAGTTTAATCAAACATGAAGAAAAAGTACTTGAATCCTTTGTTGCAAAAGAAAATGCAGAAGAAAATGTACTGGAAGTGATCACACTATGTACTCACCATAATCCTGGAAAATCACAAGTGAAATTAAGTGCATAAGCGAACTGCAAAATGCTATTTGAATACCAGCTGCTATTCAATGCCAAGTTTTGAAACATCTATTCCTTATTTCTGCTCTTACATACATAAACTTGGTATTCTACATTTAACTCTACAGCATTTCTCACTTAAACACTTATTATCTACAACGTATTTGCTTTCTAATTTACCAGAACTGCCGTTTTATCTGAGGGGATTTAACTAAAGCTGTTTCCATATGTTTTGAGCCCTAAGCTTGAAACCATGGATTTGGAACTCTATCGTGTTTTGCTATTGGGCAGGTTGGCATAAATCCCATGTGTGGTGTATATTCTTATAATATGCCCAGGGTGCTTTAGCAGGACATCTCCTGTGAGTCAGGCGAGCATGCTGTTTTCCAACATCATAACGAGAGTCAGCACTCAAGAGGTGAAGGATACATCACCATTTTGTCCACAGTAGATCACAATAAACTTGCATCAAATCCTATTCATTTTACTCATTCACAAGCATTACTGTCTCCCATTACTGTCAAACAGAAGAGATTGACAATTTTAATCCTTCCACCTTTTCAGAAAGGACACAACTGGTTCTTATGAAATACAGACTGAGCCAAATATCACACGGTGTGAGACACGCACACCCAGCTCCTCTCTCACACCACACAGCAGCAAGCCTGCATGTCACAGAGTCACAGAGACTGTGCCTCTCTCCCATTCTCCAACCCCATCTGCCAGGCTTTGGGGATTACAGAACTAGGAAGAGGTTTCCACAGTGTCCTGTGGTTGGAGATATGCTACATATGGAAGTTCCACCCCAGCCCCTCCTCTTTCTGAGAAAGGAGGCATCTCTGTTTCCCAGTCAGATAGGTCTCAATTCAGGAAAACAGAAATGTGAGAGGTCTGAGTGCAGGATTAGATAAAGTTCACAGGGACTCAAGAGTGAAATCCTATCCCTAGTGACATCAACAGAAAAACTCTCACTGACTTGAGCGCCAAGATTTCAGCCCATATCCCAAACTAAAGTGCTTTTTAAGCTGATGAAATTTAGGCCCTGATCCTGTAGAAAACATACTCACCTTTTGCTTCACATACTGAGCAGTTCAAATTCAACTGAACCATTAGCATCAAGTAGAGTGACACTTGTCAGTAAGTGAGATGCAGACTCTAACTGTAAGTACAAGCTTAAGATCTTACAATGTAGTGAAAGGATTCAAAAGCACAAAAGCAGTTCCAGGGATGCTTGCTTTGGTTTGGGGGTTTTTTTACTTACTTTAGTCTGATCATCAGCTTTAAATACATAGCAGATACTTTGCTGATTTGCTGCTCCATCCTTTATCAGACAAGCAAAGTAGCTTGGATCATGGCTGTTGTGAATCAGTTTGTGGACATGCTGTGGCTTGTATTCAAATAAACTCGAGCAAATCAAAGGATCCCACAGCTGGATTTTCCCTGTGTCTGGTTCACATCGCAAACTCGCTGGTGAAACATAAAGTCGGATTTGGCTTACGCCAGGTTCTTCTTTGGAAGATTTTGTACTGAGCATCCGGATCTCTGCCACAATCCAAGGCAGCATTGACATGGTGGTTAGGGAATGCACTGGGAGAGAACCAACCAGCTGGAGGCTGAAACTTGCTGAGAAATCAGTAGGTGTTTGACATTTTTTAACTTTGAATGTTATTGGCTCCATTTTACTGCCCTTTAGGGAACTTGGACTAATTCAGTAGTACTTCAGTTCCATGGAGTGACATATTCTGGATGGTTCCTTTGATTAAAGAACAGAAGAGTTCTGAAAGGAAAAGAAATGGTTATGTAGGCGCTGGAACCCTATTAAAAACAAACCGTCAGTAACACAAATAATGAATAGCTTAACATCAGAAGAAGAGAACTGATCAGAAGAGACAAAACTGATCATCTGCCATGATCTATCTAGTAAGTTCCCTCTCTCTATATTGGGCATTACTATTTCACGTCCAACAAACATAAGTGCAATAAATACATTGCTTGGAAAAAATGTAGTCCTGATTTAGTTGCTTTATGACCCTAGCTAAACATATAATGACTAACTAAACTTTAAAATGCACATTCTTTCTAGCCTGTATCTGTTTCACGGCAGGCACATGTGGATCACACCAGCCTATTTCAATCCTGCTGCCACAGAAGGAACTCGGTTGAGCTATTCTGACCTTCATGACAGTTGAAGTCAGTGCTTGCTAAGACACCTTCACATTTGAAAAAACAAAACAAAATGATCAAAGGAAAAAAACCACAAACAAAAAACCCCACCCAATCACCAAAAAACCAACAAAAAACCAAAACAACCCCCAAAACTTAACTTTCCTGCTCACAGGTGGATGACTTTGAATTTGGCTACTACCATGGAGTTGTTTCCTTGGGTATAGTTTGCCAAGTGATTATTGGTTATAACCAACCAGAGTTTTACAATAAATAACACCCCAAAAATCATTGTCATCTGAAAAAGCTAGCAGCAGTCAACTGACTGTTGATACCTCTGTCAGATAGCAGTCATGAGCAACAATCCTTACAGTGTCGCATGAAAAACCAGATGATTCATGATTGCATGTTAATACTGGTCAGCCAGATAGGAATCCTTCAATGTTTGCCACACTGATATTGTATCAGTTCCATTTCTTAAAATATCAAATGCAACCATGTCACACACATCCCTGTTGTAACCCTGTTATACCCAGCATCTACTACCACTACCGTTATTATATATTAGTAGTTTTAATAACAAAATCCAATAACTGCATCTATTTATAATTTTCACTTTGCAAAATACAGTCTATGAAAACACGTAGATTGGCATTTGTTATACTACCCTGTTTTAACTCCTCATTAATTGAGCCTGTTTCAGCTGTTACATTACATTGTGTGAGACTGATGAGAAGCTGACAGGCCTGTAATTGCCTATGTTTAAATACCAGGACACTACCCTCAGTCTTATGAGAGTTTCTCATGAAAAGATCTATTAAAAGCAACATGAACAGTACCAAGAACTCCTTACAAAACATTTTAATTACATTTGAACAAGTATTTATTAAGTGGCATCTATTTACTGTGGCAACAGTATTTCTTGTCTTTGTTCACCTACAAATACGACCAATCAAAAACAGCCGTATTTTTCTTGTAAGTTTTTGCCCTTCATTTGTCCTTGTAATAATAATCTCAAAGTGAGTTTCTAACAGTCTTTTGTTGAAAGTGAAAGGAAACTTTAGGATTAAAAAAACCCCAAAACTTCAAAAAAATTTCAGAATGGAAATACTTTTAAGCTGAACAACTATTTAGAATGCAACCAATCTGTAAATGTTTGAGTGGAGAAAAACGTTTCAGCAGTAACTGCCAACTGCAAAAACAAGAGAACTGCAAAACCCATATTTGGGTACTTTTACTTTTTTGAAATTTTTGTATCTTTTGACAAATAAACTCTGTGGCAATGCTACTAGCTCCAATGATGCCAAATTTAGCAAGAGAATCAAACAGTGCATGAGTGCTTGTTTTACAGACACTATTCAAAGGAATAATCATAAGCAGCATTCTAGATGTGCAGAACAATTTTTTTAAAAGCCTTTCCATAAAGCTCTGTGTATGCGTGCACGTGGGAGCTGTGGGAAAAGGACCATGAAAATCCAGAATTTGTATGGCTCATTTCAATTATATTGCAACTGTTTTTATTCTTGTTTGTTTGTTTGTTTCACAAACAAGCAAGAAAACACATCTTTTATAGTAATACAAATGCATTACATCATAAAAGGAAACAGCCTCAAGGTATTGCAGGGGAGGTTTGGGTTGGACATTGTGAAGAGTTTCTTCACTGAAAGGATGGCAACGATTGGAATAGGCTGCCCACAGAAGTAGTGGAGTCACCATCCCTGGAAGTGTTTGGGAAATTACCAGATGTGGCACTTCATGCTGTGGTTTAGTTGACATGGTGGTGTTCAGTCAAAGATTGGACTTGATGATCTTGGAGGTCTTTTCAATCATCAATGACTCTGTGAGTCTGTATGGGATAGCAGCTTCAGGAAGCATTTTTGCACCTCATCAACAGACTGATAAATGCAATTGTCATTATAGTTTTGCATCTGCCAGTAATCAGAATGGTCTCTTCTTGTTTGACAAACTATTACAAATTCTTTCCCCTTAACTATAACAATGAAAAACAACTGCAGGGAAGATTGGATTCATTCATAACTACAACAGTGAGTCATCTGAAACAAATAAAAATCAAGTTTTTAGCTTTCAGTGTTCTTGTCACTTCATGGCGTACATAACAATCTCAGGATGAGAAAGCCTAAGAAAACTCCACTCTTAGCTGAAAACAGGAGAAGTGAGGTACAACACAGATGATGGCCTATTAGCCAAATACTTTCTAATTGGTGTGTTCTCAGGACTTTTTTAAAAAAACTTTTTTAAATTAAAAGGCATATAAAAATACAACAAAGTCACCCTCATTTTAATCAGCTTTTCAAGGAAGAGAAATTTTGGTTTGATTACCACCATCTACCACGCTCTTTTATCCCAGACCTACAAGGCACTGCAGCCTCAAATAGAAACAAATATCACAATATGATACATTATTTTGCATGCTAACTCTAAGG
>JAOXXN010000471.1:49524890-49549754 GCA_026770055.1 Myrmophylax atrothorax
CCACCACTTCATCTGAGGCTCACACATTGCCAAATTACCAACCAATGATCTTAGGAAGACTTTTTTTACTGCTTCATTGTTGCCTTTCAGATGGTAATGAAACACATGTGGATCCTAGAAAACTATTTCTTGCTGTTGGAAAATCCTTGAACGACAACAGAAGTCAATACTAGAGCATTACAGTTACAAATCCTGTCTTGATAGGTGGGAAAGAAATCAGCCTCAGAGTGTTCAGCCCACCTCCCATGAAAGTTACCTAATCATCAGCTTTCAGACTACACTGGACAGAATTTCTTCTCTGCTTCCTGATGAAACTGTTACTTAAGTAGAGTTAAAAAAATCATTTGTGGAACAAGAAAAGAACTAGAATGGGTGTTGTACATTCCAGTCCATAAATATTCTATGTGTTCCAGGGACTGGTATCCCCATATTCAGGTGAAAGCCCTGTGCATCAGGCTTCCTAATAGTTTTTGGTTTTCTCAAACAGCAAAACTCTGTTATTTTTCTCCACAGGTTATCTTTTCTTTACGGTAGTCTATTAACTAAAACATACTACCATCATATTAAGTTCTTCAGACTGAGGAGGAAAATCAACCTGTGCTTTCCACATCCTGCAAACATGATATATAAAAGAACACCAGTTTAACCATTTCCTGTTTGTCCAGTCACATTCTGAAAAATTGCAGAGAAAACCCCTCCACTGCCTTTTGTACAGAACTTGAATGTACAGGCTTGTATGAGGCATGTTGTGAGAGCGTGTAAGGAGTAGAGGCATCTACTCACTTGATCCCAGTTGGGGTAAGATTGTAGATCAGTACAAATTTGAGCTCAAAGTGCCTGGCCATAAGTGAGGGCAGAGGTTGGGGCTGCTGTAACAGTGGATTCACCCTCTGAAGTACCACAAGGCAAACAGGAAATTTTTAAGTTTCCACCCAAGTTGATTTCAGAGTTCAAGTTGCTCCATAGATGGGCAGCAGCTGAGCAGTGTTTTGGGATTGTGAATTTGATTGCAGGCGCTTACACTGTGTTTCAGTTCCATTATAAGTCTCTGTGCTTTTCCCTCTGGATTACCCATAATGATGGATTTCTATTGCTGTTATATAAAACAGTTTAAATCTTTGTGACTTCTTTCATGTAAATCTGTTTAGTACCTTATTAAGTGCATGCTACTAACTTTTTGCAGTGCTTTGGCTTAAGAGAGCTCTGGAGAAAGTTCTACATTCTTATCCAATGACATTGTATCTCCAGATGCTATTTATATATAGTGCCAGATACTCCATAAATAAAATTTGTATGCTAACCGTTACTATAGCACATTTGCCTACTGCATATGCTGTAGGAATGCATGCCAGTGACATTAATTAGTGATTATCTTTGTAGACAAGAGGCTATTATCACTGGTAATGAGTAAAGAGTCAAGAAAGATTTGAGCTACTGTTTCAGATTCTGCCTGCTGCTGTTTCTGTGTTTTGAGCATTTCTGAGGTCATGATTAATCCCCTCTCCCCTTTATTCCCATGAATTCATTTGAAAATGGCTTATCAGTGATTGTGTGAGTATTTTAAGCTTTTCCTTTTGTTTGGAAGCTGCTGTTGCTATGCCATCATCTTTATTACAGTTTATTTAGGTGGGTGTTAAGATACAATTGAAGTGTTTAGCAGGCTCATCCCATTGTGCACAGTGTTCTGATGGTGCATGACCTCATTTCAGTTACCTGGCAATTGCAATACAAAAGAGTAATGTTGGCTTCCACTTGGAAGTCAAGCAGAAATACTGTCCTTGATGAACGTGTGTCTTATATAGTGCGAATAAGTACTGGGAAGGAAAGCAGTTCAGCTTAATTATCTTTGATTAGTTTTATAGTTATGGGCAGAGAACAGTTTCAGTGGTGATTATTTTCATTTACAATTAATTTTTAGATTTATGTGTGGCATCCAGATGCCTTCAGCTACAGAATCCTAAAAGTCCCCAAACTACATTGCAAAGACTGATGCTGGTGGTTAACAAATGTTAATACCATTTAACTGTTGCTATTCACAGAGGCTGTTCATCAAGGATATAGGATTTGCTTGTTGGTAGTGTGTCAAAATAAAACCCATGACCACTGGAACTTTGAAAAGCAACAGTGAGGAGGAAACTTTATTTACAGAAAATTTGTGGGCAAATTAACAAATTTAAGCACATACTTGTACAATATGAAAATAATTGCTTATATAGTAAGTCTTTTATAGAGAACTCCAGTTATCCTAGTATGTTTTGTTGTATACAGCAAAATTCTCAAATAAAGCCTTCTGCAACTCAAGTACAATACTTGAGTGTTACACAATACTTTTTTGTAATATGCTGTGGACTAAGGAAGTGGAAATGTATTTACTTCCTTCCAGCCAAAGTGTTTCATAAAGTTTACTGAACAAAATAAAATTCAAGGATGAATTGAAACTGTGACTAGTAAACAAACTAATAACCTTCAAGGTAAGTCTGTCAGTCTACTCTTAAAGCACTACTATATTTTGGGGTTTTTTTTTGGTAGAGTTTTGAATGCTGTGCTGATTCTTCTCAGTCTTCCCCCCTAGTCCCATAGGCATGATCCCCTATAGGATCAAATGTTTACAACTCTCAGTAGAATTGTAAGTCTTCATCTGTTATAAAAAAATCAGGCTCATTTTATGTGCTTTTGGTAACTTAGTGATGCATGTTTCTCTAGGAGTTGCTGGACATTGCTTTATATTTGAGTTCAGTCAATGTAAACATTCTTTATTCCAGTCATGGCAATACCTATTTCTGAACAAAATACTAGTGCCTCTGCTCTCAGGTCAAGGCTGCTTATTCACAAATTACATTTGTCTGTTTTTTTAATATATGTTCTAGGACTAAAAATTTCTAAATGGGTGTCATTATCTTACACAATACCTTGGTGGAGGAATTAGACCAGCTGTGAAGAAGCTGTAGCTTAACACCCATTCCAGCTTGCAATACTAACTTCTCACTGCCTTTGTTTCGATTCTTTATTTCAGTCCTAGATCCTCTTTCTCTGATGCAAGGCAAGGTTAGTAAAGACTCTCATAATAAGAAGTTTCATCTTGTAATGTTGTAGTTTGTGATAATTGTTCAAGCAGCTTGATAAACCACTGTGGGTTTGGAGGTTTTTTGTCCCTGCTTGCCCCTCGCCTGAAGTTGTGAACTTCTGTTTGGAACAGAGTAGGGAGTGGAGCAAGTAAATTCTTTGACCCTACAAAGACAGAACATGATAAATATTGGGTTATCATCCTGCCCATCTGTACTGTTTCTGAGGATGCTCTAAAGCTGTCTTAAGGATGCCTCAGTATACATCAGCCGATGGCTGGTCCTGCTGCCAGACTTCTAAGACATTTGCAGAGTTCTCCAAATGCATCCACTCGGTATTCAGCACACAATCTCTCGAAGGCTGTTCTGGGATGGCTATGAAGGTCCTTCTATCTTGCCTCATACCATATACACCTGCTCCGTAAGACCTTCCATGTAACCTAAAAAAGGGTTCTCAGCCTGAAGACAATAAATCACAGTCTTGCTGTACCAGTACCTTCTAGAGGTAATCAGTTTGGGACATCATTTAGGTGGAAGATGGCAGAGGGATGAAAAGGTTCCCCCTAAAGATCTAACCAAGCAGAATAGAGAAGACAGTGACAATAGGGGCAGCATCAGCATCATGGTCCATCTGTGAACACATCAGCAGAACAAGCAAGGTGGCCACGCATCCACCCCAGCACTACCAGGAACTGCTTGCTCCTCAGAAAGATGACAACCCTAGCAGATCTCCAGGCAGGACAGAAGTAGGAATTAATACATGTAGATGATCCACAAATAACAGCAACAGCTCAGCCTGTCAAAGGATCCTGAGGGTTAGACCAGGCCATTCAGTTGCACCCCTTCAGAGCTAAAGCACCTTGACAGGACAGACAGCACCAAGACTGAAGACAGATGGCTTTCCTAGGGAGTGGAAACATTAGCAAAATCCAAATCCAGGCTTGGCAAGTAGAGGCAGATGTAAAATAAATATGCCTTTCTGGCATGTAGAGATATCAAGATAAATGCATAAAAAATTCAGGACCCATAATCCTCGGTCTTCAGACCTTCCCCATGAATTCAGGAAAGCATCCTTCATCATGATCAGTAACAAAAGACATGCGAGACATCCCATGCTAAATATGAAAATAAAAAGAATCATGGGATAGTTTGGGTCTGAAGGGCCCTTTAAAAGACCATCCAGTCCAACTTCCCTGCAATAAGCAGGGACATCCCCCACTAGATCACCTTGCTCCAGGCCATATCCAATCTAGCCTTGAATGCTTCCAGGGATGGAGGCATCCACAGCTTTGCTGGGCAACTTGTTCCATTGTCTCACTACCCTCAGTATAAAAATTGCCTTCTATTATCCAATTTAAATCTATCTTCTTTCACTTTAAAACTGTTAACCCTTGTCCTGTCACTCACTACAGTCCCTGGTAGAAAGTGTCTTTCTTAAGCCACTTTTATATACTGAAAGGAGGTCTTCTCATAGCTGCCTTTTCTACAGGCTGAGCAACCCTCAGCTCTTTCAACCTTTACGCACAGCACAGGTGTTCCAGCCCTCTGAACATTTTCATGGCCCTCTCCCCTGGACCTGCTCTAACAGGTCCATGTCTTTCTTGCGCGGGGGACTCTAGAGCTGGATGCAGCACTCCAAGTAGGGTCTCACAAAAGCAGAGTGGAGGGAGAGAACTAACTCCCACGTGGAAGCCCAGGGCTGCCACAAGGCTCCCTAGCCATGGGTATGGCTCACCAATGTCCAAATTGAAGGCACTGCCCAAGCCTGCCTCCTGTAGAACCATTCCTGTGTCTCTTTCCTCTAGCTTGGGACCCCAGCCACCTGGGGATCTCACCAGCTGGGTAGCACAGCTGGCCTGGCCAGCTGCAATGCATTTATTCACACTGCATTTTAAGGTCAAATAGAACTGGGGCCACAGGTGGGTGCTGTACAGTCCACCCCATGTGCCACAAGTTTGCAGCACTACTTGCTCTCAGCCTACTTATGCTGCTGAGGGAGTGTTTTACAGCTATCATGTGTACTACAGCTCTCGCTTCAGCATTTTTCTTTCAAGAAGCTTCTGTCTTTAGCATGCTGGCAGATGATGCACACCCCAGCATGGTATGACCCTACTCCCATATGCCCTGGCAAAGGTGCTGCTGCTGGGTGGCCTGTCTTAATCTTGACCCTCAGTCCACAGTGATCCCACAGAGGCTGGATACCACAAACAAGGTAGTCTTGCAAGCACTGGCCAATATAATCCAACTAGACACAGCGCAGTCTGGGTTGAGAGCTTGTGAAGAGCCATTTGCTTTGGAGGTCAGGCTGCAATGCAGTTCAGGAAACCATGTTTTGCAAGGCGTGGCCTGTGAGTTAAGTCACAAACAGCATTTTCAACTCTGCTAAGACTGAAATTCAGCTATAGGCCAAACATTCACCCTTCCACTTCTCATGTAGCCAGCACCTTGAAATAAGCCCCTTACACTGTTCTGTGGACCATGTGCCTGTGCCTTCTCCTCCTCCTCCCAACCTGACATGTGATAGAGACAGGCACAGACATTCAGGAGCGTAGGGGCCAGGTAGGCAGTGATAGACTGGCACCAGGCTGCAGTAACCAACTACCCAGAAGCCAAAAAGCCCATGGCCACCAGGTAAAAATTGCTTTCTCCCTGAAGAACCAATTGCACCTGCACACAGGGTGAAACAGGTGATTGTTGAATACGAATGGCACATGCATCCCTCCCACCATAATGCTGAGAAATTTCTTCAGCTTTCCAAAAGGTTTCTCCCTGTACCCAGCTGCACAACTGCTGCAATCTTCAAGTTGTATTGAAAATAACAAGGATAGAGAACTTGACTTCTGTGAGAATAGTAAAGCTTACAAGTTTTCCATGTCTAAGGACGTACATTGTGAATCTTACACTGATATCCAAAACAAGTACTGAAAGTGCAGAAAACCCCTGTACTAAAGTCAATTGGTAACCTCCAAATAACCCTCTTGGGCTCTGCAAGCACAGACAACAGGATGCAATAAAATGGAAACTTCTGCTGTAAATTAGACATGCAGAGCTGTGCACCAAGTCATGGAAGCAAACAGTATGCCAGGCTCCAAAAACTGGGGTATGCATTGAAATAATTATGCTTAGTTCACTGAGGCAACAGAAAGGTGCTGTATGTAGATGTACTATCTTGATATGTTTATAGTATTAAAAGATAGCTTAGTACACTTAGTATCTCTGGCCTGGGATATGATGTACAGTCCAGAGCAAATATTTCTTTAGCAAATTTGCTGTGAGTTTCTCTTTTATTTGGGTCAAAATCCTCAAGACAGAGCACTACTTCTGAAACATCTGCCCCAAGTTTGTCAAAGTCTCACCACAGGCTTTCAGTACTTCCTGTTAACAACAGAACTTGCTTTGCAAATCTAAACCTGGACAAAGTTGCAGAGTGTTATCAGATTATATACACACAAAAGAAATTAAAGTACCCACAAAACAGGCTGTGTTTCAGAAATTAGAATATTACTTATAATATTTAATTAAAACAAGTTTTGATTGAAATACATTTGCAGTCAACTTTTAGTGCATAAAACTTTTAGTTCAACTGACTGGGGTTTTTTGGTCCTTTAAGGATAAAGGTACTTTCCTTGCAAAATATGATACTGGATCCAAGAGTACCCAAAATAACTCCTAGTAAAAGCAGAAGTCTTCTTAGTCTGAGTTCTCAGCTGTTTCGTCCTAAAAATCCTTAACATCTTAAACAATGTACTTCTAATGCTGCAAAAACCAATTAAGGTACTAAATTTTGCTATTTTACTCAGTTTTTCGTTGAAGTTTATTTTTTTCTGGTTGAAAGAAGTGTTTTTCAAGAGCGTTGACCAATTCATCTAGTTCCTTCTTCAGTTGCTCAACATCACTGGGAAAAAAACAACACACAAACACGGAAAAGTGTCACAGTGGAGAAGCTAAAAAGCACATTCTCAGTCTGAAGGATTTTTAAGTCTGCTGCATTGTTTTAGATGAATATTTTCTATTAATGCTAAAAGTGTATAGACTTGATCTCTTTAGGTAATGCCCTGATATTCGCATCCAACTGATGTGCATGAAGACTATGGAGAAACACAAACTCACAATACCACCTGACCTAGAACAATTTGAGTTCAGAAGATCTTTTATTACTAAATGTATGCAATTAGAAGTGTAACTTTTATATTTTTAACAGTATTTTTAGATGAATTTTCATCTGTGAGAAAGTGTTATTTTCATTACATAAGTTAATAATTACTGATCTTTAGGCCTATATGATTTCAAGGCTCTCAGTCCAGCATATAATTACTAAACATAAAAGGGTTTGAAATATATTAGAACACTTTGTATATAGTTATATAATTTTAAAGCAACTATGTATGTGCAAAGAGGGTATAAATACTTTCATTTAAGGCAGAATGGTTTTTCTGATACTGTTACTGAATGCTGAGTTCAAAGGAATTTCAGTGACAACAAGAATGCATCAACAAATTTTGCAGAGCTGAAGCTTTATGCAAATACATTCACTCAAATAATTACTTTAGTAATATTTAACCATGGAGAGCCCCTATTCTACTGAAACAATACCAAGAATCTACACAGCCTCTATAACACCCAATTTACTGCTGTAAGTGACAATACCTGTTTCCAGGAGGTGCACAAAGTTCAGAATAGTATTTGATCTTTGGTTCTGTCCCACTGGTCCTCATTGTGGCCACTCCTCCATTAGCAAAAGTGAATGTTATCATTTGGCTACTTTTACTAGTAGGAAGTATCTAGAAATATTAAGAATATTTTTTTAGAAGCGTGGAAAGAGGCTATATATAAACCCATGACAGAATGTCATATCATGTAACAAAAAGATCAGTTTGACTGAAGTTTAGTTCTGTTTTCTTCATCACTGTGGTCTTGAGATCAAAATGATAGCCTTGTCCTCAACCTGCAATCTAGTAGCAGTACATCACTGCTAGGTAGCCCATTTCAAGTCTAGTTAACATTTTCACTGTGAATAGAAATTGCTCTCTGATGACGTTTCCCAGGAGGAAAAGCAACAGATACTGTGGAAACCTAAAGAACCCAAAGCCACATCTCAGTAGGCAGTTTGGCTCACACTCACAAGATGATAGTGCAAAATTGCTGTAGCAAGACAGCAGGATCCTCCTACCACCCTTTACAGGCTGTCATCTTGGAGAGAAAAACACAAAACCAAACAAAAAACCCCAACACCACTCCCACTTCATTTCCTCTCACCAAGGCAAAACAATCACCCCCAATCTAACTTACTTTATGACTCAGTAGAGTGTTTCTGCATAGAACTTTTTTATGTATGTGCATATACATATGCATATGATTTATATGTAATTCAGAAAGATACTTACAGCCTTTTGGTCTGGCTGGCTGCTGTCATACCCAGTAGTTAGATCCCTTATTCCAGAAACTTTGAATCTACCACAAGATTTTGGGTATGTGTTTTTCCCATCAAAATTTCTAAGGTTGTCGAAAAGCTGTTGAATAACTTTAGGATCGTGGCAGATGAAATATGAAGCTTTGGTAATATGGAAGCCGTATCTGTGAAGACACAGTATTAGTGAACTAAAGAAGCAATGTTGTTCTTGGAGTTGTACACCATAAACATTATACAACCTTCCATAAAGCAAGTCTCTATACCCATTGTCACCCAACTATAGTATCAGTTACCACTTTAAGAAGGCCTCAACAGCTTAATTGATCTAATTTACATACTTTAAAGAAACTTCTGTGCAGATGCCTTTTCCTTTTAATGACTAAAAGTGAGAAACTTTACTGCAAAATCAGAAGGACAAAAAAGATACCACTGCCTTGAAGAGCTTTAAGTACCATAGGAAGAGATTACATCTAAATAGCTTCTTTGACTAGATTCTAGCTGATCTTTTCTAAGTAAAACAAATTCTAGGCTGTTTTTTTTCCAATCACACTTCAATAAAGTGTTTCTATTAAAATAAACTGTTCTGAATGTTGTCTCTTTACCTTACCTGTTTGATGCCAGGTAATGTGATGCAGAAACTGCATCACAGACAAATGACCTGCTAACACTGACTTTTCAAAACATTATGTTGTTGAAAAACATACAAGTCTGGACTGGATGTTTAAGCGAGCTCTTGCTACAGATCAAGACTTGATAAATACCCTTGATGCCAGTGAAAATCTGAAGGGCAGAATCTTTTGTTAGTGCTGGGATGTTCACACTAGAAACCTGAAAGACTCCTTAAATAGGGTCATGTTTGTACCTAAATGGACATCTCGAAAGTTAATAGTAGTTAAATCAGTCTTGAGAATTCAGTGAGGGAATGAACAAAACCTAACCTGTAGCTGAAAGAATTGATAAGCCTACTAGGACTGTGTCCTTTTCCCGATCTGCATTTACTTCTTTGAGAAGTGCATGAGTGGAGTTTCTTCTGCTTCAACAGCAACTCACAAAGTAAATCTGACAAAGAATAAAGTAGTAAGAAGTAGAAAACTGCAACTTGATACTAGCCACAAACAAACTAAAATCACAGACAACCCCCCCAAAACAAAACAAGAACCTTCCTTCCAGTTACAGCTATCAAGCAGCAGTTTACTAGGGCAGATTTGTATCCTTTCCTGTATCTCCAGCTTTCCCGCAGAGTGGGCTATGTGCAGTGACATCTTACAGACTGCTTTTATGCTAAAGAAGCTCTGACTCCACTGTCCTCTTCAGTGGTTCTGTACTACAGCACTGTTGCACAACTCAATTCCACCGAGTTACATTTTCTGAGGGCAACCTGAAGCAGGTGTTTACTGAATTAGTATTTTAAAAAAGTAAAATTAAAAAGCCCAAGCCAGAGAAGAATAATTCTTTGAATATGAACTTCCAGCTACTAGTAATAAGGGAATTCTCATGTGAAATGCTATGTTTGCAGCTCTAGGCATGAACTCCTCTTCCATGCTTTTATAGTACCTTTTCTTAAACCCACCTAGTCTTCTGCTATGTACAATAGCTGATAAATTCCACAGTTTATGCAGTGTAAGAAAGTCCTTCTTAAAGAATGGATCAAACAAGCATGGCTGGTGCTGCACACAGATGAGAACTCATGAGGATTGGTAAAACAAGCAGCAGCAAGGCTGGAGTTTTTAATGAGTTTCTTTTCAGGTTTCACCACTCCTTCGGTAGCGTTTGAGAGACATGAAGAGGTGGAGAGTATCAGCCAGCCTGTGTTGCTCCCTCTTTTAAAACAAACAACGCAGAACCTCCACAAAACCCACTCCCTTCCTCATGAAATCCAGTAGCCATCTTTGCTATTAACACATTAAACAAGAACAAAAGAAAAGTAGTACTCATATTTAAAGCTCACAGATGGGACACCCAGCTGTAAATAGCCAAGACTTGGGCAAACAATCACAGCACTTCTAAATAATCAGCTCAATCTCAGTAATCAGAAGCAGAAAGAACAACCAAAATCAACAACATAAGCTATCCATCAAGACAGAATAATATCATAAGAAGCCTAACTTAGAGCCAACTAGAATCAATTTAATCACAAGTGCCCTGCAAGGACAGAAGAAAGCTGGCTTCTATGAGTAGCATAAATACGCCAGACCTACTTAGACCCATTCTGCCATCACCCTTTTTGCGCCTCCAGCTCATTAAAGCAGGAAGAAGTATTATGATCTCTACAACACAGCAATACTGCTGGCCAAACCCCCATCCAATCTTCTGTAAAAGGACCCAAGAGCAGAACTTTTCAAAATGGAAAAACCTTCCAGACAAGCAAATAAAAACAAAATTCTCATTAACTAACAGAGAATTACTAAGGTAGTATTAGTTTTAAAATACCCTAAAATGACACAAACCAGTCATAAACATATTCATGCCCATGAGGCAGGAACACTTTCTGGAAGGTTATTATTAGAACAGAATTGAGTTAATAGTACAATACCCCACATTTTATTTCTTCATATACTATGGGTTGCTATTGAATCGTTATTAACCCCAGTATATGAAATGGAGAATATCTGAAGATTAAACAATTGTAATTGAACTCACTCATCATAGACAGCTTTCAGCTGCTGAGACAAAGACAAATTTCTGGTTGCCAAAAAGCTAGCCATCTCCGCAGTTATAACAGCAGCACTGACACCATCTTTGTCCAGAACAGCAGGACAGCACATATACCCTAAACAAAGAACGTTATAGATAATGTTTTGACATATTTTAAAGATGAAATATAAAAAAAAAGAGGGGGGTGGGGTGGCAAAATCAAACCAACATCTTTTAAGGAAGAAATGCACATTATCATAGTATGAACATTTTAGAGTTAAAACAAAAGGAGAAAAAATTTATCTTCTAATCAGTGTTAATTTTGATAAGCAAGGTATTTAATGGAATTTCAAGACAGAGAGATACTTCAAGGTATTGAAACACTTAAGAAATGGCTTTACAATTTCCTGCTCACAAATTCATTGCTTTTGTTCATGGCTTTCATTCATGGCTTTCCAGTTTACAAATAAAATTTGAATGCATTTTTACTTTATTTTATTCACATTTAAACTTAGCTTAAAACTGTCAGGTAAACAAACAACTTCAAGTCTGAAAAATGCATTTGTTTCTTTTTTAAAACAGCTTATGCAGAACTTGCAGTCCAAGTCCACATAGTCATGCTACTGAAGATACATTTACTTAGCTCACATCAAACTTTGTGCTAGGCAGAGATACAAAGGATTAAACCCAGTAGTGTCAATCCATTTAGCTGATTATTATCTGTTTCTCACTGGAAATAAACCCATTGTGTTGAGGGCACCCTTATGTTGCCATTTTGACTTTTTTTTTAACATTTCACTTTTTTCCTGTGCAAGTAACTGAGCACCAGCACAGGTTGCCCAGAGAGGTTGCGGAGTCTCATTCCCTGGAGATATTCAAGAATCATCCAGATGCAATCCAGAGTAACATGCTCTAGGGGACCCTGCTTGAGCATGGAGGTTGGATAAGATGACCTCCAGTGGTCCCTTCCAACCTGACCCATTCTGTGATTCTGTGTAATTCTGTCACTTTTTGCAGTAGTTCTACTTTCACTATTTTGCAGGATATGAAAACATAATATTCTGTTGCTCACCAATAGCCTCCTCAAATGCAAAAAGAACAGCTTTTCCCTGGTCCATGAGCTGTTTGGCACGGTTGCCCATCCACTTGAAACCTGTCAGTGTTTCCTACAGCAGTGAGGAGAAATAGAAGGCAATTAAAAGAAAAGCAATGTTTTACAAAGATATGACACTGTGTAGGAAAGTAAATAAAAGAACATGGAATAACATGTAACATGTTGCTTACCTCAAAGTGAAAACCTTCCTTTAATGCAATTGCTCTCAGAATTTTGGAAGAAACAGTACTAGATAACATGTAGATATCTTTAATGGCACGATTATCCTTATTGTTATTTTTCCAGCAAGTGAAGATCCACCAGCCCAAAAGAGCTCCCAGCTCATTTCCAGAAAACACCTTCCATTCACCACTGGAGGGGGAAAAATAATAGAAAGTACATGATTTCAAAGGATAATACTGGGAGGAAAAAATTGGTTCTTCTATACATGCATATTAAGAATTAAATCACTGCCTCTGAATTCCAAATAACAGTAACAAGACATCATATGTTCATTATGAACAAACAAAAAAAAATTCCTCCCTCCTCCCAAACATTCTGAAATGGTTACCTTTCTCCTCCAACATATGTACAAACTTGAGTTTATCCAAAGATGAAACAGTGATGTTTCCAGTACATTTTAAGTAAAACAAAAGGACTCAGCAGACAGATTATAAATCAGTGATTAAGACAAGCACAGAGACACAAAAATACAATTCTCGATTAGTCAGTATTTTCAGTTGATCCCAGGAAAAATACTTCTTATTTAATCACAAATACGTCAGTTGGTCATTGAGAAGGTTGGAAAAAAATCTCAAATGTGTAAAAAAAGATTAATATTCATGTGTTGCTAGAACAGAAAAACTGAGGAAAAAAGGGAAAGGCAAATGTGAAAAATTCTCCAAAAATTCCCAGTCATAAAAGGGGACAAAGACACTACCAAACAGACAAAACCAAGACCTACAGAAACAGTACCTGTTGAGAAAGAGAAGCAGACTCAGTCTCCTGCATTTATTGATACCAACGTGCACAAAGCAATGCACAGCGGCAACTTAGTGTAAGAGCGCTGAGAGAGTGTGCTCTAGCAGGAGTTTCTGTCAAAGAAGAAGTACAGATACTGTAGAAGCCTATATCAATACTTGATTAGTGTATGAACAGCTACAGCAGGAGTCTGAGAGGACACAGGACTGAAAGTTAGGAGACAACTAAGACCAACTAAACAATGAGCATAGAGGTAGGAGAATGACAGTACCATGCTCTCGTTGCTGAAAAATATGACAGACTAACACCTCCCTCTTCAAGCTTATGCTAGCTCTAAGTTTTTACACAAAAAACAAGAGTGATTTTGCATTCTTGCTTTAACCCATCATAACTAGCACAAAATGAAGATTTTTATGCCTTTTCCTCAATGCTGAATTGCCAACTGACCAATTGTCTGCTGATACAGACCAAAACTATTAAAATATGGATATTCCAGATAATACTGCCCAAGACACTGCAGGGAGTAGCAATGAGTCCATTCTTCTTCTAAAGACAGAAAAGCCTGCTTAATACATGCTGGGAGGCTAATGAGTTTAAAAGCACTTCAAAAACCCAAAGAAAACATTGGCACCTTTGGAGCTGCTACAAACCCAAAAGAGATTACCTGGTGAGCAAAACAGCTACTTGCATTGTCTCCGTTTAATGGGTTTTTGGAATTTGTCTGGCTGATACAGATTGAACTGCTTGCATCATCCACAATCACTGAGGACATCTAGCAGGTTCCCATCTCATCTCTTGGGTACCAAAGACTATTGCCATAATTTTATATCCCTCTTCTGGCTCTCATGCACAGGGAATTCATTCTCCTCCTGGCCTAGCAGAAGATTTTTTTCTGCTCCTCTCTGAGCTGAAAACCTTCAACTTAGTTTTATTAAAGATTTATGGTTTCTAACTGCTCAGATTAGTTTCTGCTTTACCAATGTAGATGTAGGAGAAACACCGCAATTTGTAGAAATGATACCAAGTGCAGAACTTCAGCTTATTCTCATTCATCAAATATAACCACAACACAGAAAGGCAAATCATTGTTAAAGTACAGGATATCAGGGGGCATGCAATAAGGGGATGGCCATAGTGAGGCAGAACTATAGGTTATATTCCATGAATATGAAAAATTCATGATGAGCTCTGGTTGAGCAAATTTACCTTTTGGTGATACCATTCTTTGAAAGGGTATACACAGATAAATAATGCATGTATAGTTGGTTCTTGAAGGGGAGAGTATACTAAGAAGTACCAAACAGTACCAAACAGTGACAAACCAGAAGGTGAAATGCAAGTATGTAACATTACGCAAAGAAGTGGGCAACAGAACAAGAGAGGCACAAATCATCTAATGATTAGTAAAATGTCTGGTTTAAAAGTATTTGAGAAAGAAGGAACTCATATTAAAGAACAGAGATTATCAGGGAAGTATAAGGATTCTCCTGAATATCCAAGTTATTTAATAAACATAGTACAAAAGAATCTTTATCAGTCTTATGTGAAAAAGTTCTAACCGAAAACCTGCCTTTAAAAATGTACAGCACAATCACAACATTTCACATGGTTCTGTGCATGCCTCAAGTACAGCAAGTGTCAAGTATTTATCCAGGGTTTTGTACAGTGTTTAATATTAATCATAATTTCATGTCCTGCCCCCAACTGTGGTCTGCTTCATACAGTCCTCTCACATTTCTATTTCAGTCCAAAAAAACTACTATTATGACTATTCTTCCTTTGCAATACAGGTATCAAGAATTCTCCAAATGAGCCTAGCCTTTGAGTAGAAAATATCAATGGATTGCATTTCTTTATTACCATACCTCTCTTGTTTCTCTGCCACTGCAAGTCGATCAGCATCAGGATCATTTGCTAAAATGATTCTTGCCCCATCTTTTTCAGCCAAAGCAAAAGACAATGTCTGGAAAAATGGCAAGCAAGACCAGATGAGTGTTAATAGTACTGAATAATAGTTTCACTTTATCTTTACAGATTTTAAATAATTTTCCTGATTTATTTAATTTCATACACCCCAAATGATTATGTGTTTCTCAAAACCCACAGCCCTAGCCTGGCAGTAGTAGAACACAGTCAGGACATTTAACTTTACCTACATCATTTCACTTCTACAGCTTGAGTTAAAAGTTACTTATATTCATGGGATCCTTCAAAAACAAAGTGTGGCAGAAAAAGCAACAGAAATTCTAACCATCTGTCAGGACTTCTCCTGCCCCCTCGTGGTGTATCAGAACAAATTAGTCCTTGTATTTCAGACCTAAATTGTACAAATCTTCTAAAACTCAGACGATTTTTTAATTATTATTATTTCTAAAAAATAAACTACCACTTTGTTCTATGTGCAGATGCTGCTCATTCTGTTAGACCACAGAACAAAGCAGTTGAAAGTTATAGCTAATTACTGCCTGACTGGTTCAAATAGTTATGTCAATGAAAGGAGACCGGCTAACTCATCAGAAATATAAGGCTATAAAAACTGAAACAAAATAAACCCTCCAACCAATATCTATAGCTGTGACTTCTGTCAAAAAGCAAAGACAGTGAAAGACATTGCAACTACTTAAAAATAAATCTTTTTACCAGAACACCTTTGCCTTCTTCAGGATTTGGATACTTCACTGTGGGAAAGTCTGGATCAGGATCTTTCTGCTCCGGCACAGCAAAAGGAGGGCTAAGGTCAAATGCCTTGAAGGCCAACTGCACAAATTTATGACCCACACCATGCACAGAAGTATGAACAAATTTCAGGCTTGTTTCCTTGTTTATATTCCTGAAACAAAACACACTAACAGTAAACTTGGATACTGAAGAATGTTCTGCACAAAACTGACTATGTTTGGAAACAGTCAACACAGTATTCTGTATCACTGTTAAAACTATAAATTAAAGGAGGTCAGATTTTAAAGGTAATGGCTTGAAAATTGGCTTATCCTGATTTTTCAACAATACCAGTCACTCCTGATATCCACCATCCTGGCATGTGCAAATCACTGGAATAAGAAAGATGGTACAGTCTACACACCCCAAAGGAGGTGAGTGGAAAACAAATATAACTGACTAAAGAGACTCTTCATCCCCAGCTCTAGCATTTAAACCAGCTCCAAAGACTGTGAACAGTGAACTAACAGCAGCATGCTCCATTTGAGCACACTCATTTTTATGAGGTACACCACTGAAAGGACACACCTCAAACCATGGAAACCGCTAAAGAGACATTTAATTCTAAATCTGAAAACACAGTGTAACTTCTCACATGGCCCCAGCTTTCTAGTAATTCTGACCTTGATTTTAGCAAGAGTAAGAACATAGCTACTGATGATTAAAATTTTTACTTAAAACAAGCAGGTCTAAAAAGGTTGCTGCTCATCTAATACATAAACCAATTCTAAATATTATTCACAAAGAGAGGCACCCACTTCATTTTGTTGAGGAAAGATTTTACTGAGTGAAGGACAGGAATAGGCTGCTGCAAGGCACCCAAGGGCACCAGGAGCACAAGCAAGGCTAGAATGACAGAGTGAGACTTCCTTTCTGCCAGGCCAGCTTTATGAATTGTCTTGCTACAGTATCACACAGCAGCCAGTGCTACCACAAATGATGATGAGAAGGCAAAGCAGAACTGGGTATGGCAGGATCGTGCCCACCCTCACTTCCATCAATTTAAACTGCCCTGCTGACATACTAGAAGGAATACCCTGTATTCTTAAAGGAATTAAAACCAGTCACCTGTAAAAGCACTGCTTCTGTATGTCTTTGAAATACTCCTTATTGACTGTGGCATATGGATCATGAAGTAGCAGGCTGCTGTCAATCAGTTTGTCATCCCAAGCCTGAGGCCATGGTTCTTGATTCTCCTCAATGGCCTGAGAAATTCCCTTGTCATGAGGCGAAATGATCTGAGCACCATTCTCCCAGTAAACCTAAATAATAAATAGAGCAGGTATTTGATCATTAATATTATAAGACAGTTTTATTACTTTGTTAAGGAGCACTACATTCGGTAGAGTATTAAAATCAGGCTTAGGTATATCCAGAGCACTCTCCTGTTTACATTTTCGATGTTTCTTCTCACATCCCATTTTTGCTTTATAAAAAAAGCTGGTTTATTTTATCAAAAGATATCAAGATCCATAATGAAACACAAAACAGGAGCCAGTCATTTACTGAGAAAAATTCCATTTCTGTGTTTTGGAAACTGCATATGACTACCCCAGCTATGAAATGACTGGTGGACATGTAAATCAAACATGTTTTTTTTTTTTTCAGTGGAAAGCAGATTTCTTTCATAGAAAAAAAACTTAGACTGATAACTCTGTCACTTAGTAAAAGAAAAATACACTAGAAAAAAGTTAATGGAACTCATTAAACCGTACATGTTTTGAATTTTCTAGTTTTGCAAAACCTTTTAAATTCATGAACTAGAGAAATAATTAATGCTTTTGAAAAGAGGCTAATATTTTAAAGAGTTCCAAAGCATGCAATGGTATTACTTCCGGCTTTCTAGAGCAAAGATTTTAATTACGGTATTAGTGTAACATGCTACTAGCTTTAACTACATACATCTGGTAGAGATCAGACTAGCAATTAATTTAGTCTATACCATGATAGGAACTATATACAATAGCATTAGTCTTTCTACATGAAAAAAAAAAAGGTTTGAAAAGAGTCAGAAATAGGAATACCTTGTAACCATTGTCTTGTTTTGGATTATGTGAAGCTGTAACCATAATTCCAGCACAAAGCTTCAGATGAGTTACTGTATATGGCTGTAAAAAGAGATAGTTATCCGAAGTGGAATGTGCAACAATATTTATTCTTATGCATATATAATACTTCCATACTGCTGAACAAAAAGAAAGCCAGGATGTGATTTCTGCACACTGACTCCCCAAAGCAGAGGGTAAGTAGTACTTGCACCACTAGATCCCATGTGGCACAACTTTAGTCCTTGCTTTTTCTTGTGCGTTTTTACATTTATATGTTCTTAGTGTTGTTTCAGATGCTTTGTGAATCTCTAGAGTAGTGTTTTTATAGAAGGAAGCAGATGCATGTGTTGCCAACTGTAGAATGACTTGAGGTACCCAAGGTCTTACGGGGTGCCAGGTCTGTTGGGGTAATGACAGAGAACTACAACTTGAGCAGTCACTGTCTTTTCAGAGCAGCCTGTGGAGCAACTACTCCATTATGGTTCAGAAGAGAAATTTCTGGAGAGAGCTCTTATAAATTAGCCCAAAACAGATGGAGTGAATCAAAAATAATGCATTCTTTGTGACCACAGGTCTAACTTGTGTTTACTCCTGGCTCTTTATTTACTAGTGAAGTGCAATCCACTGCAGTTCTTGCAACAGTGCTTACACTGCACTATGAAGAATTTGATCCCAAATCTACAACAATCATAAAACTGAAAGTACATGTATGTTTCAGACTTCACAGCAATCTAGAAACGATGTCTACAAGACAAGTTTGCTTGAAAGCAGGAACGAACAGAAATGCATCCCACTGTGACTGACATTCCACATTCTCCCTTCCCTTGCTATGGATGTTGTAAAGTAAACATAGCTAAAAAAGCAGAAGACTAACTGCAGGAAAAACTTAAAAAGCAAAAAGTGATTTATCCAGTTATCCTTACTGTAAGTAACGCAAAGTATCTGACAGACTTTGTGTATATATAAAAAGATACAGTATATAAGAAGATGTAATAGAAAAACTTACCACGAAGGGAGTTGGTATTATATCAGAGAACAGATAAACTGGAACTCCTTGACTGATGAAGGTATTGGCAGCAAGTCTTGCAAATCTAAACAGGAAAAAAAGATGCCTAGGGAATATATTCATTTTCTCACCTATTAGTTACCTAGAATTCACAGCTTTCCCTCCCACCCCAATCATACAGATCCAATTTAAATGTGTTCCCTCACTATTCTCAATAGACAAAGAACAACTCTAAGAACTGCTTTGGCATTACCAAAATGTAAAAGTACTGTAAATCCATTAATTCACTCTACAGAAAGAAGATACAGTTGAAGTGTGCAATAAGCATAATGGATCACAAAATACCTAGAACCTAAAAATTACCTTTTGCTACTACCTCCGCTGGAAAGATGAGCACGAGCATCAAACCCAATCACAACTCCTCTCTTTTTCAGGTCACTGAAATTCTTCTCAAGATATCTGCAAAATCCCTGAAGACAACATCAAATCGCGTCAATAACCCAATCTTAATATTTAATTTATGATTGCATTAAGCTGATTGCTAAGATGCTCATGCCTTAGAAAGCTGAGCTCACACAGCATCTCACGAAACTGCTCTGGGATTCAGCTTGTCCAGGACCAATAAACATCTAGAAATATCAGAAACCTTCAAATCAATATTGCAAACCCAGACAGTACTTAAGTACTTTTCAAAATATGAGAACCAGCTTCAAAAAGGAACAGGTAATGTGATCAGTCTGAATTGCAGATTCTGAGAATTAGCTGTCTTAAGTCTCACCCTTAATAATGACACCTATTTAGGACATGATACACCACCCCTCCAGGTTGCAGTAATTTAAGGTTCTGGGCATTTTTAAGTTCTCCCCAAGCAGATCTACTTTAGGATCTACGTATATATGACTTCACTGCCTTTATGTAAATTTATGTCCAACACACACAAAGCTTGGCCAAATGTTGGCTACCTTGGGGTTTTTTTTGGAGTTGTTACATCAGGACTAACTGCTATGCTTGAGCTTAATTGTAGCTGAGTATAAATTAAATTGCAAATTAAATATGGAAAATCACTTCTTTTAGTGGTTTAATAGTTTCAGTTACATTACTTCTGAAGACTGGGGGAGTAGTACAAAACTTATACTTTCATAGAATACTTGTTTGCTTGACATAAATGAGGCTCTTCGATTTATATCTAAAACCAGTGAAGTGAGATAAAGTGCTGAACACAATACCTGGGTTGTCTGGATAATAGTCAAGTCATTCATGTGGGAAATCCCTGGTCCCATGGCAGCTCTGAGCCCTGCTGTGCCAAACTCCATTCGTGAGCCGAAGTATTTCTGCAGTTCTCCAGCATTTCCTTCCACAAGCAGTTGCTTCACGATCGCATGAGTTTTTGGATTCTGTGGATACAAAATATCACATTTTGGAAGTTAAAAGATTTTCAAGATGTCTATTTTAATGTTTTCTGTTTTTAAAAACAAAACAAACATAAAAAGCACACTTTTACAGTTCAGAGAATTTTTGTCATCACAACACAAGAACTATTCTAAACATTTGTGAAAGTAGGTTAAGTTGATGATTAAGAATATTTGTTACTTCCATAGTAGAGTTTAAAAAAAAACCCCAACATAACCTTGTCCCAAGACTGGCTAACACCGAAGCAGCAGCAAAACTAAGCAGACTGTTCAGAAGATAAAGATGAGAATTTCCAACATATTTGCACATAATGCTTGTAAAAATAAGCACAACCGTCAGGATAAAAGCCTAGCAACTACAGACAATCTCTTAAATAAAGTGACTCCAGAGTGGCAATGTAAGGGCCATGTCAGACAGCTTGCGAACAGTGAAGATTTTCTAATTTCCACTGCTTTTCTTGGTATATTGCTTCTGTAGACTCTATACTGTTACAAACTCTTTGTTTCCAAACTTAGGGAATTAGTAAAGTCCTGTATGCCCCACCTTCTCAATCCTGATAACATTTGTGAAGTCCAATATTTGTTTTCTTGAGAACTGATGAGCCACAAGGACAGATGGCAGGTGGCACACACCTGGCAACAGGGCTAACTGGAGAGGCAGTAGGTCACTCACTGCATGAGTACACACACCTTACACTGGAGTACAAAGATTATAATTTCCAAAGGGACACAGGCTTTGATTTCTAGGCAATCAAATGAGCTCATAAAAGTTACAGACTATATCCTGGATGACTTAGGTAGGCTTACAGCAAGGGAAGGCATACCATTCTTGGCAAAAGGAAAAAAAAAGTCTAAATGCAGAAACATATTTTCTGCAGCTTCAGAAAGTGCTGCAGAACACACAGAGTAGTAGATATCTGAGTGAGCTTGCATATAACGGTGTAAGCATTCTGCACATCAAACTGAGACCAGAGTCAGGATGCCCTAATCACTGACCTGTGCGCCCCTGCTGTAGGACAAACAACAAAGTTTAAATAAATACTAAAAAAGTTAAACAGCCTTTGGTGCTAATAAGCAAACTACATAATGCAGAATAAGCTAAAGAATTAAAAAAATCCAGTTTCTTGAGCACAATAAGCAATTAGGTACCCCATAATTACTGATTTCCAGTTTAAGAATTCTCAGTTTACTAGTCCAAGAATGTCATAACTGACATTTTCTTGTAGAAGGCTCAACATAATTATCTATTATTATTGAGTAATTACATTCTGTAAGAATAAATATAATTTTATGCTATTACGGAATATATAGGGCGGCATTCTGAGTTTAGGCTGTTTACAAGTTGACCTCAACCTTTTGCTGCAACATTAGGCCTATGTCTCATAGGTAAGGCCTGACTGACGCTGTTTGCACCAGGCTTTGTACACTGCCTAGTCATCTTTTGTTCTACTGCATGGACTTCGTGCACTCAAGTTGTCCCTTAGCATTGAAATGAGCATCTCTTTAGGCAGATACTGCACTCATCTGTATAAATGTTTGACAGACTAAAAGCTACAATGCCAAACCAGAAGGACACTAGGAAGATCCTGCAATTCTCACAGACAAGGAGGTTTTTGGTTGCTGTTATCAGAGGAATTTCCCAGGTTTGGTATCTGCTGTGAAACTAAAGGGATCCTCCAGTTTTTTAAGTCTGGTAGATGAGTGTACATGTCCAGGTGGCTGCCTGAGTCTTAAGAGTTTCAATTCATATCATTTGCTGGAGAAAACTGGATTGCATTAATTTAGTGATTTGGGTTGTTCCCCTCTGCCTGCCTTCAGGCCCCACCAAGTAATGGTTAAAGCCAAGACCAAGTCTGTTCAATAGAGCAGAAGGATTTTTTCAGAGTTACTGTTGTAATTGCTTATGGCTATATTCTCCTTAGAAATCTGCCTGTTTTTTTGGTGGAGAATGTTATGATGCCATAATATGAAGCTAAGTAAAAAAATAAGCTTAGTTTTGGCTTAAACAAACTATACAGCATCTCTACTAAAGAAGGGTCAAATTGTATCTGAAGAATAAAGTGCTTGGTTTCTCCTTTCTTATTGGTTCTCTCAGGTTACACTTTTTCTACTCTGAGATTATACCAGATGTGAGTACAGGAATACCAAGCTCTGTGAATACAGTGGCAGATGATTTAATACTGAGTTAATATCCACTAGTGCAATAAGCTTGAACATCACCTGGTAACACTCAAGTTATTTACTTTAATCGACACTACAGGAAGGCCTAAAGAGGTATCATCAGTACAGGAGTCCTCACAAGGTTTTAGAGTAGAGGGAAAACTTCTGACGAAATAGATTTTACAGAAGCTACTTCTGTTCATAATTTTATGATTTATAATAGAAAAAATGAAAAATATGCTACTACTGTAATGAATACTGTGATGAAAACAGTCTGTTAACAAGCACAGTAATTGCTATCTAGGTAGAAACTTCCTGTTAGGTCAGCAGGACTGGCCTCAGACACAAGGGCTTGCTCTTGCAAACTATTATTTTGTAAGAAACATGCTGCTTATCATCATTAAATATTAACCTATCTCTGCATGTCAAAAAGGAACCTTTTTTTTTGTTTATATCAGAGTAAATGAACAAGGGTTATATCTGATTCTTCTGTTGCTCAATACAAACACGTAACAGGTTCCTGAGAAATTAAAATACCTCATCATTTTTGAGCAATCAGCAATGGATATTGTACACCAGTCAATTATTAAAGAGTCAAAGATATGTTAACAAAGAGCTAACCTTTCAAAAGTAAAGATGCTATAATGGATATTGCAATAGATTTCCAGAGGGCTTAACAAAATAATCAGAATAACCAGTTGAAAATTAAATCATTACACAGAAGATAGAAATATAACTAATGTTAGTCAGGGGTGTTATGCAAATAAGAGGCCCTTTAAAACCAAACTCTTCTCTCAAAATCAATTACATTGGGGGAAGAAAAAAAAGACACAAAAGCTTATTGTCATTTGATGTGATAGATTAGCCTTTCTGAAAGGAGGACTAGTTTGGCACTGCACTACCATTAAGAAAACCAGAGCTGGCTAACTGATCAGTTAAATTCCTGAATGATCTTTAATGAGGAATCACAACAACCTTGAGGTACTTCTAATGATGTCTTTCAGAGAATTATTATATGTTTTCACTGATAATCTTGAAATAAGCAGCAGATACCTTACTAAACAAGTATATGGGCTGCACAAAATGCTGGAGCATTGTACAGTGCCAAGTCCCAGGCAGTCACTTAAGTGACTGAAGTGGGGCAATGGCCAACGTGTTCCAATACAGCCAAATTAACACATTTTGTGAAGAGGGACATAAAAAATGCAAACCAAACACACCAACAGAGGCCTGCATCTCAGTGAGAACTGCAGCAGAAAGCAGCTACATGAGCATTTCCAGAACACCGCTATGGCAAGACTTTTCTCTGGATATGTGGAAAATAGAAATACACACGTGATTTTACTTCTGCATATAGTGCTGCCAAGACCGAAACAGAAGACAAAGATATGCCTTAACAGAAGGGAAACAACACATGCTAAATTATTCCCAAGCAATAGCAGAAAAAGGGAGAAAGAATATGAGGCCAGACAATATTGAACATTCAAGAGTTATTTTATTAACAGGGAGAATCACTAAGCACTGTGTAACACCTGGAAAAAAACCCCAGAGGATGGGCAAATTCTGCATTTCCTACTGGTTTTGAAGCTAGCCCACCTGTCTTTGGGAATCAGTATTTTAGTTAACAAAAATTTGGAGGTACCAGGAGGTTTTTCACACTGCGAGACAGACAATACTGCAACGTGTGCTGGCCTTTAGTAACTTAAGTCTATCAACTGTCCGTGCAGTAGAAGCGGTTCGGAACAATACAGGGCCTTTTGGAAAAGGCATTCAAGACAACTGAAAGCCAGTCAGTGACGATACTGAAAGACCAGCTGGGGGGGACTTCCAGATGGAAGCGGGGCTGCTTCTGCCGGTGACGGAGCCGCGGAGGCGGCACCGGGCGGGGCGGCGGCCAAACCCGCATCCCGACCCTCGCTGCGGGCGGGAGCGCTGGAGGGAGGGCACCCCTTGGCCAGAGAGCTCTGGGAGCAGAGCAAGTGCCTTCACCGCACCCAGCACCGGCACAAGGCAACAGCCGGGAGTCACCCCGTGCCTCCTGAGCCTTCTCCAACCTGCGCCCCCACCACTGACCCACCAAGTCCCTGCCTTGACCGGGAGCACCCGCCGCTCCCGTGGGGAAGGGAAGTGCCCTCCGTTCCTTACCTTATCCCAGAGCAACCACTGCTCAGCCGCGCGGCGGAGCGCGGCATCCCCGGCAGAGCCCCGCGCTGCCATCCCGATCCCGATCGCGCCGCCAACACCACCCAAGCCGCCGCCGCCGCCACTCCGCTCCTTCCCTCTTCCGGAGCGCCCGCTCCGCTCCGCCCGCGGGGCCTTGCGGGGCCGCCCCACCTCCGCCCC
>JAOXXN010000471.1:49585330-49607461 GCA_026770055.1 Myrmophylax atrothorax
CTAATGTTTGTTTGTGCCCTTGTTTTTATGGTTCCTTATTCCTGTATGTTCTTACTTGGGGAAAAAAAAAGGGATATTATCACTTGGGAAGGGATATAGTAACCCAGTACAGCATTTGGCTAAGTAAAAACGAGAGCCAAGTCACTTGTAAATACTCTGGGCCTCTTCCTTTCTCTCTTAATTTCTTTCAGTAGGTTCATAATGAACATAAATTACAGTGGCTCTGTGGTAAGGGCAAAGCCATGTGGTGCAGTAATGATGTGTCAGGGTGTTCTTAAGCATTTACTGCCTGGGGCATGTGAGCCGAAAGTGGAACTGTCTGATCTGTGAATTCACCTGAGTGGTAACAGCAAGGGGAGCGATAGTGAAAGGGGGACATCACCTACAGCTTGGTTTCGGGAAGTACCTGTGTCTGAAGTTACATTGCAGAGTTGCAGGTATTAAGATGAGGTGTGGGTACAGAGATGGGGAAGTCCCTTATTTACTATGCAGCAAAAAAATTAGGGTCTTCCCTGTCAAGTTTGCCTCAGTCCTGTTGTTTTCATAAAGCTTTGTAGCAGTTATTAGGGAAGGGCAGAGTTGTGCCTCTTGATTGTTCTAGTTGCCCTACTGATCTTTTTCAGCCTGCAGAAGTTATTCTGGGGAAGCTCTCAGTATTGTTAGTGGGTGCATTCTATTCCAAGGGTTCTCAAATTTTTTTTCATTACAGAAATCAATTGTTATGTCCCTTTAGATGAGGTGAAAACCTTAAATTGAATCCCCCTCATATTAGAAGCCAGTAATACCTGTTTTAGACTAGAGACTTTGGACAGTTTAATGATTTGGTTTGATTTGGGTTTTTATTCTCCCTGTTGTTAGAATTAGAAATATTGTTCTCTTGTTTATCTCCTGCTTGCTAGCTAAAGAAGAAATTTTGATCTATGCTTGTGAAAATGATGAATTATTGAATTCTTTGGTGAATTTGTTAGAGCTGATGTATAAATCATAAGTGTGTGTTCACGCTTCTTCCTGAATGAGAACTAAAAACTCTTACCTGAGCTTTTCTTCCATAGTGACAATAGATCTGGTCTTTTTTCAAACACAGTTTCTTCTGATGTTTGTTTTTGTTGTGGCTTTTTTTTTTTAAATTTTGTTTTTAAACAATTCAGTTCTTGATTCAGAAGGCCAAGATATTGACAATGTATTTGTTTCTTTGCACAGAAATGAATGAAACTATACATGAAAATAGTGACACTGTTGGACAAATTGTTAACTACATCATGAAAAATGAAGGTATAGTATTGTGACATTGAGGTTACCAGCATTTGTGACGGTGTTCCATAACAAATACGTTTTTTCTGATAATCTTTTATATATTTTTTTAAATATAATTTTTCTAATAAGTGTGTGTTATCATTTAATAACCAATTTGTTCATGCTTAGCTTGTTAAAATTGTCATCAGAAGGCAATAACTTCAAGCAGAATAGGGAAGTTTTTTGCTTATCTGAGAATTATTTTGCATGGTAAGACAAGGTCATGCATTTCCTGATATTTCAACTGTTTAGGTATTTTTTTTTCATTCAACCTTTTGCTTTATTTGTTAAGTAAAAGCCCAAGGTTACTTTCTTGGTGGCAGTGTTTAAAGCCTGTGGAAACTTCTGTGTTTTGACTAGGTTAAACTTTTTGTCCTGAAATGATTCTTGTGGCTTTTGTCTTATGAAAGGCTTGTGCATAACTGAGACAATAGAGTGTATTATCACTAGTGTTGAGTATCGGACATGGTATCTTCATGTGCTGTGTGTGCAGAGTAAGTGATAAAGAGGAAGATATGACTGAAAAAATAAAATCATAGTTAAGCATCCCATGGAATGCTTGGTTAGTTCAGCATGTATTTATCCAACAGAAGAAACATTTAGGAGACCTGATGTTTTTTAGTATAAGAACCTTTAGCGTTTTAATTTTACTTTTCTGTAAATCAGTTCTAAGCATGAAGTGGCTTTGAATTACTTCTGAATGAAGACTTGTCCTCTGGAAAAGTGGGGTTTGGTGTTTGTGCGTGGGATTTTTTGGATTTTGTTATTTGGGGTATGTTATTTGTTTGCGTTTGGCGTTTGTTTGTTTTTTTAACTTTAGGGTTTTGAGCTTGTGTATTTTTCCTGGAGGTTGGGATTAGGTAATTCATGTGTTTTTGAGACCATATGAGCAATCGATAATTCTTGGCTGATAATTCATTTGCATTTTGTAGGGCTCACTTAAACCAATGTTTTTAATCTGAAGTTGCTTTAAACATGTGAGGTGATTCAGAGATCTTGTTTGAGAGTTCTGTGCAGATGGCTTCGTTACATGGCTTGTATTGGGGTGGAGCTATGAACTGTAATTTTAGTTGCTTATGTTAGAATTATATTTACTTTTTTTCTGTAATTTTCTCTTACGACTTTTTGGAGATACACATAATGCAGTCATCTTCCTTTTGGTTGAAATTTCTTTGAGGAACTTTTTAATTTTGCTCTCTGTTTTTTGTTTTGTTTTTTTTAAGTTAGAGCTGTTCACTTTTGAAGAGTTCTGTTTATTCTCATTGCAGCAAATGCTGATGTGTTAAAGGCCATGGTAGCAGATAGCAGTGTCTTTGAACCTGAAAGGTAATTACTCATCATTTTAATGCATGTTTCCTGGGGCAACTAAAAACATACCCTTTCAAAGGACTTTGTTTCCCAAACACTTTTAAGACTATATTGCTTGCTTGAGCTACCAGCTAAGAGGATAATACTTTGATTTCCTGTGGTGTGAGTCCCTAAATGGCCCTGATTAGTGACTGGCTCTTCTGGTTATGTGTTCTAGGTGTGTGATACGGTTGTACTCCTTTTTGAGCTAAAGATTACTGGTTTGCTTCAGGGTGAAGTTACTTAGAAGATGCCTTAATCCAAAGCTAGTCTGACTTGAGAGAACAGAAGCAGCACTCATTTAATTTGTATGGATGTTAACTTAAAACAGACATCTCATTCTATGTCTCCTCTGGTTTACTTTTCTTCTTTGTAATTGTGGGAGTATACATTGGCTGACCTACCTCTTACATTTTTTCACTGCATTCGTATTTAGATAATTATGTAGAGAAAGTAGTTCAGCCTTACAGATGCATCACATGTGTGAAAGTACTTGTATCTGCATCTAAGTACCCTTCACTATGTCTACTACTACTCTGAGTACTGTTTTATGTAACCCTGTGTTCATATTTAAGGCAAAGAAGATGGCAGTTCAATTAGTGTTGTGTCACCTATGAAAGAAGTGGGAGCATATAGTTTTAGCCACCATTAATCACCTTCTAATGGTGAGAAGCTCAGTTATTGAAGAGAAAAAAGTTGAGCTTACAAAGGGATTTTTTGTCAAGTATAGGAATTATTTTTAATCTTGGATAGTGCGGTAGAAATATTGATTTGAATTTTAACTTAATCTTTTTGCATAGGCATGTGTAATATTATTTGGGAAGTGTTAGACTATAGTTTCAGTGATGAATTAAAATATGAAAAGTAAGGGGGAGGGAAAAATTACTGTTTGCTCTTACAGAATTTGACAGATACTTCTAAGGCTTTTGTAATCAAGTGTAAAGCCACTGTGTATCTAAGTTCAATGCAGTATAAAATACGTACTAATTATACAGTAATAATGGCTGAATAAAATCTGCACTTCTGCCACTTGAAGCTGTTAGTTCCTGCCTTTGCTTCAGGTACTGAACAGATTTTATTTCCCTTAACAGCAATTCCTTGCTTATTTGAAGACCATTAAATTTCTCCTGTCAATATTTTTATTTGGAAAATAAGCATCCAAGTAACTCAAGTTTTCTGTGGCATGTTTAACTTCTTTAATTTGTACTTTCTGTTCTCCTTTGGAGTCTCTTCAGTTTGTTAATATTTTTCTTGAAATAACATTTCTAAACCTTTATGGTACAATCAGCTGTGCTATGGATAGTGCTGAATATTGTAACTTTAGGTTCACAGGTTATACTCCTGTTATTTCCACTGTGAAGTTTGTTGTTTTTAATCAAGAACATGTTAATGATTCATGTTCAGCTCAGGGTTATCATTTTCTGAAGAATGATCATCTGTCTGGTCACTTTGTAATCTGTGTTTGTGTAAAGGTTTTCTGCTAAAACACTGAAAATTGTTGTCCTTACTGCAATACATCCAGTATTTTCAGTAATATTTGCATATATATGTGTCTTTCAAACTCTTCTCTGACCATCCTAATTTCTTACCTTGTCCTCCACAGTTACAATGGGTGATCCAAAGTCTGTGGGTACTCTAGCTATTCTTCTATTCCATTACCCAGTGAACTATTTAAAAAAATTTAATATCATCAGGACCAGAATAACCACATTTAGTATGTCTTTCCAGTTTCGTAGTAACTACTGATAAATAGCTTTCTGTATGTATTTTTAATTTTTTTTTTTTACAAGCTGTGCTACCTTACTCTGCAGTTACTTCACCTTTCATGAACTCTGGCTTGCTTTAGGAGAATTTGTTCCAAGACAGTGTCAAAATTGATGCTGAAGTTAAAAAAGTGCATCTGGTTTCAATCTGTGCTATCTGTTTTTCTATTTTAGAAGAAAATTATACTGATTTGATCAGATATTCTCAAATGCCTTTTGGTAGTTGTACTGCTTTTTCTTTAAATTTTTCTCCCCTGAAACTAAATAATCTGTTAATTCCTTTTGTCTTTGTGGTAGACATTGTAGTTTTGTGTCTTTTCAATATTATGAGACTTTGCTCTTCTTCCGTGAGTTCTTTGAGATACTGTAACAATTCTGAAATACTTTCCATAGTTATCCAAGTGGGAATGTAATCAGTTTATTAGATATCTTCATCAGTATAAGTTCATGTAACTTGTTCTCTTCTATTTTAGCCTGATTTTTTTTTGTCTTCATTTCCTTGCCTTTTATGTTAGTTACCTTAACCACATGACTGCAGCTGAATTAATTTCTGGAAGTGATTTTGACTGCAAAAATATGGCATTGGATGGAATCTTAAAGCAGAAATTCTCACAAATAAATGATCCCTGAAAAAACTAGCTATTCACTAAACATAACTGAAGGTTATATTTTATCCTTGTTTTCATTTTTAAGAAACAGGATTTTATAGTAAACATTAAATTTCCTTTACACTTTTTCTTACAGCCCTTTATCTCCTACCTCTCCTGAGAGTCCAGGGACTCCTTTGTCACCCGGTGCTGTTCCATTCAAACACAACTGCAAAGCTCATCACTTCCATACTGTTGGCGGAGTGGTAGAAAAGGATGTTTGTAGTCGTTGTAGTCACAAACGATGGCATCTTATAAAGCCAGCTCACAAATCCAAAGAGAACAGAAGAAGTCGTATAGGGGAAGTTACAGTGCTTTCTGTGGGAAGGTAAGCCCTAGGTCACTTTGTTGTATACTTTTCTTAGGAGTACTGCAGTGGCCCATGTTGGATCAGATGTCCATTGATTCATCTCTGATTTTAGCAACAGTGATTTTTTTTTAATAACCCTGTTAGTAGTAGATTGAAATTATTTCTGGAAGAAGTAGATGTGCTTTTTTTTTTTTTTTGCTGAGAACTATATAAAAAGATGGAGATTTACTGTGGGTATAAATCCAATGCTATTGCTCTATTGATACAGGCTAAAAAGAAACAAGGATTGCATACTAATAAATTCCTCTGTTTCTGAATTTGGTGTTTCTCAAGTAAGTGTGAGCTATAGAAATCACTTCATTTTCCTTGTTATTTTTATTTTCTAACTTACTAGAGTTAACTTACTTGTGGTTTTCTTTGAAAACTACTGTTCTAAGAAGTAGCATGCAGTCTGGGTTCTGCTTTTAAACACAATTCCATAAGAAAGTGTGATTCAGCAGTAGTGAGTACTAGAAATACATGTAGGTAAATAGGAAGGAAGATTGCTGTGGACTGAAGTGGGGTCTGTGTCAGTGTCTGTTTGGAGATCTAGTTCTTGGCACCTGAAAATTTGTTCCTGCTCATAGGATGGGTCCTGAGAATGATCTAACTAATCTCTGGGGAAATACAACTCCATCTTTCTTTTGTTTATTTCAGATTTCGAGTCACAAAAGTGGAGCACAAATCAAATTCCAAAGAACGGAAAAGCTTGATGTCTGTTACTGGTGTGGAGAGTGTCAATGGTGACATGCCTGCCACACCTGCAAAACAAGAAGTGAGTGAAGCACCTGCCACACCTGTGAAACAGGAAATGCAGGAGAGGAGAAGCTCAGAGTAAACTGCAGGTATTGGAACTCTTATTGAAAGTGCTATGTTGTGAAATATGTGAAGTAATCAGTAAAGTTGAAAATGTATGCGATCTGTGTGAAAACTCATCTTTCAATTTCAAAACTTTCTACAAAAGTCTGCAAAATTTATATTTGATCACTCAGTTAATGATAAATATACTGGTAAAGGCTTATTTACCCACCAAGTTCTTATCCAATTGTTTTTTCAGACTTTATAGTTAGAGATTTTGAGGAGGTGACATCACTAGTGCAAGATATAAAACATCTGTATATTAATTTTTGACAGTAAACAGTGACTCAGATTTGGTGGTAATGTGCTTATTACCCAAAACAAACAAGTGCTACTGACTGTTGGATCACTGGAATAACTACAGTGCTGTTTCCTTATGCATGCTGCTTTGTACTGTGTGCTTATACAGGATGATTCCTTACTAGATGCTTCTCCGATAGATCAGTGGAGCTTTGACTAATAACAATGGAGGCACATGAAACCGCTTCTATCACAGGGATCTAACTAAGCCAGGCTGTTGGGGTTTTCTTGTGAGTCATTAAACTTAAGTGAATTGCTTGAAATACCCTATTAAGCATGTGAAAAACATGTCCAGCGTGGTTTTGGAATGCAACCCTGACTATGTTGGTTTTTTTAACAGTTAAGAATATTGGGGGAAAAAAACCACTGTGAGTTAATAAGGTTTGCTAATTGATCATCTAATTGATGACACTGATTGATAATATGAAGGGGAAAGGTGATTTTAGACAAATGTGATTCAAAATTCAGACTTGACCCTTGAGAAAGAAAGGTTCTGGTGTGACATAATGAAGGTACTGGACTTGAAGAAAGTGAACAAAGTGCACAGTGCTCAGTTATGTCAGCTCAGTCCAGTTTCACACTCTTGGTAACTTCAAGTAGAAGAGGGAAATGCGCAAGAGGAAACTGGTTTTGTTTAAAAATGCAACAAGACTCAAATTCCCTTGAGTATCTTGAGGTTAAAGTAGAGAGCTGGTATGCAATGGGATACTTCCTTCCAACCTTTGCTGGCAGCATAGGTTTGACCGTTAAACTAAGCAGAGTGTACTTGCCTGGGCCCTGTTTCATAATTGTACACAGGTTTTTTTGAACCATTGCTATAGAGGAAGAAAGACTTGGAGATGATACGCTTCCAAATATTTAAAAAGTTGTAGAGGGTAATGAAGTAAATGGTTTTATTTGCTCAGGAGGTAAGAAGGTAATAATAGACTAAATTGCAAGGAGGTAGAGTTCAGGTTTCAAAAATTAACAAATTGGAATAAGCTATTGCATCTTTATTGGTGGACTTCCGTAAGACCAGTCTGGACAAATGCTTGTCAATGCCAGTGCTTTGCTTTTTGTTCTGTAACAAATTTTGGCAAATAGTAGCTTGCCTATTGGCTACTGTTTCTTTGTTGCTGTGTAATCTGTGAAGGATCTACAGATCTCACTCTTTCTTTCTGATTCAGTATTATGCCCTTGTGCTCAGGTAGGTTTTTTATGGTTTCTTTTTTATTTCTTCTCTTTTTAAAAATCAATATTAGCTAAATGCAGTAGAAGATAACCCCTTCTTTCACTGGCTGCATTGGCATTTCCATGCCCAGCTAATTGCTTTGTTACTCCTATTTTATTTCTTTTCTAAATCTCTAATGGTAGCATCATCAGATTGTTAATAATGTGATTTTTTTTTTTTTCACTTCAAGGCAGGCTAGTTATCTTCTCTTTAGACATGAGAAATAGGAAAAAAGGGCATATATGAAAATAAATTCCAATGTACTTTGATTTAAAACAAAAAAATTTGAAATCACTCTAAAAATGTTCTATAGTCCAGTTTTCTCTCTGATTTGTCCTTTCCTAAATAAGAAAGCTGTCTCCTGTAATTACATAAAAGTTCTAGGAATTTAAACCATTACTACTTTAATCTAAAAATAAGCTGTTCTCTAGAGAGATATGATAGTAAAGCTACAAAAAATTGTCCATCTATGGGAGCTTTTTATTGTAGAACCTCCCTTGGGATTAAAGTTTTGCCCCTTCTGAAAACAGATGTTTTAAGAGCAGAGCAATTGCTCCGCAGAATCTTTTGGTCTCTGCAGTCCAACAGAGCTATTTCGTAAATCATCTGGGAAACTCGCCAGGCCTGTTTGATGTGTACTACAAAAAATAAGCAGATTTTGCTTGAAAGGCTTTGATACTGTTCCCCAGTATGGTTCTAGATCAGTTTTTGTCCACTGTCATGAAAAGCTGTTCACATGTAAACAGGTAGTAGTTAGACCTTTACTTCAATTACTTATTTCAGACTTCTAATAAATTATTGTAGCTTAATTTACTGAAATTGAACAGATAAACAGCATTTAAGACTTTGTGCCTCCAGTCAATAAATTTCTGATTAATTTCTGATTAAAAGCTTATAGTTTTGAATTTGGCTCAGATCTTCAGGTGGAGAGGAAGAAGGCAAACTCAGATGCGTGTTTAACTGCTGCCAGAAAAGGTTTGTTCTGTCTTTTGGAGCCAGTAGATTTGTGTTTTCTGGCTGACTTTAACCACTGTGACTGAGAGTTCCTGTATGAGATGGAATTCCTGAGTTGGGCAGTACATGAGTGATGTAGTATTGCTGGTTGCTTGTGTTCACTGCTATTCTCAACTTCAGGGGTTTTTTTCCCCTAAACTGACATGTTCTGAAGTGACCTCTGTAGTGTTTCAGCTTACCCAGTGTCTCGCTGGCTGCATCATTTGAAGTTGTAGCATGTCTTCTCCATGTGTCCAAGGTCCATGTTCTCAGCACACTCCATTTCATCAGCGTATTTGAACTATGCTTAATGGCACATAAAAACAAGTAGTAGATACACAGCTGATTGTTGAAGTCAAAACTTTTGAGTTGACCTCTTGCACGTCCATTTTAAGTACTGGGTAACAAAAACTGGTACTGGTGCACTGAAGCTTTGGAACATTTTCCATTCCTAGTGCTTTGCACTGTGGTGTGATTTGCCATTTGTCCCTTCTTTTCAGGAGTACCAGCTGAATTTTAGTTCATCTTTACGATTTCACATGCTGAACTTGGAATGCCCAGCAACCACTTCATGCAGTTGTGGCTGTTTTTCCATTTCAGAGCATCTGCTAGCTTTTTAATTGGTGTGTTCATCCTGAAAGTAATTTTGCTATTTAGGTTTACTTTTAGAATTGTTTTCTTCTCTTACAGGTGGAACTTTTAGAAGAAGCTTGTCTGTGAGCACTTTGGAGAAAACTGAAAACTCCCAAGAGATCCATACTATTTAAGGAAATGTATTTATGGCACTGCAGCATTTTACAAGTTCTGTGATGGCATTCATGCAAGGTTAAACACTTAATAGTTTTTGACCCGTAAAATCAGTAAGATTTAGGCACTTAAATACTGTTGAGCTGTGTGGACATGATACCAAATGGCTTCATCTTGGAAAGCAATCATACATACAAGTTTTGGACAGGAAAGGTAAAAGCCTTATGAAGTCTTAATTTGTTTTTGTACTTAGGCAAGCTCAATATTATGAGTAATACCATGACCCTGTGGATAAACTGTGTTCACCCCAGTGGGCCATCTGGATTTTTCTTCTTCTGTTCTGCCCACTTCACAAGTGTTTTCTGAGGATAAAAGCCAGCCTTCAGAGGATGAAAATATTCTTTTAATCTATCTGCTAGTAGCCAAGTAAAACATACAAGGAAATAATTATGTCAGCCAAATCTGCGTGTGTGCCTTTAAAACGTAAGCCCTCAAACTCTGTGAAGGGTACTTTCACAATAGAGTGGTTCAACTATATGCAGTTGTTAAATTTAAATTATTGTCTTCCCCACTCCTTACTTTCCCTTGCTGCTTAACACAGGCTGAAGAGCAACTTTTGTTATGCAGTTGGATGAGCTCTTGGGAAGGTTGCTTTCCTCGAGGCCTTTCGTTGTCCCATTTTATTGTAACTACTCACTCTTATTTGAAGAATGCCTAATAGTTTTGCTTTTCTTTTTTTGTTTTTACCCACAGGTTCCTTATTAAGCTAAGGCAACATATTTCAACCCTTAGATAAGGATATGGAATATTTGGCATAAAAAAATCTATGGAGTATATACTAAAGTGCTTCAGGTTGGCTTTATTGGACTGAGGGTAGCTGTTTTCATTGGCACCAAAATCTTAAGCCAGTGTCACTCCCTTCATATTTTAAGTGTGACTTACTGCTAAAAATACCATGGTATTGTGATGTAATTCTTCATGTATACTTACGATCTCTGCTTTGTCCTGTTACTTGTTTGGGGAAGGAAAATTTCTGTAATACTTGGCAAACTTTTCTATGTAATAGAAACCAAAAAATAACATTTGTTCTGAGTGCCTAAGAATATAAAATCTAATGTAATGCATTTTAATAGAGATTGCACTATATTCTGAGAACTGTAACTTAATCTGCTTTATGAATTGAATGAAAATCAGTGTATGTTTTTGAAATGGATTTATTTTATAATAATACCTTCAGTCTTTTTAATCCAAGTGTTCTAAACTGTTTCTCCTTTATAGCTGAGAATTGTTCTTCATCTATTTATGCAGTGTTAACAATCAGCGTGTACAAAATTAATCTGGCTTGTGTACTGGATGCTCCTGTGTCTTGTCAGGAAACATTAGGTTTTTCACTCTTGGTGAAAATGTGTGCTTGCTCGTGGTCTTTCTTCTGCTTGTATCCACAAGATATTGACTAGGCCTATCAATATGTAACTTTTCAACAATGCTATATTTGCCAAAAACCCCACACCACTTCCCACCAAAACTTTGAATATAACAAATGTTTTATTTTTTTTTTAAATGGATATTTTTAGAGAAAATCGTCTGTCCTTGAGAACCCAGAATAACTGTTTGGCCAGGAGTGGAACTCGAGTGTTTAACATCCCTGCTGCCCTTAATTTAAACTCGGCTTATGAAATCTCTTCAGTATTTAAGTACAACATAAACACAAAGCTCACCTTACATGCATACATTAAACTCCACTTGATTATTGTGTGAAGAACTAGTATTTCTGGAAGATTTAATTAGTATCGACTATAGTAGTGAGCTTTCAGTTTCCAAAAGATTGCTAGCTATGAGTATAAAATGTTCCTGGAAAAAGGGAATATTGGGCAAAACCAAGCAGTTTCAAATAATTTTCAGAAAGGAGTTACACAATTACAGACTGTCCCAAAAGCTTTTTTTAAAAAAAGGGCAATTTATTTTGGTGTTTTGATATGATGGGGTAGTACTGCAAATAAATTTGTCAAAAGAATGGAAGAAAGCTTAAACAGAAGTATGTATTTTTTTACTTATTATACAACATAAGGTGTTATAAGACCTGATATGTGCAAGAACTGAATTTATGCATTGCTGCTTGCGTAAGAGAGAAGTTTGAAACTGTGCCTCTTTCATTGCCTTTAACACTACACTGCTATTTTATAGGGGTATGGATATTGCCATATTAGTCTGCCTTTCTTAAATTTGCATATCAAATGTATTTTTAACAAAATAGTTTATATACAACTTTTATACTACCAAGCAGTAAATAAAACATATTGATTCTTAAGCTTGCTTGTGACTTCCTTAAGCCTGCAGCCCTTCTGTGAAATTTCACACAATCTTAATGTATAATGCAATCTCTTTGCATCTTAAGATTTTGTTCATGGAGGTGGTGAGAAGGTGCAGTTGTTGTGTAATGTACTTCAGAGCAGCTTTATTTTCTTCAGAAAGGATAATTGCAAGTACTATGTTAGTTCCGTATTTTATATGGGAAAGAAGGAAATCTGTGCTTTAATCCAAGGTGATCAGATTAAAAGTATAAAGACTTTTAACTTTTTATTATATTTGACATCAAGCTTTTAAGAAATATGCAACATTGTCCTTGATTCTTTTTGGAAGGTAGGGAATGAAAAATCACGAATGACAGGAAGCTCTTTGCAGTTGTTTCCTCTCAGGCTGTGTCCATCTGTGATACTACAATGTGTAATTTGTTACATTATGTTCTCACAGATGACTGTGATCTGCAAATGGCATTAAAAATGGGGTTTGCTGTATGAATAGTGAAGGAGGCTTGAAGAAAGTTGTTATGGCTGGCTCAGATGTCATTGTCACTGTACCATCCTGTTTGCAGGTTTGGGTTTTTTAATTATTTCAGTGTGCCTGGCTGCATCACATAGGGTCTGTTTTGAATTCTGCATTTGAATTTCAGAGATTGGTATACAGCTGTAGTTTATATTCAGAATGTTTAAAAAAAAAAGAAAAAATTTTTCCAGACTTTTATTTTCAAAGAGAATTGATACGTGACTGACTGTGAAGCTTCTGGAAATTCAATTTGATTCTTGTTTTCAGGGATATTTTTCAATTTGATTCTTGTTTTCAGGGATATTTTTTCCTAATCTTTTTTTCTTCTACATAAGAATTCTGTGTAGTACACATTTTTAGATTAGATAATATGTAAATTTATTGAAATAAAAAAAGGATTGCGCTGTTAAAGTTTGAGAAGTTCTGGACTAAAAGAGAGAAGTCCTCAAAAGGAACACAAAGAATTTTTTCCAGATGGATTGGTTTTTTTACATGCATTAATACTTAAGTTATTTTTTTGCAATACAGACACTTTATTTTTTAGTAAAGCAGTATTCCAAAATTCAGAATCTTACTTTCTAGATGACAAGAGGACATATGGCATGTTCTGGCTTGGTAATGCTGGAAGTTCTTACTGGGTTGGAATGTAAGACTGTCACTCCTGAGGAATTAAGTTTCCTGGATGTTTAGTGGTTGTTCAGTACTTCCACCTTTACCCCAGATGTAGTTTGAAATGTGAATCAGTGTGTATCTATTAATGGGTTTCTCTGCACTTGAGGCCCATTCTTTCCTTTTCCCTGCTAAGTGTGTAATTCTACTGTTAATGGGTAAACAAGAGAACAGTGGTTAACCCTTGGCTATCTAATATTAGTGAACAGTATGTAAGACTTGGACAGATAAAGATGGATTTAGATTTAATTTTTTTCTCAGTGAAAAGTCCTGTGTTTTGGGATTTTGTTTGAGGGAAGTTTTAAGTTAGGCTCCAAGTACTGGCAGATGCAGGATGCAATTTCCACTTTCGTTTTCTGTATCCTTGTTGATTTTTTTTTTAAGTGTTAAAAATTTTTTTTGTCTCCTATAGGAGCGGGCATGCACTAAGGTACTGCTGATCTGTTTACTCAAGCCATAATTTGATTGTATCTCTTGTTTTGGATGCTCTGTTACCTCTATCTGCACCACCTGAGGCAGGGCTAGTGGATTCTGGAGCTACCACTGCACAGAGCTGCAAGGCATCCTGTCAGCCTCAGAGCTGCCTGCCTGGCAGGTTAAGGTCATCTGGTGGGGGAAACCTAATATAAAAGGATATATAAATCTGGAGCAAGACAGGGAAAAGGAAGCTGAACAGTTGGCAAAGTAGGAGTCTGTTTTGCTAGTTTTCAGAGAAAAGAAGGTGGGAGAGATGCCAGGCCCGTAGTGCTGGAAGCGAGAAGATGGCAGAAGCCTCTGAAGAGACGTAGTGGCAAGGTCTGAGAGCTCTCTGTGCTGTTACAGTAGGCAGCCTGCAAATTATCTGTGACTGGGGGACAAGAGTGGGTTGGTGGTATATTTGTTAGCAAGTTTAGGTAAGATATACCAAGTCCCCTGTGACATGGACAGGCCTCAGTCCAGAACCATTTACAAGGGTAGTGCTTGGCCATCTGTTTATATGCACATGTGTAAGTCTTAGCAGGGTAGGCCTGTTGTAACTGGAACACCTCTTAAATTATATCTGTGCAGCCTCTAGGGCTGTAGAGATGCAATGACATCAAGTGTAGCTGCCTTGTACAAAGGAAGATATATTGGCAAATGCATTTTTCTACCAATGTAACCCCTCAGTTTTATATCTGTAAACCTTCTGATCCCTCTATGCCTTGTTATCTGTTCTTTCCTTGCCTGTTTTCAGTCAGCCCAGTCCTGTTTCTTCTGGGCCACAGTAAGGTGTGCAGCAGTGGTGGAGAGGAGGCACATGTGCTGGTGTGGCTCGATTGTGTTGGTGGTCTTGAAATGGTGGTCATGGGGAATAGAGAGGGTTGGCTTCAGTAAACTTCTCATGGCTGTCAGTGTGCAGCAGGACAGCAACAGCAAAACAACTACCAAACCTCGCTGATACCTGATGGCACTGATGGCAGAGGGGCAGGTTTGGAGAGGAGGGAGCAACGGGAGTGTGAAAGACTTGGGAAGATGGACAGAAAGATAGTAGTGGTAGTAAGGGCAGAGGCAGTTTGAGACAAACTCTTGTCTCTGAAGTGTTCTGAAAAATTAACCAGTGCTCCATGGTTGTCCCTAGATATCCAGGGTAATATGGTTTGATGTTCACATTGAATAAGATACTACTTTGAAATCATCATATGAAAATAGTGTGTATTCAACTACTGGTATTCAATATTTTCATTTACAGTCAAAATAATTATCTTATAAAAGCAGCAATCTTAGGAGCACCTTGAATTAAAATACCCATAATATTTCCCAAATCTTATTTTCCAGGGATTCTACATACCTGTGTGTACACATATGTGCATAGAAAACGAGACAGGAATGCAGCATTTTCTGTCAGGTGTAAGCAGATTTTGCATAGAGCAACTGACTTACATATTTGTTGGCAGCAGAGGGAGCTATAAAGCTTTTATTCATAATTCAAAACAGTCAGAGTGGGACAGTGTGGAAAAAAAAACCCCAAAATTTGAAAAAGCCCTAATTTAATGGGAGATCTCAGGTCCCTCATGGGACTGGGGCAGAGCTGTGGCTAGTCAGGTCCCAGCATCTGGGCCTCGCCTGCCCTGCACTGGCCTGGAAGCAGCTGCTGCAGTTACTAAAAGGAACGAGGTAAACTTCTCCCTGAGCCAGATTTTTAATCAAAGCAGAGAGGAAGAACTGGATCTGTGTGTCGTATGTCAAAACAATAGCAGCGTGCATCACCTGGTAATTAACACTCATGCATGAATCTGGAAAAGTAATTCCCAGTCAGGGTGGAGTATGCATATTCTTTTGTAAGGCTTTGGATAATTTATCTTGATTCTGATTAATGCTGAATCTTTAGTACAGTTGTTTTTCTGCAGTTGCTAATTGGCTGAATTTTGGATTCAAGTCTGCATAAACAGCAGATTAATGAGTAAAAGGTAACCAAAATCCGACTGGCATTGTTCTGGCCAAGTGTGCTGTATAGCTGTATACTTGTTAGATTAACCCCTGTGTCACTTTTACCTACCAAACTGAAGTTTGTGGCGTTAAAAATCTGTAATACTTCCTCTATGCTGGAGAACTGATTCTGAAGAAACTTGTACCACTTCTGGCCACAGCAAAATCTCTTTATGTAGTGCATTTTGTATTAAAAATAAATCTGCATGGATTTTTTTTTCCCTGAAGATTTCATGAAAAAGCTGTTCTGAGGAATGTCCTTAAATCATTTAATATATTGTTTCTGAAAGAGGATCTCAAATAAGAACTAAAAAAAAGTGAGACTATTTAGATACCAGCTTTTAGATGTGAAATGGAAACAACATAGGTTATTCATTCTTGGCCCGATCCCTACAGTTTGTCCTTTAAATACAGAATTTTAGTGTCGTTCATACATTCATTTTGCTCTGTAGTCATCTTGCCTTTGTCACTTATCTTCCCTTCATTTTGTGTAAGTCTAGGTAGATTACTTGGTACAGTTCCAAGTGTTAAGAGCAGAGAGGGGATAGGACATGTGATCACAGATTATTGAAAATCTGGCCATGCTTGAGGTCAAGGTGAATAGCTGAGGGTGTTGCCATGTTTTTTCTGCTTCTGCACCCTCATAATAATCAAGCTAATCTCTAGCTCAGAATAAACAGAAGGAAGCTCAACGGGCAAATGAATTAAACTGGCTGTCTGCATGTGACAGTATTATTTGTGGGCAGGTTGAGTGCTTAAGTTGTCTGCAACCTGACAAAATACTGAGAGGCTGTATTTCCTGAGAAAGTCTTGGAGTTTTTCTGTTTTGCCAAAGAATAAAACTTTTTCCAGTTGTTCATGTACAGTAATTGAATTATCAATGCAAGCAAAAACCTGTTAAATCCTGTTTAATCTGTAATAATTTCAGTCAAGATTCAGAGCAGGGAATGGTGCAACCTCCACAGTTTTGATTACAATGATTGTGAGATGAATGCTTGGGATCTGTACTTCAGCAATTGGTTTAAAAACAAAATCAAGACAGGCCATGCCTTTCCTGGTTTATTGAGAGAATCCTGTTCTCTGTATTGAATTGTACGAAGGAATATTTCTTTTCTCTGACTAAAGGAGGAAGAGGTAGGGAGTGGGGGAGTAACTACGTGTAATAAAGTTCTGTTGTGAAATTGTATTTAATTGCATGTTAAAAAAGTTAAAAAGGTATTTAGCAGTAAAACACTTAAAAAGTCACCACTGCTTATGTGAAGGCATAAAACTGCTATAATCTATTTCAATTTTTATTACAGAGGCCAAGACACACAGTTTCTTACAAAATTTCAGCAACTCATTGTTTGAAAAGGAAAAGGTTCCAAAGCAAGTGGGACACAGTTTGCCGAAGTGGTCTGTAGTAGTATAATTAGTAGGGACAGGCAATATTTCCTGTTGTCTGTTTATTCAACTAATTCAATGCAAGGATTGTCACATCTCAAGTGTAGAAAATAATTGCAGATGTTCAAAATGAAGGAAAACTTAAAGCCCCCTGAGATGCCAAGTAAAATTGGTAATGGAGAAGGGAGTCCTAAGACGAATGTCTCTCACAGTGTATATGAATGGATGAAATTTAAAAGCTTGGCCAGGGAGCAAGTTGAGGAGTTTGTGGTTTGATTTCATGACGGTAAGAAAAAAGTCTCTGCCAAGGGCATTTCATGTTGGAAAGAGCAGTAAAAAAGTATTAATCTGCTTCTAACAATTACTCTTAACCATTTTGTGATATATGTGTTCTAAAACATAGATGGACACAATGTCTGTGTGGTGATTTTGGCCTTAGTTTTAGCTAGGCCTAGTTTAGGCCTTACTTTTAGTAGGCCCAGTTTAGTAGGCCCAGATAATGTTAGATTAGAGGGGACAGGTTATCACCTCACTTAAGCAACCAAGGAGATACATCATCTGATGTCAAAGCAAATATAAAACCAGGCGTACTTGGCGCCTCAGGCAGTATCCTTGATGGCTGAGTGCTAAGTGCACATGCACTTTGCCAAGGTTTTAACTCAAAACAGTCTGAAAGGAAGTTTAACCAACAGAATTGTTTAAATTCGTTTAGAATGACTGAAATTTACCACCTTGTGTGTTCAGCATGTTAAAGAAGTTTTAATACATTTAATTTTGAAGTGATGCTCTTGTGCAGTTTAGATGGATTCCAATTTTCATCTACATGCAAGGAGAGATACCACAATTCCAGAAAAATAATCTATTAAGATTCGTTGTTTTGATTTAATTAAAATGTGTAATATAGGCCTTTGAATAAATATGTGAAACACCGTATACATAGGCATTAATAAGTGTTGAGATACTCTATTCTTATTTAGGGAAATGAGATGCATTGTCAAGAATTAGTCTTTTGGAAGATTCTATCACATTTAGAAAATTGAAACTACAAATACAGCATAAGGTCAAGATTGATTTTTTTTTTTTATTTCTAAACCCTTGTTTCACCCTTCAAATAATGGCAAAAAATGGTATTTTATTTAAGCAATAAAATCTGAAGTATCTTTTAGAAAATAATACTTTCTATTTCTGGATTTTAATTTTTAATGTAAAGTCGCTATAGCAACACTTGCCCAGCCAATTGCCTTTGTTCTTTAAAAAGGAAGGAAAAAAAAATGTTTGTGGAATGCATCTATTTCCAGGTTCCTGCTTTCTTGTCAGAATTTTGTTTGCTGAACTGAAGAGTACTGTAGTGCCAAATTTCAACTTCTTATCTTGCTGTGTTTTCTCCAGGAAATAACTAAGTTTCTTGAGTTGGATGGACTGGGCTGTCTTCCATTCCAGTTGTCATATGTGGAATCTCTGCAATGATCTGAAATTTTTTTCAGTAATCCTAATGCTAAATGTGAAGGTGCTAAACTTAATCTTACTCAATGTCTCTTTGCTTATATACGAAAGATTACAAATTCCCCTTAAGCTGTGTTACTAGCTTTGGAGAATAATGAGTAAAACATGAGCTTCTAAGGTGCAAACTCTCATAGAAATACTAGCTCTCATAATAGTTTCCCATCCTATTGCTTGTTCTTTATTGCTACGTATGTCTTCACACTCACCTGTATAGAATTACATCAAGTATAGAAACATGAAAAATAGATATTGGCCAACAGCACCCTCATTAATTCTTTTTGTATCAAAAATGAAACATTTAAGATCTATGACATAAAGTGAGCCTTCTGAATATAGGACACATAATTGGTTACTAGCTGAAGTTACAGTGTTTGGATGTCTTAAAAAGCTGTGAAGTTTTTAAATGAAGTCTTGAAATAAATTTTGCTCTTCCTTCTAGTAATTTTTTCGCCCCATGACTTCCTCTCTTTTCTCAAGATGCTAAATTTTACTCTCACAACTGCCTGAGCAAAATGGATTCTTCAAGCTGGCAGTGTTTGTGTTTCTTTGAATCAGTATCTGATGGAACTGAGTAAGATTTGGTTCTCACATAATTATTTAAAACCTTATTTTTGTGAAGGAAATTGTGTATGGCATTAAATTATTTCTGAAATAACTGATACTTTCACATTTATTGTGGAAATTGTCCTGCAGTCTGAAAAATGGCTAAGAATTCCTGACTCTGCTGTGTCATGATAGAGTTGAAGGGATATAAACTCATAATATAAAACCCATATAATTTTTTTTTCTAATTTAAAAACTGCACTGGGCTTCTTTAGATAGCAGGTGGGAGAATTCTGAATGTTGGTGTTACTTCCTAGGTTTACTTTTTGAAGTAAAACCAGGTTTGAGGTATGTACATGCCTGACTTTTTTTTTTTTTTTTAAGAGAAACATTGGCCAGTTATTTCCAATCAGTGAATATAGTTGCTTTACACTGAGTTTTGCCTCATACATTTATGACAGTGAGAACTGGGGGTGTCTGTGGCTCAGCTGCTCTCTTGCAGAGGGTTTCAGCCTGGTAGCCCACGATTGCAGGTCCTGACCCACAGAAGAGTTGTCTGATTTCTGTTTTCTGAACTGGGTCTGACCAGGGACTCTGCTTTAATATGTTTTAATCCTCAGGGAGCAAAGTAAGAAACTTGCTGTGATTTGCACTTGAGGTTCATGTTGGAGCTCAGGTTAGAACTATCTCATCGAGTGGGTATTGAGAACTCAAGTAACTTTTGTGTGCAGTGTTTGTTACATTTTTTCCTTTAACTTTTTTTACTTAAATTGTTTTTCGTGATTAGTATCACAGAGCAGCAGGGGCTGGCCGCTCCCTGGGGCTGGGATGTGGAGGGCCGTGGAGGTTCCCTAGGGACAGCAGGGCTGGATCCCACAGCCAGAGTCTGTCCCACCACTGCAGCCAGGGAGCAGGGCAGTCTCAGGCAGCAGAACAACCCCATCCCAGGCACCTCCAACTGGGCCCTTGGCTGGTCTGGGCAGGGCTGTGGGGAGCTGGGGCAGGGTGTGGCATGGGACACATGGGCCTGGGGGAGCCCTGGGCTGGTGGGCAGGGACAGTCAGGCCTGGTGATACCCTCAGGGCCCTCACAATACAGACAAGACATATGTGATGTCCTATTATGATCATAAATAGTAATACCCAATGTGCCAGTAGTTTCTCACTGACATTCAGTATTGTAGTAATCTTTGAAAGGCAAATGTGTGTGTGAAATTTGCATGCATTTACGAAAATGCTTAGAAGGAAAGTAGGCAAGTGGTAGAGAAATGAACAATAATACAATACTTTAAAAACATATAAAGCTTTTTTATTTTACAGATACAATATTGTGACTTTTGTCTGTAGCTGAATATAGTTCTCTTGAAGCTGAGACTTTAGGTTATTTTAGTTGCTCCTAGGGGTATCATTAATGTTTAGAGAAATAGAAATATTGACTTGGTCTTGCACTTTAAAACAGAATCTGCATTTAAATGAAATAATTTAAATATCTACACATTACTGAAAACCCACCTCCTAATATTTTGATCTTTATGTATGTTAATGGTTAGGCTAGGAGTCAGCATATACTGTAGGCAAATGCATAGTTGGTGCTTTTCATTTATCTAATGGGGGCCATATCTCATAGTACTTCTTTAATATAACTTTTGTATTTGGGAAATGCATAAAGTACACAAAAATTACCATATTATTTGTTTGTGATTAAAAAATTTATTAGTTTGTAAAAGAAACTTGGAGACCATAAAATTTCATTAAAAATGTTAAGCACTTTCTGTTTCAGCCATATTTTTGCTGAATTGGCAGCACCAAATTGGTCTCTACCTCCTTTTTTTCCCCACAAGAAACACATCCCCAGGTCTTAGGCTTAATTCATCTTGGAAGCTTGATAGTTTGTTCTGCTGTAAGTTTAAGGACTACAGCAGAGCCAAGGAGGGGTCCACATTGGCTCTTCCTGTTTGTATATAAGCAAAACATCTTGCTGGGGATGTTTGAGATACCTGTTTGAAAACTGTGTGCCTGGAAGATTTAGTGGAGTTGAGAGGTTTCAGGCTGTAGTTCCACTACAGCTTGAATGTATCCAAACTGGTAGGGACTGAGTTTTGATCCCTCTCTGGCACCTCTGATAGTATGTGCACAATTCTTAAGTGAGCTATTTCAGCTCATTAAACCAACAGAAAGTTACCTACTCTCTTGGATTTGGCTAGGCTTCTGCAGTTTTAAGGAACTGAAGCAGTGACACAAAGTTGAGGAGAGGTGTAAGGGGAGAGATGAGGTTGTCATCCTAATGCCAGCTGCACATGCACAGGCTTAGGCTGAATCAGTAATGTAACCATAGCCAAAGTGAAATTCAAGAAAAACTGCCTTCCCTATTTCATGCTTCATAGAACTTTGGCTCATTGTTGTATTTTTTGCACTAATACAAAAATCTGTGGTTCCCAACTCCATGGCTTCAATAGTTCTGTTTTAAATAATGAAAGTGTTCTGAACCTGAAACCTGCAGTGTATGCAGACCTTCATGAGGGTCAAAACCAAAGGAAATATTTGCATGAGTCCACGTGATGTGGGTATACACTGGAATACTCTGTGTGGAAGAGTTGATGCTTTGCCCTCCTGGTTGGCCTCATAGAGAAGAGTATTACCATTAGCCAAGGGAACCCCTCTGTACCTCAGGCAGTGGAAATTAAAAGGCTGTATAAAACAGCTGATGGGACAGAGGTTTAGTTCCAACTCCTTTTATATATGCTGCTCACAACAGCTCTCCATGTGTGCTGTATATGTGTTCATATAGATCCAGAGTAAAATCTGGATTTTACCCAGTGTATTAGAAAGAAACTTTCATCTAGTACTCATCATCATCTTCCAGGTCTTCGCCCGCAGTTGCAGCTTCCAGTGCAGCCAGAGCTGCTGCGACTTCTGCATCTTCCTCCTCAATTTCTCCATTGATGTCTTTATGGTTGGGGTGTGTGAGTGCCTGTGTGACTTTGGTAACAGCCACTGCAGTGATACCACCTGTAATGCCCTCACTAAAACTTGCAGAGTCAGTTTCAAAAGGTTCAGTACTGCTCTTCTTCCCAGGCAAAGGTGTGGTTACACAAAGGTCCTGGTCCTGTATTGCTGAAGAACCAGTGTTTTTGTCTGAATGTACGCAATGGACTGAAAAGCTGTCTTTTTCAACATAGTTCTCAGTTTGATTGCCATTTTGAGGATAATCAATATCTGGCAATTGTATGGGATTGTTTTGTGTCTCCAGCATTGAGTT
>JAOXXN010000471.1:49613502-49632243 GCA_026770055.1 Myrmophylax atrothorax
CAAATCCCATCAGTAGAACAAATTCTGAAAAAGGGGAGATTGTTAAATACATTCATGGTGGCACCTGCTAAGAGAATAAGATGTGACTTTTCGTTAAAGTGTGAGACTTTGGCGAAGATAATGAGAGTAATGTCTGACTCCAAAGCCACAACTTTACAAGCCACATTTCAAGCCACAATGTGCTTTAAGAAAAGTCTGCTTTGCTTTATCAGATTTGAGAAACACAAGGTATCTGATTTTAAATCATGTAATAACATAGCTTGTATTGTCTGTTTAAACTGTGGCTGTGTTATGAGTAAACAAAAGGCAAACAGGAGGTAATGTCATGAAAAGAAAAAATATTTTTGAGACATAAAAATGGTTTGGCACCTTTGGGAGTTTATGTGGAAACAGAAAAAGGTCAATCTTATTTTTGTTCATGGTGTATTTTTTCTTCTGTCTTGACTTTTATTTTAAAATGCCTCCAGGAGCAGAGACAGAAAGCTGAGGGGAAAGCATATTAAAATAGCTTTTCTAGTAGATCTCAAACTGATAAACTCTGACTTTGGGTCATTCTTTTTAAGCCAGTTGGGTTTTTTTAATTTGTTTGGTGTTTTCCTGTATTCTTCCCACACACTGTGATGCTTCTGTTTTTTGTTTAGATTTTCCCTCTCCTCCATACTTTCCCACTCTAGATTATGAAGTAAGGTGTTTTTTCCTTCATGTGTATTATCTGGGCTGCTGAACGAACCTGAATGACGTAACTCCCAGGGGCACAAGGCACCTCTTTCTGATGACTTTTTCCAGTAGAGGCACCTTTCAGACTTGATCCTGCTGCTGTCTTCCCCATCAGGGAAACATCAGTTTGCTGTGTTTTGCATTCCTCAGTGAAACCTTTGCATTCTAAGGGTGCTGGCCTCAGCTGCCAATCTCTGCAATGTACAGAAACCCTCGCTCACTAAAATTAGGCCTGGCTGCCTCACTAGTAACACAAACACTTGGTTGGTATTTTTTTTTTTGCTAATGAGGTCTTACATAGATGCCAAATGCTAACCAGCTAGGAGACATATGCACAGAAGCAAATGTGGGAAGAGAAGGTGTTTGCAGAGAAATATGTGCAGAAGAAATACAGAGAATATGGGGTGGGAATAACCTTAGAGAGCTCCAGCACTTGACAAGCTTCTCCTAATGGGAGGTGCGGTTTGCCTTCTGTGCTAAGTAGGCATTTGCACCTCTCAGAAGATTTCAGATGCTGTCCTCAGCATGTGCTGAGGTCTGAGAATGGGTCCGATCTGCCTAGGTTGAAGGGAAGTGCAAAGTCCCTGCTCATTGCAGGGGGTGGGACTAGATGATCTTTAAATGTCCCTTTGAACCTGAACCATTCTCTAAGTCTGTTTTACTGAGGTGTGGAAGCAAAGGAATAATTGATTGGGATGACAGATAATATAAAAGAGGCATGGGAAGACTGTGGGATGGGTGGTAGACCTAAGAAGAATTATATTTAGAAATTTAGAAAACTAGTAAACATACAGTAGAAAAAGTTACCAGCCTGTGGTAGAGGGGGAGAGAGAACAGGGAAAAGCTGAAAAAGAAAAAGGAGAAGGAACATAACTTAGCCACACACTGTGCAGGCTAATCACTGCTACTGGATGAATATAATCTGTAAGAACTGTCTCACTTAGCTTAAAATACAGAGAACACTTCAAATCCTCTGGATTTTTTTTCCCTGACTAGTCACTCTTCTGAGACCAGAGGGGCTCCAAAGAGAAAGAGAGAGAGAGAGAGGGGAGGGGGGAAAAACTGAAAACATCCTGGGCTCAAAATTGTCTGAAAAACCTGATCTAGTAGAAGTTGTCCTTGGTGATTGCAGGGGCCTTGGCCTAGATGACCTCTAAAGGTCCCTTCCAACCCAAACTAATCTATGAGTCTATTATGGCCTGTGGGGACTAACACCACCAGTAAAAGCCTTTTTGTTTCTGACAGGTAAATGTCTTCTGAAAACAAATTACTTTCCTCAAAAATTCCAAATCAGTTCCACTTCTTTACCTGAAAGTTGCAGCCAGTTTTGGCTGAAACAGTTGCATTTTATCATGTAGGTGAAAACTGAAAAAACCTGAAAATTCAAATGGCATAGGTTGTCCGAACTTTTTCATTGAATCTGTAGTGTCTTTGGCAGCTCATGTCTTATGTACTTGTTATGGGGACAAACATTTGATAACATTCTGTGCTTGTATCTGCATTTAACCAATACTTAAAGCTGGGCTGAAATCCATCTACTTTCATTTTTCCTGACTGAGTCTTAATCTGGAAATTTATTTTAAATGTGCTTCAGAGAATAGCTGAACTGACATATAAAAACTAAAATAAATGAACTAACTTGAGGAAATATTGTAATATGCTCCCTTATAGAAAGCAGGTCCCACTTCATGGGCCCTTGTTGTTTCTTTTTTTTCTCATTGAATTGACTTCAGTCTTTTTGTTCACACTTTAAGTGCAGTGGTGAGGTGTTGTTTCTATGCTTCAGCCATCTTGCAGTCCAGCCCCAGTGAGATACCTGGTTGTGCCATCCTGCTGACAGAATATGACCTGTGGATTGACTTTGAGTCACCCTGCAGTCCTTGCTATCTGTGCTGCTCTGCAAGAAAAGGGAACTTGCAAATGCTTTTTCTGGTGCAGCTTAGTTTACTTTCCTGTTTTCAGGGAGGCAGGCTCTATATTTGGGAATGAGTGTCAGAGTGTCTGCCAGAAAGAGCCTTATGCTATCCTACCAGCACAAGGTTATTGCCAAGGTTACCATTGCTTGTCCTATTTTCATTTATTTTACAAAGCTGATGAGCTGCACAGGTCTACCAGCCACATTTATTCTCCACTGAGGCCTTATTTGCCTCCTGAACTGTTTGCATGCATTTCTGGTACAGCTAAATGTGAAGATAAGAGAAGCTGACACAGAGGGACTCATCAAAAATTCTTACAAACTTCTTCAGCCACAGAGTAAGTGCAGCCGTGACTTAGAGCAGTCAGCTTAGGACGTTTGACTCCCATTGCCACCATCTTTTTTTTTTTCCTTTTCAAATTGGATCCCCTGTTTTTCACAGATAAATGTGATTGTTGCTTGAAGGCAAGTAATCCCTACAGTATCATCAGTTGTTAAGAGTGATAAAGTATTTTTTAAAAATTATTTGTTCTCTTTCTCCCTGGCCAGGCTGAATCAAGCCCATGGATTGTACACTCTTGAAGGCAGTGGCCTGATTATTTGAGTTTTCATGACTGAAATGTCAAACTTCTGGGTGATATTACACAGTGACACTGTGTAGAGACAATGGCTGGGAGGAATTTGATGTGTTCTGTATGCTATTCAAGGCATGAAGGTTGGGGATGGGTTTGTGTGTAGGGAATAAGGGATATAATTTAGGCTTCTTTCCAGTGAAACCATGAAATGATTTAGACACGTAGTTTTTTTCAAAGGACAAAAGTGGTTTTAATCAGGGCAGGTATGAAAAACTGGAGGCTCTCATTCATCACAAGCACACTTTTTATGTGGAAATATACAGAACTCACATATTTATGGCCTTCTAATTTTTGGTGCTTTGTATTCTGACATAGAGTAATTTAATTACAGAGGAAGTAGGTCTGATATCACAACACGTTTTTGCTTCCTGGTAGAATGACTGAATCCCTAAATGACAAGGATATGTGACCAGTCATAGCAAGGGAAAAAGCAAACCAAGTGACACTTAAACAGAATTGTTTCTAATTAGCTGAATCCAACACTTTTCAGGGAATTAAAGAACAAAGTAATTGGCGGTTCAGAGGATTGGAGCACTTCTCCTCTGAAAACAGGCTAGGAAAGCTGGGGTTGTTCAACCCGGAGAAGAGGAGGCTGCGGGGGGGCTTCATTGTGGCCTTCTAGTACTTAAAGGAGGCTTATAAATATAGAGAGCTACTTTTTACATGCATAGATCATGACAGGACAAGGGGAAATGGTTTTAAACTGAAGGAGAAATTTAGATGAGATTTTAGCAAGAAATTCTTTACCCAGAGGGTAGTGAGACACTGAAACAGGTTGCCCAGAGAAATTGCAGATGCCCCACATCTGGAAGTATTCAAGGCCAGGTTGGATTGAGCCCACAGAAACCTGGTCTAAGTGGGTGCCATCCCTGCCCATGGCAGGATGATTGGAACTACATGGTCTTTAAGGTCCCTTCCAACCCAAGCCTTTCTATGATTCTATGAATATCAAATACCCAAATGACAAACACTATGCTTGCCTGAAGAGCTATCAGTACAGCATCAGCTAATTACCAAACTATGGCCTACTCACCACTCAGCCAGTGGGAGTATCTTATCATGATTTTGACTTCTATTTGCATGGTGTCATCTGAAAATGTATACAAATGTTTATCCAGGAAATTTGCAATAGTAATAGTTGACAAAATTGTGCAATTATTGTGCTCTTTGTCCCAGGATCAAAACATTAGCAGTCAACACTAATTACCATGTACATTAAATGGTACTGTAATAGAATAATCTGTGTATTATATATTTGGATTATTTATAACATCATCCAAGGGAGAGTGCAGTCTCCTAGCTGAGAGGTGTGTCTACTGTGCAGGGGTCAATTCTGCCCTCTAACTGTGGTGCATGCTGTGACATTTCTCAACAATGGGGAAGAGTATCCTGCCAGCATGATATCTGGCTACAATCTGATGAGAAACTACTTTGGCAGGATTGTCAGAGTAGTGGAAATATATGCTTATGTTTGTATTTTCAAAGAGCTGAAAAAGGGTCAGATTCAGTCTGCTCTGCTTATACCAGAAAAAAAAAGTGCTAATTATCTTACATATGTGTAGTTGTACTGTCTAGAAACTATACAAATATAGTTGGCAATGGCAATACCTGCCAATTGTTATGTACCATGTCAATACTTCAGCTGGAATGGGAAGCGTCTGGATTGATGCAAATGCAACATTAGAAACTGCTCCACTTCTTTAGAGCTGCTCTCTCCCCATGCCCCCAGGCATCTAGCCATATTTTTATCAGATCCTGTTGGGTTTTCTGCTCCCACATTGCCCCTTCACATTCTTGCTTTTTCATGCAGCTGTTTTGCACCAAACCATGGTGCAGTGTTGGGCAGGTCTTAAGGCAGGGAAGTTTGGGTGTTGCCAGTGCAGCTTGAGCAGCACACCTGGATTTGTTATTTACAGGTGTGTTGGCAGAAGGGAAAGGTAATCAACAGTAGGTGCCATCAGTTTTACAAACGGTGTTTTGTTTTGAAACTGTTGGTCATTGCCTAAGCTGATCTTCCAAAAAATGTAATAATAGCTGTGTAAAGTCCTGCTAGTTCCTCCTCAAAATGTCCTTCTTTTCAAACCAATAAGGGCAGCCAGATCTTCCACTTACTCCTAGCGGCTTCCTGACATACCTAGTATCTCTGGTAGCTGTTGACTGTTTCATAAGCAGGTGTGAGACAGTAAGGCCAGCTAACATGGCAGGTGGACCTTTCTGTGAGGACATTTTTGCTGCAGCAAATTGCCCTACAGGAAACATGGGCTACAGCTTGGAAGTGATCTGAATACATCCTTTTTTTCCTGTTACGGTTTTCACAATAGATTTTAAATATTTATAAGATACCTAAAAGGAAATGCATTCTCTGTGACTAGTTCCTCATCACTCATAGCACTAAGGCACAGAACATTTCCCTACCCTCATTATTTGCCATACAAAATGATTGTTTTATTTTTAATGAGTAAAAGGAAAAGTGGGGCAAAGGGTAAAACTCTCACAATCATTAGCCAGTTTGCATAAAGGAAAACCAAATATAGTTTGTAGCATAAACCCACTCATTTCCTCTTCAGCCAAGCTTGTTTTTTACATTTGATCTTCCCAAACTTACATTATTGTTTAGTGTCTAAGTTACTGAAGCTTATATTTTCTATTTTTAAAAATTATTAATCCCATAAAATATCTTGTTTAATAGTGGGGCCTAAAACCCTGAATCCTGTTAATCCCATATTGTGCAGAGGCAAACACAGAAATGTGCTCCTTCCCAAGAGATGTATGGTCTAAAGGCGTGACAAGGCAAAAACTGGGTATGGGAAGCAGATGGTCATGTATGTGAAAGAAGCACTCAGAGGAGAAATTTATTTGATTCAGTAATTGTGTTAGGCTAGGCCCAAGTGGGGATCTGTGTTTGGCAACACAGCTCTAGCCTCAAAATAGTCACAGCCAATTTTTATGCGACAGAGGGACTGTATCTGAAATGCCATCTCTCTTGAGAGGTTAAAGGGTCTCTATGTGATCTTGTGCAACTTTGCACTTCGGAGGATGGATTCTTGGGTTCCATCCCATGGTCTGAAAAACCTTGGCTGTATCCAATGTCTTTTTAAAATATTTAACGTGCAAATAGCTCTATAACTGGGGCCTGGGATAGCGCTGCCATGGATCTGCTTCAGAGCATGCCATCAAGGATGTGACTGTGATAGCTGTGACATGTGGCTTTCAGACTGAGGATCAAACTGAACTGAGGATCCTAATTTATGAGGGAATTCTCGAACTCTTTGAGTACTGTGTAAAATAATTGCTGCCTCCTGTGTGGTTTTGGCTGGGAGTTGATGTGGTTGCTGTGTTTTAGGTTGAACATTGTGCTCTTAGTCTGTGCAGGATGTGGCCTTAATGCACTTGCCAGGCTTTGAAGTCTTAGCAACACCATGTGGATTCAGGCTACAGGAAATCTGTATAGTCACACCTTAGGGCAAGGGGTTCAGAAGCTCTCAGCAGACTTCCAGCTGAAGTGCTTTGTCGCTCCTGGCACAGATTCATATGGATATTTGATTATAAATCCTTGCTCTTAACTTGAACTCTCTATTCTGTCATGTCTTTTATGTGTGTCATATATATGATGCAGTGAATATTTCCAAGAGAAAAACATGACTCATTTGCTCCATTTCTTAGTCTTGAAGGGATTCAGCAGAGCAAGTGTTTTGTCATATTTATGCCATAATCTTTCTGATAAAGAAATGACGTGTCAGGTTATGTTGTAAGGTTGCATTTCTATATACATATAGCTCTCTTTAGGTGTTTATGAAGGTATCTTTCCTTAAGTGTCATACACAGAGATGTATAGATAAATAAAAAGAATCTCAAACAGGGAATAGGTACGTGTCAGTTCAAGCAGTTTACTCTTCCTGTTGGTAATACTGTCTCATTATTTACTTCCCAGTCAGTGCTACTGATGTCCTGGTTATGAATTTCAAAGGGTCATTGCTCTTATGACTCAGGGGCTTCTCAAGAGAATAGTAGGGAGATGTCATACAGAGAGACTGCTTGACTTGATTGCATGAGAGTGCTGAAATAGAAGTGCGTGGCAAATGACGTATACCATAACTGTTCAAGTTCCATTTTTTACTTACTTTAGAATATGAGCTAGCTCATAAAGATGTTGCAACAAAACCAAAATCTGTAATTTGGAAATTCTGTTTCATGTTCACATCACTTTAGTGTAGCTGTTGAAAGCTATTATCTGGTCCTAAAAATTGCTAAAGTATATGAATACTTCACAATGCTCTTCTGTTTCCTGTCTTCTCATATAGTTCCTATTCTGTACATATACAAGAAGCTGCTTCCTAGTTCTTGCTAGAAATATCTGTACTTTGAGATGTTACTCAGTGCCTGTTCTAGGTATTTCCTCTTGTCATAGCTGGAGAGTCAAACCTAAGTTTGAACTGCTCTACTCTGCTTGTGTGATAGTCTGTAATTTCAACCCTGTTCAGTGGCCTGGTCTGAGCATGCTGAAGACCACAAACCTTTTACACTGAGTCCCTCCCTATTCTATGTGTTGTCTACTTGAGAAACAATGATACATTGAAATCAGTGGAGATGTTTTGGGTTACTTAAATAAAATCTTGATGAGTCCCTCCATTGACTAATTTCTCCCTAGTTATGGGAAACATTGAGGTTTTTATATTCATGTTATTGTTCTTTTTTACTTTCTTTTTTTCCTAGTGGCTGAAACATTTCTCCTGGCATAAAAAATACATAGAATTCCAAATCTGGTGGGTTTTTTTTTGTTTTGTTTCCTGCAGTAGGTCTCTCCCACCTGTCTTTAAAATATGAAAGAAATGAGAAAAACTAAAGATCTTATGATAGCCTTCTTACAGTTGCTTTGAGTTCCATCTAAAGGACTAGCTGAAGAAGTGAAATTTCAACTTTTGGATGAAAAATGAGGTAACAAAGAAGCTCTTAACTTTAGAGGGCTCAAAAAATTTAGGTTTCAGAGTAGAAAGAGAGAGTACCAAAGTGTGCTGCTTGACCCATAGCTATATTAAAGTCTGGTAAATTGTGAGGACTGTGAATCCAACAGTTGCTGAGAGGTCAAAGATATCTGTTAAATATAACAATATTGAAAGATGTTGCTGTCCCTGGTGAAGGATCAGATTGAAATTTTAGCTGAATTAGAGGCAGGGCAAATGCTGAGGTCAGAAAGGTACATTTGAGGAAAGCAGCAATATGTCAGGCTCCGTAGTTGCATTCAGTCCTTGACACATTTGCTTTTGGCTGTGTCCCTTTTTGGGTGCATGTGAGATGTTGCTGAGCAAACTGATGAACTGGAGTGCCTAATGAGGCATAGCTGGGGGGGGTCTCAATACCTATCTGTGACTTAAACATGAAGTGGCATTAAACTCACTGACTGAGGCTGCAAATCGGGATATCGCTGGTTACTCAGGTCACTGATTTGCACTGTATGGTGGTCCCTAAGGTCCTGTAGCAATGCAGGATCCACGTGACAATGTGAATACAAAACAGATTCTCTCCTGGCCATGCTGTGGCCTTTGTTTCCTGCACCCTCACTGGAGGGGACTGGGAGAATGCAAATAAGGGCAGAATCTGCCTTTCAGAATATTTATTACTCTGGGGCTGAAAGAGCCAGAAACTCCAGTCTGATTTTCTTTGCAGTACTGACAGGAAAGCAAACAAATCTTTTGAGCTGAATTTGTTATGTCAGCATAACAGGCTCTGAAGCTAGCTGCTTGTTTCCTGTCTTCTGGCCCAAAGTCAATTTTCCCTAGACTTCCATTTACAGAATCAGCTGAAGAGTATAAGCCTGCTTAAATATAGAATTATTTTCTAGATATGGATTGTTTCTCAACTGACTATATATCTATACAGGCTATTTTTTATTGTAGAAGTTTTATGGATGGTGGTATCAATGAGAAATTCTCCTTGCAACATCAGGAAAATGGAAAATAGCAGACAATGAGCATGAAGGCTCCAGAATACTGCCATAGGATTTAGTCTGTGAGAAAAGCTTGGCAAGCAAGGCTGCTTCCCAGGTATGTTATGTGCTTGTGCCATGTACATTGTTGTACAGGTGGCACTAGCTTGCATAGCAGCACACTGTACACTATGAAATCAAGCTCTTTGTTGATCCACCTACTGGAAGCTGCTACCTCTTGTATTTTCCTGCAAGTTTTGTGCAGAAAAAAATTCATTGGCCTTTTGCAGCTATTTGGAGGACAGAACCTCTAAAATATGTTGTTGAAAGCTTTTGGATCTTTAGGTGATCTGGGAAACACTTGGTGAACAGAGGAAGATGTGAAGGAAGAGAAGGTGTTTATGTTTTAGATATCATGAAATTTTTGTAAGTTAAAATAAGAAAATAAAACTTAAGAAAGGAACAATGAAGTCTAATCAAAGTAACTCCTGTAAATCTGTAATTTTAGCTCATTGAAAAGTCTTGGTTGCACATCAGTTCTATGGAAATGCTCAGTGCTTCTGCATTTTTGTGTTTTTTTACCCTGTTGAGTCTTTGGAAGTGGGTATGAAGAGACACTGCTGGAGTTTAGCAGGCCTTTATCCTTTAAGTATGCCATACATTTTTACTTAATGGAGCAATATTCTGAATGTAAACTTGGATGTCTATGGAGATTGCCTCAAATATAGGTATTGGAGGTTTTTGCATATATGCCTTTAGGCAGGATTGAGGCCAGGCAGGATATGTGATCTCAGGTCTGGTATTCAACTGTGGCTTAGTGTCCCCAAAAATCATCTTGCCCTGAATATTTCAAATGCTTCTGATTTGTTTATATCATCCGAAATATTGCTAGTGGCAGGTATTGTGATGGTATTGTTGTACTGCTTAGAACATCAGCCTCTCTTAATACAGAGAAAATTGGATAAAGCCACAAGCAATTAGTATGAGTCAATGATGCTCTTCTGTAACAAAAAAAAAAGAAAAAAAAAGAAGAAAAAAGAAACCCAATCCCACCAAAACTATCCTCTCCCTACTCCCCACAAAACAAAAACAAAGCAAAACAAAACAAAAAACAAAACCCCAATAACAAATGGATCAAGGAGATTTTTTTAAATTGTCAGGATATTGTGGTTTTGTGTTTGACCATTTAATGGAATAACCTGCTGCTTTTTGGAAGGAAACTGTTAGAAATCATTGTGGTTTCCCTCTACTACCAAATTAATCCTTATGTTTTTGTTTTCTAATTAGTTCCCTTTTCCCAAATCCCCCTTTTTCTTTCCCCCACTTGCCTTACCTTGTTCTTCCCATACCATTTTCCTGCATTTCCACATTTTCTCCTGCCATTTTTCACCTGTGTTAACTGGCTTACATGAATCAACTTCTTCCTGCATTTCTTCTGTACAGTATCTTTTTCTGAACTTCAGAGTGGTATCTGACAGGATTTTATTTGCTACACCAGGAAATTTAGGATTTGGAAAGAAACGCGGTTCAGAACCTGTTCTGTCACTAGTGCTTGTAGCAGCAGAGCATTGTCATTAGAAACTATTGTGGGGTACCACAGAGAGAAAAACAATCCAGAGGTGTTTTACGTTGTGGAATGCTGAGGTTACAATAATGAATGGCTCTTAAGTTTTAAACCTACACAAGGAGAATAAAAAATTATAATCCTACCTTTCAGATTGTGCTCCATCGACTTGAAAGATTTGTTCTAAATGTCTTGATCCTGCAATAGTAAAACACTTTGCAAGTGGTTTCTTCATGTGCACACACAAGTAGGAAGGATACTCTGAGGTGTAGACTGTCTACTGCAAACAGTGTGGAAATATAACAACCTCCTCTTGATACCATTGTGAATTTTAAATTTAGACAATGATCAAACAAATCATTTGAGTAGTATTCTCATCCCCTTGAGCTGAACTGGAATGCTAACCTGCTTAAAGTGAGCATGAGCTTTGCTACAGTGGATTAGGACTCATGTGAAGTGTTTAAATAACAACAGTAAAATTAGAAAACTTTGAAATATGCAGTATTATGGGATTTTTTTTTCTGGGAGCCAGGATATTTATAGTATCAGTTAAAACGTTACTGTGTGCTTGTAAAAACTTCATCCTTCAGACTTTCACAAACTCTGAAACTTAAGAAATGCCTCTGGCATTGCAGTAATATTCTAAACAGCTAAAGCTGTTATTCTTTCAGATATATGCTCCAGACTAAATGGAAAATTCAGCAAAATGTTTTCTATTAAGAATTTCTAAAAGGAGAAATAAATTAATGACATAATTATAGGATTAGTGTGTAACAATACAGATGCTTTTATCCTTTAAAAATATAAATATTTTCTGTATTTCTTGTAGTGAGCAGGATGTGAGCATACGCCCATGTGGATCTGTGTGTGCACGGAAACCTATAATGGCAATTAATCACCAAATCAAGCTCATCACTGTATAATGAGCAACGTATTTTGCTGTGGATTTTAGAATTTGGGCCATGTGCTTTCGTGTATTCTCAGCATCTCTCTGCTTTAGTGATAGCTTGAAAAATCTCAGTGCAACTTAAATTACAAACCACAAATCCAAACAGAGTTGTGCTTGCGCCATTCTTGAAATCTGCCAGGCTTTTCTTGTAAGAGTGAGATTCTTACTGGCCTTGAGATCCCTTTCAGGAGAACGCTTCTAGGACCTAAGACAAGGTAGTTCATTCCTAAATTCAGCATCAGGTAATGAGACTGGGGAGGGGCAGTACAAGGCAACATGGACAGTACAAGCCACATGGTCATTGCTGCTGCTGCTCTTTTTGTTACAATCTCTTTGCATACATATTCTGTGTAGTTATACTTTTCAGAATTTAGGGATAAACTCTGGAAAGTTATTATAAAATTTCAGTAGCTAGCTTCCAGGTTTGAAAGTACCTCTGGCAGTTTCATGGTTTCTGTTTGCCTACAAATTCAAGAAGACAATGCATAGTTTCTGATCCATAGGTGATATTTATAAGATTTTCTATGGAAAGACTGAAATACGACTGAAAACTAAATGCAAATATAAGTGGCCCAGATATCTGATGTGACTCATTGCTAAGGAGAAACCGGGATTCATTCAACCTTGATTCACTGCATTGCTCTGTTGCCCTACAACAAGTCGCTTTACTTGTCTCATATGTCACCATTTCATATCCTTCTCTGAGCTTAATCTTTGTGCTGCACCGTGAAGATTTATAGCCCCATTCAATCTTACTATACTGTTGCAAAGGGTTGAGAATGATTTTGTGCATCTCTTAAAGGTGACATCAGTACTTTAGGTGGAGTAAATAATAAAATTTATGAAGAATGAGTCATGGTGTGTTCCTATTTTTATGCAACCTTTTACTGGGGGCATTTTATGTCTTTTTTTTTTTTTGCATTAATTCTATTTTTTTATATAGCTGTCATTATTAATTACCAAGTAGATTTATCCTTTTAATTTTTGTTCTGATCTGTAATTAATCTTACTTTCAGTGTAATTGTCTTGATGTCCTTATGTGTTTTCTTTATGCCATCACCTGAACATTTATGCATACAATGAAAGAAAAATGAAAATGAAAGGAAATGTCCCTGTGATGAAAGGATGCAGATTTTGTTTAAAAAATTCAAAAAATCTAGCCTGCTTAACTAAACCTTAGAGTGCATTTTTAACTGCTGTGAATTCCTTTTGTCTGTTTAATGAATTCTGAAGTTGTAAGTTAGCTATAAGGTTTTCCTTTAAGTTATAATTGGGTTTTGCTAGTTTATTTCAAATCTAGGAATTTCCTATAATTCCCTAGAGTTTAAAAATGAAAATGCCAAAAAGGAGGGCTGATAGGAATCACAGCTGTTGGTAAGTTGTCAGCTTACCCATTACATTGTGCCAAATGACAACTGGTTTCACTGTCAAATTCTGTTGTGTGTAGTTGGCTTTTTACCCAGAAGTAGACTGTGGGTTTCTTTTTTGTTTATTTGTTTGGTTTTTTTTCTGTAAGGGGAGCCAATTATTTAGTGAAACTGTTTGCTTATAATGTTAAACTGAGTGCTGAAAACTCAGTCTCAAGTGCTGTATATTTAACAGAAGAATAAGTGTAGAATTGGAATTGAACCAATTGTTCATTTTCTCAGTGTCAAATACGATTAGGCACAAACCATTCTATATTTATGCTTAAACTTGAGTTAAAAATACAATTTTTTTTTCCTCTTCTGCTTGGTGATAGTTTGGAGGATGGTTGTTAGTCCTGCAAATTACATTCAGACATCTTAATGAAATACTCTTTTTGCCGTCATCTTTGCTTAGCAACATCCCTTTTGAGATATTTTGGGGAACTTAGTATTTGTCTGATGTGTAAAACAGTGCTTGTAAATCAAGGTATGTTGCCATAGCCCGCTTGCTTATGTGTAATACTTTTTATATTGCTGTTTTTGAGACAGAAACATGAAGCCATATACACCCAGTCACTCCCACTTACTGCACAACACAACCGCCAGTGACCTGAGACCAAGTCTTTGGAATATGGCTTACCATGGTGCTGTAGATTGTTAAAGCAAGTTAATAGTAACTATGAGGTTGTCGTGGATCCAAGCAGCAAGTAGTTTTTCCATTCCAAAATAACCTGGAATTTAAACAAAATCATATGGCTTTCAGAAGCTCATATTTGCATTTTTCCTTTTCATTTAATTGCTGAAAAACATTCTATCTCAAAGTCATATAGTCAAAATCAAAATTAAATACCTTAAACCTGCTTTGATATAGGCCATAGGTTCACTTCAGACCCTGAGTGTGTTTCGTGCTGGACAAAATTAACCTTTCTGACACTGAGCAGTTATTTCTCTATTTACCTTCTCGTGCTGGTGTTGAATCTCTTTCTAGGTTTTTGGCTACAAAGGTGTACTCCACTGGAAGTGTGCATGGGGTGTTGTATTCTCTGACAAGCTGGGCAGTGGCCACTCTGATCCACCTATGGTCCTGTTCCAATAGGAGCTCCCACCCTGAAACTTTCAAGCACTGCACACAGCCTCTCTTTGTGTAACGTGTGAAGCTGAGCAGCACCTTTCATAAGACAAGTATCCCTTCCACCTAAGGATCAGAAAGAATCAACATATTTTACTCAAACAATACAGGTTTAACTCTTCATTTTCAGAAATCATAACTGGGTCTTCCAAGCTGAGCTGAAGATAAGTTGGTTGTAGACACTACTTGTTTTCCTCTGTTGATAAAAGGTGTTAGAAATCTATGCTACCCCTAAGAGTTTCAGAAAGTTCTTAGCTATCAATAGTGGTTTGAACTTGTGCCCTGAAGTTTGCATTCCCCTCACAGTTTCCTTCCCTTCTCTAATAGCCTCAGCTCTTGTGCTTTTGTGGTACTGCTCAAATATTTTCTCTGCTGCAAACTCTGTTGTCCAATAGCTTTTTATTTTGGGTCTTTAGGATCAGTTCAACTCTTCATTGCAATTTAAATTTCAGTGGAACAAACCTCTGATTTCCATGCATTCTTTGTGATTCTGCCCATGTGTTTCTCCACAGCTGTTTACATACGGTTGTATTAATGTGCTCTCAGTGCATTTTGATGGTAAATTGTGATTGACCTTGCTAGGAGTGTATTCAAAGCCTTTAAGATTCCATTGTAAGTTCAAGAAAGGGAACAGTTTTGTGAAATCAAAGCTGAATTTGAAAATCCAGAATTGTTTCTATAAATGCTGGAGTGAAGAAATAATCTTTCCACTGTACAACTGCACACTTCTCTCCTGGATTTTATAGAGATGAGGGAAGTAAACATGTAAGTAACAACAGTTGTCTTGGTTCACTGAGGGAATTGAGGAGGAAGAGAAACAAATAGTTTTCTTTACAAAATGTACCTAGGGAATATAATCATATTGAGCTTAGTTATTGTATCAACCTTTATTGAATTTAAAAAGTTTTTATTTATCTGTACACTAGCTCTTGAATTCTGTCATCACATTACTCCTTGAAAATATCAAACTTGTCGGCGACAACATGAAGAACCTAAGCAGGCAACTTAGATACCATGCACTAGTTAAGATTTAATGAACACTTTAACAATTCTGAGATCTGACCAATCTCCCGGGTTCGTGGAGTGCTCATCAGTAACTAGAAAGGCACAGGTTGTTTTCTGAGTGGTAAAGCAAACTGACACAAGGAGAGATCTTGATCCACAGCTGAAAATAGTCTGTTTGAAAGAGTTCTATGGTTTTGCCAGTTGTACAACAGATTTCTGGAGAATTACCCTCTTTCCATTAGCTAAGGCACCTTAGGATAGTGTTGCCTGTTTAGTTGATTCTGAAGTCCATTATCATGTGCCCATTCATGTCTAGATAGAGGTTCTTAGTTATAGTCATCTATTAGTGAGGCCCCTTTGGGTCACTAGCAGAAACTATGTTTGTAGACCATTCTGGCTACTTTCTATTTCTTCCTGGCAACTAGTAGTGATGATGAGCTGTTTGAGATGGTAGTCTCCTTGCTCATAGCAGGCTTTCTGCTGCCTGGACTGTGAAGCACAAGATAAATTTGCCTTATGTTTTGCGAAGTGTTGTACAGAATCATAAAATAAGTGATTGAAAGGCAGCTCCAGATATCATCTGGCCCAACCTTCCACTCTATCAGTATAGGTAAATGTAGGTCTACAGCATGGTATGAAACATACAGCACCCAGGTTTAGCTCATTAAGGTATGGGAAGCTTGAATCATTATTGGCAGTGTCATCAGCAGCATATGACTCTGCTGGGCAGGTGATGCAGTGTCTATAACCTGTCTATGTTGATATAGTTCTTTATTAATAAAAATTTCCCAGAAACTGAGGGTGAAAGTTCAGTATCCAAAATTTTCCACTTCTTTAACAGTTTCCTGTTCCTTTGGGTGTTAAATGTCTTCCGATTGCTTACCTCCAGATTTCAGCCCTAAACGCTAGCAGTCTGTCTCCTATTTAAAAACTTAGAAGAAGAAAAAAATTACACTGGTGTACTGCTGTATATTGGTATTTGTCACAGCACATGGCAATATATGCAATATAGAGACATTGGTATTCCCTGCAGAAGAACGTGTTTGTGGCAATTTCCCTGAGTCTCTTGATGAAATGGGAATTTTTTTGTTGCAGTGGATTACACTGTTCTGCATTCTCATACTACTTTCTCATTTTAGAATTTTTGTTGTTGAGGCAAGTAAAATAATGACCAGATAAAAAATGTCTTATGATTGGGACCTTTTACAGCTTTACCCTGCAGGTCGCTTGGGCTTAGGGATGTTCAGGTACACGATTCCTGTAGACTCCATTCACCCAGCCCTGAGAAACCATGACAGACAGTACTCTGAGTGGAGCAGCTCTTTTTTCTTTCTTTGTAGAAATTGAGGATGTGCAGCCTTTTGTATGATCAGAATCTGAGAAATCAACCTCTCAGATGCTTAAAAACTAATTAAGGAGAGGTAGTGAGCAAAACCAGCTCCTGGTTCCTGCAGCAGTCAGTACCCATAAATCAGCTCTGCTTTTCATTTTGAAGCAGGACAAGAGAATGAATTTAATTAATGGGCTTGACTCGCTCTGGAAACACACAGTAGAGAAATCACCCTGCCCACACCTTTCACAGGTGCTGTAAACATACAAATGTTATTGTGTATTTACTCATGAATGCTTTCCAGCATCATTGTGCTAGATACAGTTGAATGCCTCAGGCAGGTGGCAAGCCAATGACTGCAACATATCCTTGTTCTTTGGACACCCAGATCAGAGCCACAAAGGAGCAGCAGGTCAGTTCCTGTTTTCTTGGTTCCGCCCCACTTCTGCTTAACAAAGGCATTAGAAAACTTTAGGGGAAAACAAAAAGAGTGGGTTTGTCTTTTTCCATGGTTGGGAATTTAATTTTAATATGAAAAAACCCAAACAAATAGATTTATCCTGCCACTCTGGTTAAAAAAAAAAAAAAAAAGAGTGGGGTCAGGAGGAAGCTTACTCTTGTTAAAACTATCTCTGCAACTGATCACCAAAAATGTCTCTGCATTGTTTGAATTTTACTGTATTTTTAGTTCTACCTTGTTAAGTGTAAAGAGACAGAAACTGTCAGGCTGGATCAGACCCCAGTTCAATGCTGTAGTCAGCATCGGATACCTCAGAAGAAATAGTGCAAACACGCTTGGTATTATGGGAAGCTGGTATTACATAACTTTTACATCACATCAATCATGGCTTTAAGCCTCCTGTGTTTGAAGACTTACATTCTCCTGAAACTTCTTAAAATTTAAATTTGATTTTGTCATGTTCACTGTTGTGATGCTGGATAGCGTTTGGGGTTTTTCTGTGAAAACTCATTACACTCTTTCGCTTGATAACAAATTTATAGAAGCCAATTGCCCAGACTTGTTGTGCTGGAGGAAGAATTTTGTTTGCTCCATTCTGAGCTAATCCCTAATTTGACCTGATTGAATGTGCCTCCATATTTAGGTTGTTATATAACAAGATGGCTACGCTTTCCCTTTAGTCTACAATGCAGTGTAGGATTTCACTGTCTAGACAGCTAGAGGACTTAAAAAAAGTGTACTGAGAAATGTGGTGCTTTTTTTCCCCTTTTAGTAAGAAAGACTTATCCAGAGCATTTTTGAGCTCCTCCATATGGATGGGACTTTTTGGTTAGTGTGGATGTCTGAGATGTGGAGTTAATCTCTAACTAAGTTAGAAAACAGTGGTGCTTTATTTAAATACTGAAAAAGTGGTTGAATGTTGCTTTATATGCCCTGTGTTGCCTACTGGTGCCTACTATGATTGCTTGTACCATGTGATATTGTACTAACAATATCAGTTCCACCTATTTTGTTGTTTGTGTTGTTGCTTAGAGTTTAAGGACAGGACCTATCTGGGGATTCAAGGAGAATTGAGCCTCTAAATTTCAGAACAAAATTACCAGACCAGTGGTGAATGCATTTATGAATATTTATCTGGAACTTAAGATTTGGAGTGAGTGTTAAGAGTGCAAGCCACTGCACATTTTAATTCTCAGACTTCTCTTCCTTTCCCTGTGATGCTCATATCCTGACAAGATCCATGATCCTTGTTTTTTAAAAACTCACGCCACAACAAAAATATCCACAACAAAAATATCCACAACAAATTTAAGTCAAAAAATGCTTTTTTTTTTCTGTCTTGAAATATTTAAAAACACTTACAGCTGCACTGGTCAGACATTGACACTGGTAATTCTGGGAAATATTCACAAAGAATGCCAAACACTGGGCAACTTGTCTTTGTGTTTGTTATGAGAGTAAATTTTTTTACTGAACTGGAGAATAAATATTTTACCTTTCTCATCTATATATAACATCTTTAATTGAAGACTTTGATAATTTCTTAAATTATTATTAAAACTAACAATTAAATGTTTAATCTTTTGGAGCTGGGGCAGGCAGAGACACAAACAAAAACCCGACTGTGAAGTTGAGTTTTGCTCCACACAACAGCCCTGCTAGGCCATTACGCCTTTCCTTCTTTTGTTCTTGAGAAAGCATCTAACAT
>JAOXXN010000471.1:49647755-49666298 GCA_026770055.1 Myrmophylax atrothorax
GTTGAGAACTTATCTAAAGCAAATTGCTTCAGGTGTAATTGTTCTCCACTTCTTTTAGTCTCTCTTAAAATTATGTTGGAAGAAGAAAAAGAGATGTGTTTTATAGAATAAACTGGAAAAAATACATTGTTTGCAATCACCACTCAACCATTGTAGGAGTAAAACAATAAATGCTGCTTGCTGCTTTTGTGCAGTGGGAATCCTTAGCAGGTGAAAATCCTATGATGCACTAGAGATCTTTTAGCAAATCTAGATTCTGTTGCTCTATAGAATGTAGTCTTTTAATAAAATTCCTATAAAGGAATTAAAATGCTGAGTATTTAGAACACTATTTGAAAACAATTACTGTTTAAAGAAAAAATGTGATGAGAAAAAGATCTTTGTGATAAAAATGCTAATGTTCTACCCTGGAAAACTCCTTCAGCACAAATAAAAAAACCCCCAACTTCTGCAATATTGCCAGCAATTGTCATTGAAACTTTATCACTGCATGAAAGCTGATATGCTTTAATGCAATTTAAATTCTCAATTTAAAATAAACTACTTTTAACTGTCTTTAACACCCTATTTTCTATTTTTTCTCCTTTTATGGAGCACTGTAGTACTCCCCATCTGCCTTTAATTTGCTTTTGCAAGATTTTATTTTTAAATGTACCAAGTTCTAGGAGGAGAAATCAGAAATCATGTAAGTACAGTGAGGATGCCAAAGCCATTAAAATACACTTTGATTTGAGTGATTGAAACAATGTGCAATTCAAGATCAGGTAAAGTCAGAAGAGTTCAAAATCTCTTTGTTTTGGTCATGAAAGACATAATAACTCCTCCTTTGCCCCATATACTCCAACACAACTATTTCAATAACTAAGAAATCTTTAAAAATATTACTTTTTTAAATAGATTTGGCTTAAAAATTGTTTTGTTTGGATTTCTGCTGAGCCAACTGTATTTGCTTCTGAGTGTAAAAACAATACTACTCCACAACAGGTGGAACAAGTGAGAACAGATATTTTCAGGATAAAGCTCTTAGGGTATTTTGAAAAGTAAAAAAGAAATAGAGTTCAAAATATGTCTTACAAACAGTTTATCCAGAAAGCACAATGTTACAAGTTTAAAGGAAGAACTTCTCCTACCTGCAGCTTTTGTGTGGATCAGGAAGTGTAGCTTTTTCTGATTACAATCTTCCATGGCTTTAGCTTGGCTTCTGCATTTGAATGTTAAATATGTAAGAATGCCTTGTTTAGCCTGGGAGTTTGCATGACCTCTTAATGAGACACTGTAGTTAGTGTCATTGGGTATTAAGGCATCATGTGACTCCAGATGAAAATAAAATCCTTTAAAGTTTGCATTTAATACTTCCTAGAATCTGTAACCCTTTACCTGCAAGCTGGATAAGAACCTGACAGAGCTCACCGTTTTCTGGTCAGGGTTAAAAAAAGGAGAGCAGAAGAACACGTGCCAAATAATTCCTTTCCTCCGGGACAGCCACTTACAACGACCACAACAAAGTCCGAGCCCGTCAGTGTTTTCATGCTGCTATTTGCATATTCTTAAAATTAAATCTCCCCATATCACAAACAGAAAGTTCCTCTGTTACACGTTGCCTGGCAATGACGTTTATTCCCGGCTGTTTTGGGTGATTCCCTATGAGAAACTCAGCTCTAAGGTATATTTGCAGGCATCGCACCACGTTTACCTGTGAAAGCTGCTGACTACTCTCCTGGAATCATTTTCTTTTGAGTGTGGTATTTCCAAAAGTGATATGGAACGTGTTTTACTGCCACAACCCAATTAAGAGAGTGTTCCCTGTGCAGGAGGAGAGATTGAACTTAAGCAAGCAACTGGGTCAGGTGTGATCTTTAACGTATATCGATGTACCTGGAAACTGTAAAAAAAAGCCTCCCGGAAAGAACTGACCCTAAGATTGGATCACCTGATTGCCTGTGTCGCAGCCTGGGGGTGCAGAGCGGGGCTAACAGAGCCTACTCGATAGTACTTTGGAAATGTTCAACTAAATCCCTTCTTTGTTTTTTTTTTTGTAGTGTTCAGCCTCGTGGAAGCAGTTGTATAAAGTTTGCCTGCTTTACTGAGTAGGTGTGCTGTTCTCACTCTAAATAATGCCGTATTTAAGGTTGCCTCCCTGCCTTGCGGGCGTTGCATCCGTGCCTACCTTTGAAGGAGGGTGCTGGATTCCTGTTTACTTTACCCGTGCAAACTATCCTCCTAAAATCCAGCTTCACTGTGGGCTTGGTTTGCCCTGTTGTGCTTCCCCGTTTATGCACTCTGAGCTGAAGCTGAGCCTGTCAAACTCATGTCAGCAGTGGGCTGGGGAAGGCAGCAGGTCCCCTGGTGGGAGCAGCGGCTCGGGCGCGTTGCCTGGCCCAGCACACATGCGGGCTGAAACGGCTGGTGCCAGCAAAGAAATCCATAAAAGCTGCTTTGGATATGCTTATTTTAAATAGAGGGATATGTCATAACATAAAGACCAAGTATCATTTACAGGCTGTGAGCTGCAAAGCTCTGCAACAGCTCTTTGGCACATTTCTTTTTCTCCTGCAAACGATTACTTTTAGCTGAAAATGGACTTCAAGAGCCTGGAAGTGTCTGAGTACAAAACCTTCACTAAACTTTCCAAAGGCGCTGGGGTTAGTAAGCAGAGAATTGTTCAGCTAACATATCCCCAGGTTGTGAGAGGAGGCGAAAGAGGTGGGAGATGCGAGCAGTTTGGGGCTCCCTCTGCAGCACGGAGCCCGATGCTGTGTGCAGCCCTGTGCAAGTATGTGTTTGAGCCCGGTCTACAGCCCTGCCAAGCCGGAGCTAACGCCCATGGGTCAGCCCTACTGTGTTCTGCCTGTGGTATTTTGCCATTGCACCCGTGGCTGGTGGGCTAATGAGGTGGGCTAATAGGCTGCGAAATGTCCCAGCTGAAAAGCTGAGTTGTAAACCAGGAGGCTACCGAAGGAACCTCAGGGAAGCGCCTCCCCCAGGGCTCCTGATACTTGGCCTTGTCAGAGCCTTTCCACGGTTACTATATTTTTTGTTATTCCACCGACTGTTCATTCTTGCGATTTCTCAAACCCACACTCAGTATTTCTGCTGTAGTTCTGCCCCAGCCTCTGCAATCCCAAGCGTGCTGTGCTCCTGAAACTCGGTTTTCTATGAGTATGTGCAAACTCTCCTGTGCCCTAGTCCACTGTTTTGGCTGAGGTTTTCTGGAGAATGCTCCACCTGGGATATAAGGCTGCCTTGCCAAATTGCAGCCTAAAAAGTTAACTTTGTGACTTCATATATGATTGTCAACATATTACAGCGGGAAGTGCCAGGCGATTTACTAACAGGCGATGGCAGCAAACTATCCTGTTTCTTTGGGGATGATCTGTTTTCATCTGTGCTACAGCGTATCTGTATTTTTGCTTCATCTCTCACCTTGCAATTCTGTGTATTTCACTTTAAATATGCTGAATAGATCTATTTCAGTCTAGAAGCTTTCTCACATGCACTGAAATGCATGTGGAATCAGAGATGTGGTAGAAAAGCAGGCAGATGATTTTATTTTATACAGTATTGTGTGGTGAAAGCTCTGACAGTGGGAACATGTGAACAAAACCCCATTTTTGTATATTCACTGCTTAGCCTGCAGAGCAGACCAGTGAGCTGCCAAAAGACAGAGAGTGTACCAAGGCTGGGAACATGTCAGGGGCTTTGCTGAGCTGGGATGGGGACATCACCCACTTCGGTAAGCAAGAGGAGCATAGGCCTGAGATGGTGGCACAGCAGAGACAGGGAGAAGAGCTTGGTAGAGACAGATTTTAACAGTCACTTTGGAAACCATCGAACCATCTATGATTTTAAGAGCATGTTATATGGGACTGGACATCTTGGGGGAACATTCCATCACACTCTTCTGGTTATTGGCCTGTGTTTTTGAGTGAATTGAGCACTGTGTAACTTGTCCTTGATGGTGAAAGTTCCCTTTTCACAGAAGGGTGGTGGTGCAAACTGCCCCTTTTGAAGAAGCACATGATGAAATGCCTTATCCTGCCTTGGGAAGGATTGTGATGACTATTTCTGCACTCCTTGACCTTCCTGTTGAAATTGAGAATTGAGATTATGAATCAGACTCACAGAGAGCATCACCACATGTCATGTAAATCAGGAGACTACCTCCAAAATGCAAAGAGAGGTGTTCAGTAACCAGGCTGGAAAGGCAAACCACAGGAGAAAATGTAGCTCTGTACACTCCCTGCATCCATGTGGTGATCCAGGAAGAGATAATCGAGTAATGTCCATAACAGAGTACAAGAACTTGAAGTAGGTCATATTTATAGCATAAATGCTTTATAGTGATTCTTAGTACAAATCCTCAATAATGAAGCCATTTCAAAGGCCCTAGTCTTTTGGATGATTACATAATCAATTTTATGGTTATATAAAAAAATGTGTAAAAAAAGTAAGCTGTCTTTGGATTTAGAAGAAATAAAATTAGTCTGTCCTTTTGCACTATTAATATTTATATTAAATCAGGTATTTTTAAAACCTTTAATCAACAAAGTAAAACAAAGCAGATTGTTAATAGTTTCACAGTACTGTCCAAAAGGATCCATTTTATGATGTATCATACAGACACATACACAGTTTTTGCAAAGGGAAAACCCTCAGGATTTTAAGCTGAAATGGTCCCCTCTGCATATCAAGACCATTTTAGAAATCAGTGTTTCCTTTAAATCCTCTTTGAAAGATGGCTAAAGCTTCTGTTTCCACAGGTAGGGACTTGAGTCTGCAGCATGGAGAAATCAGGGCTGGGGAGCCACTGAAACCTGAATGCCTTCTGAAGGCAAACTTTTTCAGGCTACATGTTAACTCACATTTTGATGTTATCAGATAATAAGTCGAATGGCCACAGGCTGTTTGAAATGAAGTCACGGGCCGTGCATTCTCCAGCTGTGGTGTAAAGGAAATGACTGATAAAAATATTTTTTCTAGCTGACCTCTGGCTTACCTTTGTCTGCCAAAGAATTTCCGGCTAATTCCCTGTTAAAGCTTTCTTGCAGCTACAGCCTGTTCCTAGAATCTTCTGTGTCAGAAAATATGGATTCCATTTGAGCCTGTTTACTTATGAACTTTATTTAAAGAATAAATTAAAGCTTTGTACTAAATATGCAAATACTGCTACTTAACAGAAAATAAATTGCTCTATTTCTATGTAGGGATAGAACAGCACTTGGCATTTGGATAGCTAATTATTGGAGAAACTACTTAGTCTCCATAACACTGGATAGGTGTGCTTGGAGACAGATTTGTAAGGGACTATGGAGCACTCACTCTTGCAGTAGCAAGTACCTGGACATGGAGAAGCCTAATGCCATTCAGAACCCCGTGTTTGCTTCTTAGGCTCAATGTGAGGAAACTGACCCCTGAGAAATTGATTCAGAAAGCTGGAAAGCTGAATGAGATAGGTTAGGCTCCTGGTGTGGTTACTGGGGATGTCCTGTGCAAGGCTGAGAGTTGCACTCAATGATCCTTGTGGGTGCCTTCCAACTCAGAATATTCTGTGGTTCTGTGATTACATGACATTACTACCTCAAGTTAGCCACTCTCCTGGCAGACAGGAGATGTATTTTACTCTTCCAAGATAATGACAGACCTAACTTTCCAACATTACAAAGCTTATGCATAAGGAGTTCCAGGCTGAAATGTGTGAGACATGCACTGTGTTTGAAAGAAGGTAGAAGTTGTTTACCTTCAGGATCCTGGGAGCTGTGGTTCCCACAGCCTGTCTCCATAGCTCCAGAGGTCTGAAGTGGAACAGGATTTCAGGTGCTCCTCTGTTTTCTGTGCCTTCTATTGGGTAGTTTACACAAGCCTTCATGTCTGTTGACTTACATACCAGGAGTATGCAATCTAGGCATAAACACCACCTAAGCATGTTGGTTTTTTGGCAAATCTCATTGGGTTTTAGAATGCTTGATTTAGTCAAGTGAAAGGGGGAAAATACTGATTTTTTTCCTTATGAATATAGCCCTTAAAATTATTTAAAGACAGGCCAAAGGGAGCTGCAGAGGCCTTTTGTACCTCTGCTAGAGTGAAATTTCCCTGAAATCAAGGAATACACACAAGTCTGCTTCCATAGTTTATTAGTACAAACAATGCATACACAAGACTGTATATTGTTTGAAGACTGCAATAGATTTCTAATTTAACAACTCTGTAACAAAATTTAACTAAATTTGACATTTATGAAAATATAATTCTCTGATTGGGTAGGTTTTCCCAACAATACAAAGTTTACATAAAAACATTCAATATGATCTATTAGTTGCAAACAAGTTAGGAAAAATCATTCAAGTCACTTAATATACTATATTGGCTTGTACACTGAACATTCACACACTACATTAAATTCTAGCTTAGCATTCATTTCTTGGAAATTTATGACATGGAGTTCTGATTTTAAAAATAAAACAATTGTTTAAATATTTTGAAAATATTTCCACAGATATGCCATCCTTAAGATATGTAAGGGGGGGGGAAATTTTCTTATCCTTCCAGATGTTGTCCAGGATATATTTTTACTTGGAAAATGTAATTTTTTTTTACAGCATTAGTCATTATTTTACAATTTCTGCCTTGAAACTGGTAAAACTGTACAAAAGGTTCAAAACAGTTCTAAAGCAGAAAGTGAAGCTTGTACATATGTGGAAGTAAGAAAAACCCATTACAAACTGGATCAGTAAAGGACCTTTGGACAGCCTTTATATTTAGTGGAGGATTTCAGCACATATACAAAGAGTCCCAGAGCGTTTGGTCATTTGATCTGTACCATGGGAAAGAACAGAAACAATAGTAAGGCAAATGTTGTAAGGATTAATACAGGGCAGGTCTGAAAACTATTAAGATTACCTTCGGAACACAGGAGATACTTTAGACTCTCTTACAACAAAATGGATAGCAACCTTTTAACATAAAGATATTAACGTGTTTAACTGTTCATTTGTAATGGTCTTTCTCTTTGAAAAATTTTCATTACAACCTGTACTAATACACACTCTGAAGACGAAAAATTTCCCCACATCAAAAATAAAACCCAAATCCCTATATTTCTTCTACAACCTAGGATTTTTATCATTTTTATCACAATACAGAAACCTGAAATCCCTGCATGCAATTAAAAAAAAAAGCTTTCCATTCAATAATGTGAACAAATACTTGTTGCCTCACATGCTGACATGTTTGCAGCTGACTAGCACCTACTCTGTTCAAACCAAAGATTAATCCCAATTAAAAAGAAAAATAAAAGTAGGTATTTTTAAAATGATGATGGAATGTATCAAGTGTTCCAGGTTGGCAGGTGACATCTTGTCATTGCACCATCAAGCAGAGAAATGCATTTTTGCAAGTGGGTATAAAGCTAACTGTTAGCTGTAAACCCATCTAGGTGACTTGGAATATAAAATAGTGGTCTGACTCTTTTCACCAATCATGTGGAGCGTTAGGTCTAGTTAAAACAGTCTGTCAACCCCAGATGCAATCACCTGACTTCTGTAATAGCATAACAATTTTGATAGTATTGCTAGAAATTTTTAATCAAGGCCCTGGTGAAATTCTGGATTGAACCTTGTATTCCAAAATTAAAAAAAACCCTGCAGCCCATTTGCTTTCTGTTTACTTTTACGTTTACATAAAGGTAAGACCGGAAAAAAACCAGCGAGTCTGCCCTCTGCTGTTTCTATCTGTCTTCCAAGAAATGCACTGATTTTTACATGAATTCAGAAAATGTATCTATGCAAGTATGCTATTCAGATAAGGTCATCCAGATGGTTACTCAGTTGTCAGAGGCAAAACTATGTCCTCTGCAATCTATGGCTGAGCACACTTTCTCATAGCAATAGTTATATTTTTTGGTTGGTGTTGCTTCACTCACCTCAGGCTCTGTAACTGTAATGGGGCTATCCCTTGCAAATACTTCTGTTGATTCCCTCCAAATGCAGTCTGCAGTTGCTTTGAAGCTATAATTGTGACATTTTGGCCTAATGACTTGTGTTGTGTTGTTGAAAATCTGACGGCTGTTGGAAGTAGCAATTTTGATTTTCAGTGCAGCATCAACTCGATCCACTACAGTGTAAGTACCTATACTTCCATCATCAAATCCAATAATAATGTTTAAATGTCTCTGTGAGAGTGTAAGGAAAGTGGGAGTTTTATAAAGAGAACAGGCACCGATGTTTTTGCCATCCGCTAGCCTCATTACAATTAAGCTAGAGACTGCACCATTGTCATCATCTTCCTCACCACGACAACAAATGTAGACAAGATAGCGGCCATCACGAGACAGCCTCTGCCGCCAGATGACACCCGGAGCGTGAACCACACGAAGTTTTCCACTGTATAAATCAAGCACATTGATGTTGTCATCACCACGTGTTATAATTCCTAGCTTCCCATTTGGAGATATTTCAAAGTCTTCCAATGTTTTTAAGAAATTGGTAGGCAGTTGCACACGTCTGCAGATGACTTCTTCTGTCAGGCTCCAGATGTTCACGGTTTCAGTAGATGTTATAAATACTATAATATCTGGGCAGTCTGGTATTAACTTAATATCCACAATGCTTGCACCATCATCACAGCAAAACTTCTTTGTTATACTGCCTGTCCAGAGACTCACCGCTAATACTTTGTTCTTCGCCATTCCGACTACAAATGTATTTGCAGTTGTTATAAATGCATTCTGTAAGGCAACTAAAATATTGCAAACCCTATGTCCTGTGGCCAGTCGCCAAACTCTGGATGCATTTTGCTCGCAGAGAGAGACTACAAATTGATCATTATGAGTAATCATTAGCTCTGAGATTTTTTGTCCATTAATGCGAAAGATATTTTCACCACTTGCAGTGTGCCACACATACTGGCTGCATTTGTCATCTGAGGTAACCATTATCTCTCCAGAAGAGGTCAGCACACAGTTTTCAACAATACCTTCATGCTTGAACACAGCTTCAATAAATCCAGTGCTGAAGTTCCACTTATGGACAGAATCCGATCCATCCAATGTGTATATTAATTCACCTCTGGCTGGCAACACCAGTCTTTGGATAGGTTTGCCAGATTTGTCAATATTGGACATAGCAGTTATGATGTCTATATCCCAAATAGAAAGGACACCACTGGTGGATAAGGATAGCAGCATGTTATGATGATTTGATTTAATTAGCCTGACTATAGTTCCTGAGATTTCCTGTAAGCTTGCCATACACTGTCCTGTATCTCTTCTCCAAACAAAAATGGCTGAGGTATTTTCCATTGAAGCAATTATACAGTTGCCATTTTTGGACAACACAGCAGATATAAAACGCTCATTGTGTTTAGCTCTAAACTTTTCAGCCACCTTCCACACTCGAGTGTCAAGGAGTTCAATGCTGAGAGCCTTACAAATTAAAATTGCACTTTGGTCTTCAGAAAGCTCTATGCTGACAACTTCACTGTCTTCTCTTCTGCAGTCAAAGTCATCTGTAAGCTGGGGATTTGCGATCTCCTCTGTATTCCAAACAGAGAGGCTACCCTCATTGTCCACCATCACCATTTCTTGGGCTGTGTCCAGAATGAGAAGGAATTTCACAAACCCACTTGAAAATTCAGAGGTCACAGTGGCCAGCTTCTCTCCACTGCCCAAGTGAAAAATGGTTGCAGTGTTCAAATACTGTCCACAGAATGCATAAACTCCATCTGGAGAACACTGCACACAGGTCACTTCGTACCAGCAGTGGAAGTGATAGAGAGGCCAGCCGTAACGCAGATCTATTACAGTAACATCTTTACTGGCCTCCAGCCAAGCAAGTGCATGGTTGACTGATAATGTAAATCCATTTATAAAACTGGAGCCCCCCCCAATTCCACAGTGTTTTGACCCCTTGATTTCCACCTCAGACAGAAGACAAGAATTGATGTTATCATATATCAAAAGAGTGTTGTTTGTTGTAGCCACTACGAGATATTTTTCATCACTACCAAGTTTCATCCCTAAAATAACAGATGGAGCTGTTGTAATCTGCCTTAGTAACTGGCGGCTCTCTACATCCCAAGTGCTAATGGAGCCATTTTCTAAAGCAGCAATAATTGTGCTGGGATTAAATGTAGGCAAAATCTCAGTGACGTGCATGCAACTGGATGACAATGGCAGGCGCTCAGGGCTGTAAGTCACATCCATGGAGGAATGCAAAGGGACAATAGAGCAGTATTTGGGTCCATCTTTGTCACATTCTAAGAGGAGATGTCTGAGTTTTGGCAATGAACTTACTACTGGGAGAAGCCTCTGCTGCAATTCAGCGGAGAGTGAGCCTGGGTATTTTACTACTTTGAACTTTATACTGCGGAGAGTACTTGCCAGAAATTTCAGCTCCTTTTCTTGAGAGTGGGTGTAAGCCAGTTCTATGTCAGAAAGTGCTTTATCAAACTGCCCTATTCTAATCATAGTGTACAGCCAGCTAAAGTTCATAATGACTCCATACAGAAGATCATCAGTTCTTCCACATCTTGTCAAGTGATGAATAAGCTCTGTCATTTTTCTGTGATTGATAAAAAAGATATCAGGCTCTAATGGATTACATTGAAAGACCCATGGCTGATCTGGTGCCTGCCTGTCAAAAGCAGTCTGATCCATGCAATGCTTTTCATCCACGTTCAGGCCTCTACTGTCATGGTCGGGACAGCCACTCAGATATTGGTCATTGCTGTAAAAAGGTTTTCTTCGTCCACCTGACCAAACACCAAGGAAATACTCTGCCATGACTGTGTGCATTTCACGCAAGACTTCTTCATTGTGCAGGTACAATTTCTGGGCAATTAGTTGCAAGTGCCTGTTTGCCCAAAGAAGCAGTGTTACATTTTTCACCTGTCGCTCTATTAAGTACCCCTGTAAACCCTCCTTAAGCCTTGCAATATATATATATGGAATTCTCAATGGATTACTCTCTCTTACACTCTCATTCAGCTCATACATAACACTGTTGTCAAGGGCTAAAATATCTTCCAGTTCCATTTCACTCAGGCCAGATTTGGACATAGTGATGTAGCCAAGTGCTCTTGACAATAGTCGTGATCCACACTTGTTTTCCAGGGACCAAAACAACTGCTCTATGCTTTCATGGACAGTGACACAGAGGGAGGACTCATCCACATCCTTGTGAGATCTCCAGTTCCTGACCTCTCTGAAGGTTAAGTTCACAAACATAGGCAGCGTGCACTTGGAGAATGCCTCATTGACATAGATTTGTTGCCCTGATGTTACTTTTCTTTTAACTCGCAGCAGCTGATGTTTCAGTACTTGACTACACATCTTTCTGTCCCTTGCAGTCAATTCAATATAGTTGCTTTCTTCATGAATAAGGCACCTCAGTTTTTGCAGGATCCCATGCTTGTTTGGCAGTGTTGACAAAATTATCCGTACTGTGCGGGGAAGGTGAATGGGAAGCCACCAGAGCTTCCTACCATCATCACTATCTGTTAGCTGTTCTAGGGCATCAAATATTATCACCAGTGGCCTGTGAAATGAAGACTCATTCAAGAGATTTATGAACAAGTCCCGAAGGTCATGAATCTTTTTTGGGTAACTTTGTACGAGGCAACGATAGTTGACGGCTAGTTGTTCACAAATGCTTTGAAGTATATTCTTCAGATCAATACTTGTTTCAGTGGATCCCAAAAATCTTATAACTACCACAGGGTCAGAATCTGGTCCCATCTCTTCTTGCAACCACGAATAGGCCTAGAATATAGAGCATAATTTAGTTTATATCTCAGTGAAGCACAGTAACATACTATAGTGATAGAAATGCTTTCACTGGCAGAGTTCAAGGTAGGTTGATTTATATGTACTGAAATTCATATCATGTATCATCTTTGTTTAGCACAGTTAATATCTCAAAATGCTAGGACTCAGATCTACAAAAAGGCTTACATCAAAGGCGACAAGACTAGAACGTAGTCTGTAAATCCCAGGGTACTCTTTCCAAAATTTGTGTCTCACTTCTGAAAGTAGGTAGAGCCTCTTATAAATAAACTTCCTTAGACACTATGCAATGTCATCCCACACCAAGCAGACCAGCCTACCACCTAAACCTGTTTAACATGGATTCCCAGCGGAGTATAAATGCATGTCTCTAGAGGGCAGGGATCAGAGTACAGGTTTCCCTTAACTAGCTGGTTACCTTAATCCCTGGCCCACAGAACTATACTCTGCCTTGATGTACCTGTGTCTTTTGCTCTAAAACACTGCCACAAGGAGGAAAACGTATCTGTCTCTTGCAGTTTTTTTTGTTTAGAGCGCTCTAAGCAAGCAAGGAATGTGGCTTTAAATCTTCCCAGTCTGTGCAGGCTAATACACTTGGTTCTCTTACTTGATACATCTTTTCACCTCACTTTGTGTTACTGCAGCATTTTAAAAGAAAAGCATAACCAGAGTCTCTATACTGACGTACTCAGATCTGAAACGAGATCTTGAGTTGCAACCCCCAGTTTGATATACACAACTAATGTGACTCTATACAAAGCAGATACAGGGATCTTAAACAGTATTGTTCCCTTCTCCACTTCCTTCAGGCTAATATGGCTGTTTCCCAGCCCACTATGTTAAATTCTCTGACTAGCCTGCAGGGAATTCAAAGTTGTGACTCACAGCTGGAGAATTGGGCTTAGAGATGCCAGCTTGGTCTTTTTCTGCATGTGGTCCTCCCTTGCACAAAGTGTTTCATTAATTTCCCTGTGGTAATCAGCTCAATGACTTAAACAGCATATGTCAGATAAGTAAGTACAGGTATTTTTGCAGATTATTTCAGATAGATTTGTAGCAAGTGTATTAGGCTAAATCTGGAATAATTTCTGATGAGAACATGAGATGGCATGACTTGGAAAGAAATGCTACATTTAAGACTAAAACAAGCATATGATGTTTAGATGGTTATGGGTTCACAGGACCTCAATGGACCAAGAGGGAAATAGATCATTCTAAAATACACATTTTTAATTCAGATTATAATGTTTTGTATTAGACTTCTAGGAAATCTGATGAACTATTTTTGTTTTGGCTAAGCATGATACAGATATGCTATTATTGAAAGGTAACTATTTTTCTGTTATGTGTACAGTAATATGCTGAATATTTATTATTTTTATTTTATATATTGATATCAGATATGTTGACAAAAGGAATAATGAAAACTAAGTTGGCCTTTACACATGGTAATACTCCCAATATGATGTTAATGTGTTAATATTTATTTACCTTCTTTGCCGCTTCAGCTAATAAAAGAGTCTTCCCTGTGCATGGTCCTCCATATATGATAAGAGGGTTAATGTGTCCTATTTTCCTAGGCAAAACATACTTGTGAACTATGTTTAATGCCTCACATCTATATTCATAAAAAGTGGAGTATGTTTTACACAGTGACGAGTGTTGAAGAACTTCATCATACAGCATGTCTGTCTCCGTATCAAAATTCTGCTGCACTGTAGCTTGGATTATATCAATCATGTCTTCATAGAACTGTTTACCAAGTCCTTCAATGTAATGATTTTCCACTTCCTGGGAGTAACCCAGTTTCATGTCACAGTGAGTGACAGATGTGTACACTCTCAGATTGGATGATGCAACAATAGTAGGAATGAATTCATCCCTGAGCTTGATGAGCTTCTCATGGGCTTCAGGATCTCGTAGAAACTTCCCTGCTGTATGTACCACATCCATGTATTTTCCCATCTCTGGAATTTTAACAAAGCGCTCAATGTTGGCAATTTTCCGAATGTAGCAAACACACTTCTTCAGGAAAGCTGGTGTTTGTTTACCCAAGGCAAAATCAAGTTCATCTTCAATAGCTGCAGTGAAAAGAGAACACAGAGTCTCTGTTAACTTTTCTTTATAAAGAGTTCAAGAACATGCCCTACCCCCAACAGGCACACTCTTAAATGATTTCATCTGTTCTCTGTAAAAAACAGAAAACCAGCAATTTTGCTGGGTGCTTTTGTATGGGTTTTAGTCTTAAGCAAGCATAACAAACCTTTTTTTTTCTCTTTAATTATATGAGAAATGCCAACAGAAACATATTTTCATGTTTGTGGAAAGGTTGACAGAAAAGACAATAGATGGATAAATAGAAATCGTTAGTGTGAACTTTACCAGATGAAAGATATCTCTTTGCTTGGCTATGTTTCATCTTTCCTTTCTCATATAGCAATTTCACAGCAGTCTTAAAAATCTTCTTAATCTCTTCTGATATATCTTGCCATTTGTTCTCATTCACAGAGGTTGAAGAAGATTCCATCTTTTAAAAATATCCACAGTTAAACAGTAGGTATAATATACACATCTACAACTTCAGAAATAAAAGTCTAATATTCAAGGTCAAAAATAACATGGTAACAGAGAAACACATACCCTAAAAAAATAAAAAAGGGGTAAACTTTTCATACTGATCATAATGTACTCCATTTTAGAATTTTAAGTTAACTACTTGGAGTATTTTCTGAATTCCTAGCACAGACAGCTAATGCAATAATTTTTCAAGAATAAGGCCAGTAACACCTTTATAAAAAGAGGGTTTTGAGAATCAAGGCTGAAATAATGATAATAAAGCAACAGTAACACTGCTAAAATTATGACTCCTCTAATGAGAAGCAGTAATGATAATTAATTTAAACTTGGATCTCAAAACTGAAAATGAGGTTCCTGGTACCTATAATTAAGCACCTTATATTAGCTACCATATTTTAAAAATACAGGATTATATGCAGCATTACTTTCTTTCATTCATTGCTATAGTAACAGTAATCTTACTGTCATCAGAGAGAAACTCATTAAACTCACTAATCCTTTCAGATGGTGTCTCACAAATGCCATGATGGAGGTTTCTCTAAGGCAGGTGGGCTTTGTTTACTGCTGGTGAAATTTTTAAGGGGTCTCCAGTTTTCCTGGAGGGTGTAACAGGAAAAAGGACAGCCTCCAGGATAAACTCTCTAGCAACTCTTTATTGACATGTTCACAGCTGTGTATCTTTATTACTTTCTATGAGTTTATGAGATGTAACTCTATGTTACATCTTTAAGTTATGTTACATCTACATTACATTGTTAAGTTAAAACTTTGAGTCATGAATATCTTTTTACTTTTTCCTATGCATCAGTAGCTTGAAGAAAGCTATAAAGGTTTAATAAAAAAACCCAAAAAAACCACCCCAACCCAATAATACAGTATGCACTCAAAATGAAGTGCAAACTCTTTTAAGGACTTCATTGTTGGTACACTAAAATCTGGTTTTCGGTATATTGGAAGTGTAAGAGGGTAGAATTGAGCCCTGATAAATAGTTAAATTTTTATTGTCATCAATTAAAGATAAATGCCTGTTTTAAAAATAATTAACAGTGTTCAAAAATATTACATTATACTTAATAAATTAAAAGTATGATATGTGACTCAAGACAGTGCTAAGCACTTGTTTGTCTGTTAGATTTTTCTTCTGTGGGGATAGAAGGGAAAATGTGTATTTCCTCTGCAAATCCTGTATACAAAGCAGAAGAGCCTGAGCTCTCCCTGTTAAAACATCAGGGAAGGGAACAGAAATCTGTACAACTGTCTCACTAGCCCCAGCAGGTCATGGATGACCACAGTTCACTTGATCTAGCTGTTAGCAGAGAGCACATCAGTGCAGGAGTCATAATCTGTCCTGTTCTTTGGTGTTTTGTGGCTGCTCCCTTCACCATGTTGCTCAGGTGTGGAGAGGGCTGTAGGAACCAACTGAGAGACAGCAGCAAGTGCCTGGCCTTGGGCACGGCCTGCCACTAACTGACAGAGAAGGATTTTGTGAGCAGGTGACTATGACTTACCGTATTCTGGTAGTTCTTCAGCATTTCAGATTTTGGTCTGAGGTAATATGCTGGTGGCACTGCATTCTCATCCCTGCAGTACCACTCTTCTAAAATCCTTGTCTCTAGCTTGGCCTCTACAGCAGCATCCAGGATCATTTCAAATTCTGCTGATTCAACTTCCCCTGGTATTCGGATGTTCCCATACTTCTCTCCCAATAGGCCCTATGTTTTTATGGGAAAGTAAGGATTAAATTTTTCTTTTTTGTTTTGCAAAAAGCCTCCTCAGGATCTGAATTTCATAAAAGTAAGTCCAGTATTAGTTCAATGCCTTTGAAATTACTAGTAAGGGAAACGAATACTGTGAGATGAATTACTGTTAAAGGTACTGTACTGAGCTGTGTCTTACTATGATGACCTGGTAAAATTTCAAGGAGATGTATTGTCTTCATAATATTAACTGATAATGAAAATACAAAGGCATTCAGAAGAAGTAATTAAAAATACCCAACATATTCAGCACAGTATTAACTCATGTATTACTGAGTTCCATTAGGCACAGGTAGAGGCTAATCTCATGTGGAAAAGCAAATGTGGAAATACTTTTCTCCAGACTCAGGATAAGGATGCATCTCTGGATTCTTTACCTCTTGACTTTATTCTTAATAAAGTTTGTGTTCTGTTTGATAAAAATTCACATGATGTTGTGCACAGCTCATATTGGTGCTATTAAATATGTGGCTTATACTAGCAATACCAAGGATCAATGTCACAGAATCATGAGCTGCTTTGCTGTCTTATATTCTCTTGTTGTCTTTGCCCCAGTACCTGTTCACTGAATGAACAGTGGGGCAAGGAAAGACCACATGCCAAGTAGAAATGGATCAACCCCCATTTTAGTACTTAAATGAGTATCTTTTGTATAAAGGTAAAGGTTTGTGGTAGTCAGATTTTAAACTGTGGCACAGGAGATATTTCACTTTCAAAAATGAGGATTAAAATAGTGGTTATGATAGTCTGTGATATTATTTTTTGAATTTATTTATTTTGTTTACTTTCCATAAATCTTTTATAAAAATATGATTGTAATGCCCTACAACTTCATTGATGATAGTGTTAAGGGAAATTACTGCAATCTTTTGACAATTTTTTTCAAATTTGTCATCAAGAGATCAATTCTGCATTAAACACTTGGTCCACAGAAGTCAGTGAGAATCCTTTCTTAATTTAAAATGGGATTTAAAAAAAATTTCTTTCCTCATTTTACATGTATTCAGTAAAGATCTTGAGTTAATAAGGAGGAGTACTTAATGCAGAGAGGAGCCAACAGTATCAGCATCTTAATTTGAATCAGACAGGTCACTTAGTAAAATAATGCTGATGCAAATCCAGTAGTGCCCTAAAAATGTAAATTACCTTATTTGTAAATAATAATATCTAAACATTCAGTATTTTAAACCACTCATCATAATGAGAAGCTGTTTTAAACTCTTCCAACTGAAGACCACCCTGAAAGTCAGTAACTGATGATGATGAATCCTGCTTCACTGATTATAAAAGCACAAAGAGGCAGATCATTTTTCTGAATCCACTGTGTTGGGGGAAGGCGCTTCAGTGGCTCACCATGCCAGATGCTGCAGCCTCAGAGTACAAACATCAGAACAGAGCACGAACACCTCCTAACCTCTTTCAGGGAAAACCACCTCAGTTAGCTCAGACCACATTTCACATTGAGTAAAGTAAGGTGGGAGAGTTTTGCCTGGAGCAGATTAGGAAGAACTCTTATGAACTACTCTGGTGGCTTTGATGGCAAGAAATTGGCATCCTTCAGCAGAGGAGCAGTGACAAAGAGCTGGTGGGCAGGAACAAGTCAATGTCTGTCCACTGCTTAGAAGTGAAGGAATGTAGGAATTGTGATAGTTCATAAGCCAGGTTCTAGATTGTAACAAGTCACAGCGCTCGAGTCCTTCAAGAAGTTTCTCCAATAGAGAGGGCATTAGGGGAAAGCTGGGTTTGCTTGACTGCCCATTCAGATCCCACAGTAGATTCATTCAGGGTGCACATGAAGGAGTCAGGAGAATGGAGCAAATTTGTTCAGTACCTAGAATTAACACTCTCTGCTGGGTTAAAAGCTGGCTGGATGGCTGGGCCCAGAGAGTGCTGGTGAATGGGGCTGCATCTAGCTGGCGGTCGGTCACCAGTGGTCTTCCCCAGGGATCAGTGTTGGGCCCAGTTTTGTTCAACATCTTTATCAATGATTTAAATGAGGGGATTGAGTCCATCATTAGCAAATTTGCAGATGACACGATGTTGGAAGGGAGTGTCGACTTGCTGGAAGGCAGGAGGGGTCTGCAGAGGGACCTGGACAGTCTGGATAGATGGGCTGATTCCAATGGGATGAAGTTCAACATGGCCAAGTGCCGGGTCCTGCACTTTGGCCACAACAACTCCATGCAGTGCTACAGGCTGGGCACAGAGTGGCTGGAGAGCAGCCAGGCAGAAAGGGACCTGGGAGTTTGGATTGACAGGAATCTCAACATGAGCCAGCAGTGTGCTCAGGTGGCCAAGAAGGCCAATGGCATCCTGGCCTGTATCAGGACTAGTGTGGCCAGCAGGACCAGGGAAGTGATCCTTCCCCTGTACTCTGCCTTGGTGAGGCCACACCTTGAGTATTGTGTTCAGTTCTGGGCCCCTCAGTTC
>JAOXXN010000471.1:49666398-49682384 GCA_026770055.1 Myrmophylax atrothorax
CAACCGGTAGTACTTTAGAATTAAAAAGACAGATTTTTTCCTGCCTCTCATCTGTCACTGCAAAAGACATTATGTAAATAATCTCATATTAGGGATCATTCTCCTGACTACTTGAGCAAAACACACTAAAAAGGAACTTTGACATGATCCAGCAAATCCTAAATACTTGCTGAGCAGGTCCATCACTTAGAGCAGGGCAATCCCAGCCACTGCACTGCAGCTGCATTCCTGTTAAAGCCCTAAGAGAACTTAGCTGAGGTTCTGGTATTAGTACCTGACTCTATGTAGCCATTTGAAGTATATCCTGGTAGCAAATTTTATGTAGTAGAAAAGTCTTCATGGAGTCACTCCTATGCTTTCTGATAACTTCAGACTAGCCTCAGTCTACAGCCCAGTTTTACTGGCCCTTTAACTGAGGTATTGAAACACAACTCCTTTTCATTTTTTTGGAGAGGACAAAAGTAACTGACACTATTTTTTAAAGGACTGCAATATCACACCCCAGGCTGGAAGCAGGAGGCATGCTGAGTAAGTGCAGCTGTTGCCTACCGAGAAACTGATACTTGAATGCTGGGTTATGCCAAATAAACACATGCAGTTCCCGGGGAACGGTTCTTCACCTGAACACACCTTCCTCTGGATGCATTGTATGTTTTCCAGTAGCATTGACACTAGTGAATAAATAAAAGACTAAAAAGTATAAACAGACTATATGTACTTGTGGGAATTTTAATAGACACATGCCTTAGGATGGGTGCATTTGCATGCACAGGCTGTGAAAACTACATCTTCCCATGGTAGACACAGAGGTGAGGCTTGGAAGTAACTCCTTTTCTCTGCTCTTTTGGTGTCATTATGGTTAAATTTATATATGTCTGCATAAGTGTAGTCTATCAGGGTACCACAAACCCACTCAAATCTTAGAGGCCTAAATGAAAAGCTCTGAATTGCACTTTCCCTTCAAGGGCTTCAGTGTCTGAACTGCATCTGTGCCAGAGGCTTGCTGCAGCCTCTGGAAATATCTACCCTATCTTCATTTACCTAAAGATTCAAATAAATGCAGATTTCTTCTTAGAAAAATAAATTTTAAAAAAAGCAACAGGACTGAAAGAAAATAAAATTTCTCACAATCTTCATGTTCCTTCATACTAAGTCTGCAAATAAGAATTACCATTATTTCACACCTTTATGAAAAATATAATACTATACAGTAAGAACCTAAAACTTCAATATTTGATTATAAGATTGCAGCATTCTGATGATTATTATGGGAAATTATTTTTAAAGGGAACAGTAATGTTTATGCTCTGTTCAGTATCAAGAGACAGTTTTATATGCAGACTCGTGAATCAAAATCTCCCACCTGATGAGTCATTTTCCTTTAATAGTAAAACACAAATTAAAGATTCATTAGATTGAAGGTGATTGAACTGTATAAAGCTACCAGGCCGACAAACATGTATAAAACCCTCAGTAACCATGTGTGTCTAACAAAACTCCAAAGAATTAACATAGAACAACCTAATCATTGGCCTTGTTAGCTTTCACAGAATCACAGAATCATAAAATGGCTTGGGTTGCAGGGAACCTTAAAGCTCATCTACTTCCAAGCCCCCTGCCATAGGCTTGGGACACCTTCCACTAGAGCAGGTTGCTCAGAGCTCCATCCAGTGAGGCCTCGAACACTACCAGGGATGTTTTGTTGAGCCTGAGGCTGAAGTCACTATTTAACAAAGGTTAAAAAACTGTTTAGATCAAGATGGGAAATATTTCTCACTCTATTATCCTTGGTGTGGAAAGATATTAAAATTATAGGCACAGTCACAATAATGACCAAAAGTAGGAAACAAAGAAAACTTAAATTTGATTTTGAGGTATGAGGGACTCACAGTGCATTTCATGTAATTGGTTCAGACATCATCACTAAAATGTTTATGACCCCTAATACCATACCTTATATTAAAATGGAAATTTAATGGAATATAAGTTGAAATTTTAAATATGCTCAATTCCAACTAAGATATTTAGTGGTAATTTTAGTAACAAACAAGCTGTCAGATAACAGCAAGTTATATTAATTACTGATTGGTTTAATTAATTTCTTTGTTTTTTGTTTTTTTTAAAGAAAGGATGTATTAACAAACCAAGACACTGGAGAAGTCAGATTTGTAATGTTATGTGGAGTAATTTCTGATACTTTTAAACTTAATAGAACAACTTTTTTGCCATTCTGCCAACACAGGAAAGCTCTGATTTAATGATCTTTGCTGGGTTTCACGGAATCAGTCCTACCTCTTGGTCTTTGTGAAGTTCCACATGTGACACTGAAGTGCCTACATATGTCCTCTTGCCTCTTCTCACATCAGTCCTGGATTGCCAGCTTTTGAAGAATAAGCATTCAAGAAATCATCTTTGAAGGAATTAAATCTAACCACAATTAATTTTTTAACTTAGTATAGTTCTGTGTGTCCAGATCTAAGCACTCCTTAAATAATTTTTTTGCAAGATCCATGTTTTTGCAAGATCCATGAGGGACTAGGAAGCATTACTGTCTCCATTCACCACAGGGATTAAGTGCAGGGAATTAAGCCTGGGCAGGGATTCAGAGCTGGGACAGGTTTGCAATGGTTAGTTATAACCAGGTAGTGGAAGCTGTTGTTCCTAATTCTCAGCCCTGTCCTTCTTACAGAAACTGCTCACTACTGAAGGAGGAAAGCCTTGCCCCCTTGTGATGAGGTCCTGAGTGACATATATTTCAGCCTGCTAAATTAATGGAAACTTAAACTAAGATCACTTATTCAAATAGAACAGTTTTATTAGGAGAAAGAGTATCTCACATTCTTGAAGATGTGTTGAATGCTTAACACTCTGGCCTGAAAACTGTAGGGATTTAAGTGTTTTTACAACACCATGGGGTATTAAGTTCATTTGTTCTCCAAGGTTGGGAAATGCTGGTCTTACTGATTTCCCAGAGGTGTCCTTCAGCTATCCCCAAGAAAACTGTAGGCTGCAGTCTGTTATCATGGCATGCCTCATCAGGAGGCACAAAAGTCTGGTGAGGGGCAGGATTTAGCTGGCAGGCCATCATCTATAGCAAAGCAAGTAATAAGGGAGCACAACCATGAAGCAAGAGGCCTGTTTCAGAATCCCTCCTGAACTGGAGAAGGACGTGTCTATGGTCACCAAGTATAAACCATAAGGCTTCTGGATGGGGAAGCAATTGCATAAGAAAGGTCCTGCTAGAGCAGCTCCTTTCTGTACAAGAAATTGCATAGCATTATATAAGTATCTGAATGTTAATTGGAGCAGAAACATGAACCTTATCTTTCCACAGTTTGCATGAGTGCCCTAAACATAGGCTACAGAAGTGAGTCCCTCTGGATCCCTCTTTCTTTTGTGGTCACTTGCTCTTCATTGCCTTCTGTGAATCTTGGGGTTAGAAACCAAACCCCTGCTGCCTCAGCCTGCGCTTCTAGGCTTCATTACTTTTGTGTAAAGTCTTTCTTATGAAATAAAACCTATTTTTTCTACTTTAAAGCCATACATTTCAGTCCAACAGCCATTTTGCTCAGAGAAATGTGTTTTTTTCTGCACTGCTTACTGCGATGTTCATATAAGTGTTTTAGCTGATAAAAAGTATGTTACTCTCTAGGGGATCAGACTTCTATAGACAAAACAGACACATCAAGAAAAAACACAAGTACGTGATTGACATGTCTATCTAAAACAAGGGTAAGAACACCTGAAGTGTCATCTAAATATTTTTTCTAAAAAGCATACTTACTATAATCAGATGCCAATACCCATCAAGTTCTTTCAACTGCTACATACGTATGTATGAATTGAAGACAGAATAACTTCAGCATAACTACAAGAAATGCTCCATTGTTTTCAAATCTTACTTTTTACATGCATAGTGGCTATATTCTATGTCTTATCTTTCATATTGAATTTGGAGGGGGTAAGAGAATGCTTGTGTGAACCTGTCTAGGCAGCACATGAAAGTCAAGGAAGGCACTCAGAGATGTAACATGTAGGTGTGTTTACCTTGTCTGCAGAAATGTGGGCTTAAATGACATAACCAATTATACAGGTAAACCACATCTTGAAAATCTGAAACAAAGGGTCAGGATACCAGTTTTTAAGGTTCTAAATTTAATACAACTATAGGTATTTTTGGTTTCTTGCCAGTATATCGTAACTCCATTCTAACAGTATCCTATAGAACTTACGTATGTGATATAAGACGTGCAGGTGCAGCCAGAGATACATTGTTGAAAAAAAAAGAAAATCAAAGTAACAGGATTAGCTGGAACTCTGTTTCTCAGATATATGATTTGAATTGAAACCAAGAATTTACTACCAAATCCAAATAGAAAAGCATGCCCTATAATATTATTTTTTTATAACTTAAGAGAACAATAGCGCAATGGCTAAGTATCACTGAATCATCTGAATTAAACACAGAAAACTATATTTACTACACTAATGACTTTAGTAAGAAATCCCCCAAATATGTGAATTAATTGAAAATCTCAATGGAATATATGTTAACTGCTTGTTAGGACAAACTTCAAGCCATTAAGTTGACCTGTACTGAAAACTGAAACCAAGACAAAGAAGGCTGTAATAACATGCTTAATCTAAACCAAGTTTTAGGAAGCTGGAGTTCCAGAGAGCCCAGGAGATGTCCTGAAAATAGCTGCCTTTATTCTTTTTTTTGTCCTTCTAACTGCAGTGCGGTACAGTGTAAGGACCTCAAGATACAAGCACAAAGAGAATATTACTGAAATAAATAAATTTGACTACTTCTCTTGACTATCAAAGGAAAAAAATTATCTTGCATTGGTATTGTTTCCCAAAAATACTACCATTAGAATAAAAAAATATGAAAAAAGAAGGACAAAAATGTTGTAATCTATGATTTCTGGGGTGTAAAGGTCAAAGTGCTTTCAGAATAGAATTTTTCTTCTCCAACAGTTGTAAGGCAATGCAGCTTAGGAGACAGAACGTCTGCTGCAGATCTCTTAAATCTTCTTTCCACTTTTACTACATCTCAGTATGGAAACTTGTAGCTTCCTGGTGCTTTTGCCACTGCCTCAAACTGTCTATTTAGAAAATGAGACTAATGATAGTTTGAAAAATAAACATTTTAAGTATTTCTATTTTGAAAGATTTTGTGTATTCACATATCAATAGAGATGGAACTGTTACTTTACATTGTTTGTCCTGTTTAGTTTTCAAGGGAAAAATCACACCATAGAAAATTATCAAACATTTTCATTTGCTTTTTGTTGATACCTAGGTGATAATAACAGTATCGATACCTCAATGCTTTGGTTGAAGCCTATGAGTAAAATGATTTAATTTTAGAACTTCAGCTGACTGTGCAAAACATAAGAAATACAGTTTTTAGTTGAGATTATTGAAGTGAAAAGGAAGCTGAATAGGAAGCTGAAGGCATAATAGAGACATTTCTGTACTGAGAAATACACTGTTTTTCTACCTGCTCAGATATACATTTATGTTCCTTGGCTTGAGAAATATTGTAGTGTGTTGTTTCAGCGTCATGCCCTAATTTCTCTCTTTCTTTTTTTTCACAGAGGCACTGCAGAAGTACCCCAGGGGCGCTATATGAGTTTCAGAAACTTAAGATGGGTCCTTGTTTCAGTTCCATGAAAAACAAAAAGGGCTGTTGAACTACCTTGTAAGAAAACTGACTGGAATTGGGACTGGAAGGATGAGGTGCAGCCTTGTGTAGTGAGTACTGTTCTTGACATAAGGTGTAAGAAGAAAATGATGGTGGAGTTTCTTGATGCTTGACTTGTCTTTCAGAAAATCAGAGAGAGCAGCCAAATCCAGCTGTAAATGTGCCAATTCCTTCAACTCTGAACTTCACCCACAGTGCAATATTTTTAAATCTCAAAGCTTTTTGCCTAGTGGTAGGGAGATAAAAAATAATGATTAGTAATGTTCCAGGACAGAGTGGGTATGAGCTAACAGTCTACCTTAGAGAGTGAAAATGCTTCCTCTAGAAGAAATTCATGACCTACTTCCCGATACATTTTGCTTCATCAGAACTCCCTTTTCGTGGCTAAGAAAAAGTGGTCTTCCTCCACATTCTTCCTATCTTCTACATGATCATGAAGTACTGGTTTGGTTAATTTTGTTGTTTTTTCATTACTTATCATTGCTGGCTCTTTGATCAGTCTGAGCACAGATGCAGGTGAAAAAATCAGTCAAAAAGAATACAATTAGGAAAGAGGTCTGTAAATAAAAGTAGTGTAGAGGAAGGACTGGAGAAGATTTTATCTGGCTCTGCCTAGAGATTTGAGCTCCTCACTCAGTCTGATTCTCCTCCAGACAAATGCATTATTCTCACTTTGTTCTGTTTTTGAAATTGTGTGAGATTTCCTGACAGACATACATTCTGCCTTTCACATAAATCTCAGGACCTTGCAGGTAATTCCTACGGCAGTCCAGATTTCTGTCAACTCTCTGACAGGTCCTGTAACACTTTACAACAGCAGAACTGGGTAGAAAAACAAACCACAAGGGTTATGTTTAATAAAAGACTGTAGCTCACAGCCCAGACTGAAGCCAATAACCTTGTCTGTGGAAATCACTACCCTGCCTGCAGCAAGTGGGAAACCTACCTTTTCTTGGAAACAGTAAGTAGATCAATATTGCCTTTTAGAGGAGGGCATGGTGTTGTAACCTTCCTTGCTTTGTAAAATAATCACAACACTCATCCAAGCCAGAAAGAACTGTGAAAGGGGCTTGAAATCCTGTGTTGCATCTCATAGGTGAAGTGTAGCTAATAGAGAAACCCTTCTTCTACAATTGCTGTTTAATGTGCCTTACTGAGCATCCAGGGACACAAGTATCATGGAGCCAGAAAGGAAGAAGATACTCTGAGTCTATCAGTGTTGTCAGCTGGGAGGACAGGGCATTGGCTTCTGGACACCAAACCACAGAGTTAAAAGCTAACACTCCTCTGCATTCTTACTGGCCTCTTTGGTATGCTTCATATGCAAGGTGCCATATTTTTATTTTCTGGGAAATAAGATCTCACTAGTGTTTATAAGAAAGGCTGCTTAGTTTCTACATTTCTATTTTGGGATGGTATTTAAGTGATAAATGATGAGACAAAGCTTAGATTAAGTTGAGCATGGCAAAAAGGGCTGAATCAGACACTTTAAGGGATTGACAGAGATTCATTTTAGTCTGGAGTAACTGCGAAAGTTGCAATAGCTGGGGAGAAGTTTTTAGGACAGCAAAACCTATCTAAATCCCACTGTAAGTACATATACACACTCTGTTGAAAATAGACCTATATATTAATGCTTTTTTGCACCATAATTAAGCTATGTTTCTCAGTAATATGTGTAGCCACTATGAAGGTATTAGAAAGTGTTAACTTGGAGTACTATCAGAGGGAGGGGCCCTGATGGTGTAACAGAATTTTTAACACTCCTCCTGACTTTAGGAATACTGAAGCTAGTTTTAACATGCCATGACATTTCACTGCAAATTTTTTTTCTATTTTTTAGCTCCTTCTTGTGAGAGCTAAACAGATTCGTTGAGTCTACAAATGAAAACTGATTTTGTAATTAAATGTCAAGAAAATGATTTCACAACTTACACAGAATAATGCAGTCACTGGGAGCCTGATATGACCCATGAATGTGTAGTGTGCACCTAAAAACACTGTTAATAAACGTGTTTCATGAAGGCCCAAAGGCAAATTCTTAGTATAACTGACATTAGTTCTAGCAGATTATAACACAACAAGAATTTAGACTTTATCACAGTGTGCAAATCAACATAACATCAACGCTGCTTTGCAGATACATGTGGGATGGCTTATTTTGACTAGTTCCTTGATTTTGATGATTTTTATTTATGATTTTTGTATCCTTATGTGCTAATTGTAACAAAACATTATTTTTTCTAAGCTAGCTGGCATTACCTTTAGGGCTTGTTATTTGGGTCAGTTGGTGGCTGGTACTCTCTGAACAGCTACCTTATCAATCTAGTTTTTCAAAGATGAAGAGAAATTATTAGAAAATTCCTTGCACAGGAAGAGTATAATTTTCCTTCCCTAACAATGCTAGCAGCATGATGGCCCAGTAAACTTAAGTGATGTAGAAGTATCGGTCCCTTTTTAATGTTCTTAAATGATTTGCATGCATTCCCTACTTTGCATATACTTGGAGGGAAAAGAACCCTTTTTACTGTTTATTAAATTATGTGTTTGGAGGAGGATAAGAAGGACAGTAGCATAGTTGCACGATGAAAAGAACTATTTCCTGTGAAAAGAAGCTAATCATCTAAACTACAATAACAATTAAGGAGAGAATGTGAAAGTGCGGAAGGGATCTTAAAAGCAGCTGAACTGAAGGAAAAAGACTAAGGCAATCACTGTGATAATAGAGATTAAAGCTTTCCTTGTCTCCATAAACCAAACACATTAGGCACTTGACAAAGGTTACAGCTTATCAAAACCACCATTACTTAAAGTGTTCAGTGTCAGCAATCTTTACAGTCAATCGACATCACCAAACTTGGGTCTGTTATTGAAGAACCAAAGGATCTCTGAAGTGGATCTTTGTATTTGAGAAAAGGGAATGTATATGCTCTTTGAATTTACCAACTGCCTGCTAAATATTGTAAAGTATGCTGTTTCTTTACACAGAAGTAGCATTGCAAGGTTTAGAATGCCCTTCATCCCCCTCATTTCTGTAGAAGAACTGATGTTGTTTTTCTGATCTACAGTTTCATTTGCAGGGCAAATCATTACATCTAGCTGATTACAGCACTACCTCAGAAGATGGTTTGGTAAAGCTCTTGAGGGTCAAAAGACACTAAATCTCATAAATGTCATGCAGCCTATTTCTTCCTCTACACATAACACAGAGTGATGGAAATAAGACTACATGTTAGTCTTGGTCTCACTAATATGGTCATTCATATTAAATGTAATACTTAACCTTTCTAGAATGCAGCACCAAAAATATATATTTTTGTCAAGAAAAAGAAGTACAGTGACTTAGCAGAAAATATGTGCAGTTTTCTGACTGAAAATGCAAGCTATTTTAAGACTGCATAAAAACCCATGCAGTTTCTGTGTTCCACGCAAAAGACATCTGATTAATCTTGTACCTATTTTCAATGGGCCATGTTTAAAAAATGAGAAAGAATTTTAGATTTAGAGAATCAGAGATGATTCACAGGAAAATACATACCCATCCCTAAAGAAGATGAAACTACTTACAATAGCTTAATCATTTAATATCCCCCCATGCTTGATTTCACTTTCTGTCTATATCCGTTCAGAAACAAACTACATGGAAAGGGATTGACACCCTTTAGCTATTAGTCTGGAGGCTGTGAAAGAAGACCAAAGCTTGCTGAAGGGAATGTTGCATACCTTGTCTTTAAAATTTATCACTTTATTTGTGTTGAAGGGTTTCAAAAACCAGGCAAAGCTCTACTTTGACATTCAGAGAAAAGTATTTCCTCTTGGCCAAGTCCATATAAAACAGAATTAATATCTGCAGACATATACTTTACTCCAGATCAATGCCAACAAGTCCTGTGGAGCCATTCCTGGTATGCTGTATGACTCCAAACCCACTTATGTTAAAGGGAGTCCTTATTTGTAGGGGTTTTTAATCAAATATGGAGCGAGAAGAAAATTTATAGTTGATACTGCATTCTTTATATGTACCTTATTGGAAGAGGCGAACTGTTGTGCCATGTCTGGCTCCAAGTATTTCTCCCCATTCACCTAAAAACTGAGGAAGACTAAATACTGAATTGCCCAAACACAGGTAACTTCTGTTGACTTCCCAAAAGCACTGGGTGCTTAGCATTCCACTAAATTGGATATTTTAGTATAGATACATTTGACTGACTTTAGCCTCCCTAACTTAAAAGTATGTGGGAATTTTCCCAGGAGAGCAAAACCAAAATATAACTCAGGCACTCCAGAACCTATATGTATTTAGTTTTCACATTGGGAATAAACCCTAAAGTAATATCAGAATTGAGATGGGAGTTGACAAGATTCAGCAGAGCTGGAGTAATATAATTTGGAATTTTCTCTGAGCTGGAATGCACTCAAAATTAATTATCAACCATTTGTACTAAGCAGAGAGAGTGCAGCAGTGTACTTCATGGAATGATTAAAGCATGCATTATACTGTAGGAACAAAAAGATACAGACAGTAAAAAACATTTCACTTCTCAATTTACCATACTTCCTCTTCAACTTCAGGGTGATTTGAGGACATGCTAAATATTCTAAATTGCTAATATTCTTTTAAAATTCTACTGGAATTCCAGATTTATAATGCTAGGTCTTTAGCTCTGCGAAAGTGGAGTTTTATGCTTCCCTATGGACTGTTCAGGAAGCGACACGTGTTGCTCCTGAATTCAGGCCTGTCCATCTCAATCTTCTGCCTGGACTGAGGGTGGGAAAAAGAGCTGTTACGCATCCCCAGCTGCTCTGTGGGAAGCAGAGCTGCAGGAATACACTGTGGGATATCTCAGCAGCCCAGTGAAAACACAAGGGATGATGCAGAAGCTCAAGTTCTTTAGATGTGGAAGTTCTCAAGGACATGGGGAGACCCATTTCAAAATATTTGGTGTTTATAACTGGTCATCTTCAAAGGGTCAGCCCTGGTCTCCATGAGAAAACAAGGAAGATACCTTTATGGATACCATTACCAGGTTCACTAATGCTGAAATTAACAAGCTGACAATAATTTGAGAGGAATAAAGTCAATTACAATGGCTGAATGTAGAAAATGTTTTTACTATTCTTTGGACCAGATGATTTGAATGATGGGTGGAGAGAATCTCTAAGCTTTGTAAAATGCAAAATTTAATTGAGCAAACCTTTACAGGTAACAGACTAACATTTCATTTCCATTTCTCTCTTTCATTTTACAATTCTCCAAGACATAATCATGTAAGGACAGCAGTTCAGGCAGAGAGTGTGTGGTGCCACACAGATGGAATAGAGCACCCACGTGTTATAACTTGCAGCGTGTGTTTGAAGAGAAGTGCAGAGAAGCCTGACAGTTTTCTCACCTGTACTAAGGCATAAACAACAGCAGGTCAGTACTACAGTATTAGTTAGGGAATATCAGTAACAGGGAAGTAAACTTATTATGCAAATAATTATTATAGGCTAATGACACCCTAAACTCCTCAAGGCCTTAATTGGTATCAAACACTGTATTTGAGTTCCTAAGGAAAAACAGTTATGTAGACTATAACTCAGGTATTACTGGAGGTATAATATCTTCCTATTAACTGTAAAAGGTATTGAGACTAGGTCGGTAATACATGAATCCTGTTCGTGATCAGTGCTAGTTGTGGGATAATAAAATATCCTTTATTGTCACTCTAACATTCTGTCTGTGTTTTCATCTCTTACAAATTTACTAGGAAACATAACCCAAGAAAATGTAAAGGTTCCAGTGATGCACTGAATGCATTTTTAGTTTTATATCATTGTGCAATGCAGAGTTTAAGTAGTTCACAATTTAATAAATACACTACATTTCCATCTCCTCATGTTGATTCCAGAGAAAACTAGGATGATTTCTGCATAAAATTTGTACGAAAAGTATTTTCCCCACAGAATTAGTGCCTTCCCCCTCATAAATGAATCTTGATAAATTACTGTGTAGATCAAAAATAGCATGGTATGTACTTACCTACAGTAAAGGCTATGACTGTTTAAATGATCACATGTAATAGGCACTGATTTTACACAACAGAAAAAAACCAAACCAAAACCTCAACCTAACAAAAGCCGCAACCTAACCAAAAAACCAAACAATTCCCCTCTCCTTTACCTGAAGCAATGTTAATAGAGCTTAGGTAGCAGGTAAGAGGGGGAGTGTACATTCCTGAAGACAGTGTTCACAGGAAATTAATTACACATTTTTTTCAGAACTGCTTTCTCTTTTGTCCTTATGAATATGTGTTAATTTGGATTTTGTTCCTTCATATCTGCAGAAAAGCTGCGGACTTCCAACTTGTGCACTGCACTAATTTAAGAACTGAATTTCATTTTCTCTCCATCTGATATCACAATGCAGGCACAAAGTCCCATAGAGAAACACTTTCTAAAATCAGTCCATACCTAGTAGTTAATTCTGAATAGTCCAGTTTAATCCCAGATCTCTGTCTCAATTCAAAATGCTGTAATTGATAAGTACAAAAGAAATACCCAGCTGAATGGAAATAACACATTTTATAGAACTTTCTCAAGAAATGGGAAGTTGCCCAAAACCTGCAGTGCCAAAGTCAGGTTTTAATTATGTTACTATAAATTAAAACTAATTATGCCTTGTTGGAGTAGAATCATCTTCAATTTGTGTTGTAAATGAAATAAACCCCATCTCACTACAGTACAGCAGAGCAAAAACCAAATGTGCATAAACCAATTTCTGCAGTTTTGCCAGTCATTGGGAGAGCTATTACTTTGGCCTGTGCTTGAAAATGTGAAATAAATATTGAAATCGTTGGCCTCACTGCAACCTCTTTGCTAATTGTTCTGTTCTATTTAAAAAACCTGATTTGGCTTGATTTATTTCCTTAGTAACAGTATCAGGCAGGCAGTTCTTAAAAGCTTCAAGATCCTGAGTTGCTAAAATATGCAGCATTGGTTCATGACACGGTTTCCTTCAGTGTAAGAGGTTTTACAACATCCATGTGTAAGGACACTGGGTGCTGCTACAGGAAAACTGCCATGCCCTTCTGTTCCAACTCTGTTTTTTCATCAAGGGAGGATAAAAAGTAGAAAAATAAACCCAGAAAACTAAATTTAGTCGCATAAGATGAAAGACACCCAACCTCTCTAGAGATCTGGGCCAGTGTGTGCTTGTGAAAAACAGTGTCAGGACAGCATCAAACTCAGCCCAGATTCAGTACTCCAAGCTCTGGGCTCTCATGGTTGAGCTGAGGACAGCCCTTGTTCCCCAGGCCTCTGAAGCTAAATAACAAAGTGAGGCAAGCAGGTGAATGGATAAGAGCCAGAGAGATGGTTTTAAAGGTGCGAAAAAATACAGAATGACACATGCTATAGCTTGCTTATTGTCTAATCTTTGGCATGAAGAGATGTGATCTCCAGCCTGCACAGCAAGCAGTGTTTTGTATCCCTTCCAACCCCATGGGATTCTGTGGTTTCAGTTCACTAAATCTTTAACATTCTTCCCTTAAAAAAATAATCAAGGACTTGCAGGTTTTTTTCAGATCTCTGTCTTATGACAAGTCTAAGGATTACAGACCATTTAGCTACATTTACACAGAAAAGAAGAAAAATACCTTTCCAAAATTATTTTCTAAGCAAATATATTATAGAAAATAAAATTTGGAATAGGAAAGGCATGGCTTTAAGACTGTTTAGCATTGAAGTCTAACAAGGGAACACGGAGAGAACAATCGGTCAGATATCACTATATCACAGACTCAGGGTCTCCTCAGGTTGTCACTGACCTCCAGCCTTTTCACTCTTTAATACCTGGCAGCCTAACTCATTGTGAGTTTATGACACAAGACACCAAATGCTGATCAGGGCAGATTGTGCTGGTTTTTCATAAGTCTTTCTAGGCCAGATGTTATTGCATGTGTGAGAAGTACCAAGAATTAATTAATTGTGGCCTCCTTAAACAAGTTGTTCATAAGAGGAGTACAGTTATACTCCTCTTGTTATGAGAACTGATCCTAAAAGATCCTTCTTTCCTCTCCACTGAGTAATCACTGTTAATCTACAGAGCTGTATAGGGAAATATTTGGATGCAGTATAGTAAAAGTATAGCAAGGAATATAAAATATTTTAGAAAAAAGAAAATCATGCATTTTTTACTGAATCATGCATGTTAGGATAGGTAACATTATATTTTTGTTGTAAAGTAAAACATTATTTTATACCCACAACAAAACATGGACCTGCAGAATTTTTCAAGCAATCTTCTAACAGCTTCATACGAGTCTTTTGCAGCTCTGGACTGTCCCATTCATCTGCTTCAACTCCCCAGTATAAGTCTATGACCTGGAAAAGAGTATGCAACATATTTACTTATCATATGTCCTTTCTACTAATCAAATGAAAAATTAGCTTTGTCAACATTCTGTGTCCTGCTAAGCATTGCCCTGCAGTGCAATAAAAAGCAAAGAGGTCTATATCCAGTCCTTACACAGACTGTCAGGGTTTCCTCAGGTAAATGACAATTCAATCCTCTTACTTTCCCTCCCAGATAGTCCCTCCTGGGCCAGTGTCTCATTTCATTGTTGTATTTTTGTGAAGAGATTAGCATGACAAGATCTTGATTTGATGCAGTCTTTTATATGCTACTAGACTGCATATAATGGATAAGTAAGAATACTGACAAAAGCATTGAAAAAATCATAGCTCTGTGAAAATTAATGGAAGTTTCACTGTGGATCACAGTCAAGACCATGACTTGACATCGTGTGTCACTTGTATCCACAGGATATAAACTCACCCTATGCACATGGCTTGAAAGAAAAAAGGGGTATGGTTCTATAGTATCATACATCCTTTGTTAGTTGATCACTGTACTTTGGAAGCAGAGATTGTATAGATATGCAGTGGCAGACAGTTTGCTGTCTAGCCTTTCATCTGTAGCTACAGATTGTTTTGTGACACTAATTAGTTACAAACAAACTCCTGGGAGAAACTGGAATATGGATGTTAAATATATTTGAAGAACTTAAGTGATGAAATGTGATTTCACTACACATTTTAACTAAAAGACTGAATTCTTACTGTGGGAAATTGAATTTAAAATAATAGGGATCATATGTATGAGTTTCTTTTTGAACAAAAGTTATGGCACATCGTACTAGTCTTTTAATTTGAGCTAATATTGATTCTTAACATCTTGTATGTACCTTGAACCAAAAAAAGGTCCAAATGAATAGTTCAAAAAACCAATAAAATAGTATCAATACATTACAATATTATTTGTTGCCATATTTTTTGTACTGTGGAAGCACTCTACTGTTTCTGTAAGAAACAGAATCATAAAACTAACTGCTGTCTAAATAGATCATAAAATTAGCCTGAAGACCTAATATAAGAACTAATAATGAGTTAATGTAAAATTCACCAGTTTACAGTCAGTTAATCTCCTTGGAAAATTTCTCATACCAATAAATACCAAAGTTTAAGACAAAATCCTAGACCTATTTATGCCTATGTGTAATTTCACTGCCACTGTCTTGCTGGTTATTTCTGCCAGAGAAGTTTGGGGGGGGTTGCTGGAGCAGACACATTGTTACTAAACACGATAGGTAGTGTTCTTGTTTCTGATGAGTGAAAAAACCAAGGTATGGAATGCACTCTAGCTTATGCTGCCAAGAAAATACACTCACTTATTTTTTACAGAAACTGTGTTCCAAAAATTTTCTGGAACATGCATCTTCTGTGGTACAGAACTGCATTTCAAACAGCCTTCTTATTTCCCTCATTTGCACTGATTTCTTTTTCTTTCCCTTTTAGTCTCATTAGGAAAAAGGTGTTCTCTTTTTCCTCTTTCCTGTCTTTTATTTATTAATACAACTTTATTATTGAACTTCACATTGTATTCATCTTCTGATTACTTCCATGACCTATGATAAAGCTTAAATGTTCTAGTCATAAAATCCTTTGCATACAGATCTCAGCGTACAGTGAGAAATATTTGAATTACTGGTTGAACGAATTTATTGTGCTGCTCAAGTTCTTCTGAAAGGTAAAAGCAATTTCTATTTCAATTAACTGTTCAGAAGTCACATTAATTTTGTAAATGTGAAGAGGAAGTTCCCTGGAATACCAGAGATTGTAGGGGCTCAGTGGCTGCCTTCTGTGTGCTATTTTTATGGGGTAACAAAATTTTGGCACATAGTATTTAATATGTCACAATTTTTCCTGCAAGAGCAAATATTTTACCCATCAAACC
>JAOXXN010000471.1:49730091-49751342 GCA_026770055.1 Myrmophylax atrothorax
GATTGGCAAAGACTTTAATCAACTTTTATTCACTGGAGAGTATCTTCATCTAAGGAGTTCACTTACTGACAGAAAGGTCAATGAAATCATAAGGGAACCATCAATGTTTCCATTCCACATCTGCACTGTAAACTTTAAAGAAACTTAATCTATCTGCTAGCAAGAACATTCTTAACATTTTTCAGAAGCAAAGGACAGTGTTTTTCTATATAGTGGGAAGCATATGTCTTTGTAGCTTGCATCTCTCGAGTCAGATAAGGAGACATAACTGTAGGCTTTTCTCAGGGTCATCTGCTCATGTACAGGTATGCAGGCATGAATAAATGAAGTCACTGATGAAGGCAAGGTAACTGATGAAGGCTCGGTCCTTCCCCTCTGTAAGTAAATGATGATGGGAATTTTTTTTCAAGTAAGAGCTGGACTGGAACTTTTTTGTTTTTAAAAAGTACTAAATAATTTTTAAAAACAAAACATTCCGGTTTTTTTTTCAAAATTAAATATGTTTGCTACACCTTGGAGACATTCTGTGAACCTGAAATCCTTGTCTAATTGAATTTGGCCAATAAAAAAGTGCTGAGTTCTCTGAGGAGTGGTTTAAAATTCCGGGATTTGTGTTGTTGGTAGAGGTAGGGGTTTTAGATTCCCATCTTCCCTGCAGAGGTAGAGGCTTGGGTTATTTATCAGAAGATCCATGCTGATATTGTGGTGCTTGAAAGAGCTGTGCTCCGGTCTTTGGGAAGGTCCTGAGGACAGGCACACCACTGAGGGATTTTGATTTCACTAGGCTCCATGAACACTCAGGCCTAGAAAGCTCAAGCATTTGGCAAAAACTTGTCAAGTCCAAGATATTTTTAATAAAAGAATTTGTGTTCCACACATTAACATTTTCTGACAAGTATTCATCAGAACATTTCCACTGAGTTTAATTCCTGAGTAGCTGTAAGATTTCGCCAAGCAGTCCTCAACAATAGGATATATTTGGGTCAAGCTATAGCATACACCTTCAGTGCTGCATTAATATCCTCTCTGCTATTGTTAGTCCAGGCAGCTCACAGCTAGTCAGTGCACAAGAGAAGCTGATATTTAAAATTAGTGAGCAGTGGCTAAAATGACCAGAGAAGTAGTGGCATGTCATGCAGTTATTGATATGTGAGGATGCCCTGTTATTACCTATTCAACTTACATATTTTACATATGTAGACAAAGCCACTGTACTATGACTCTGGATTGATTTAGATGCCTTTGTCTAGTCAGAATTAAATGCAAAACTTATGAGAAAAGTAATCTTGAAATGTCCAGCAAAAAGGGTTCAGATTGTTCAGATATTCAGAATAGAGCATATGAACAAGGATGATTCTCTATTGATTTAATTATAATTTGTGTGGGCAATAACTCAAACATGTATCCTTGGAGAACCTAAAATCAGATTTTTCAAATATTTTTATAGTAGATAACTGTAGGTTTTCTTAGGATTTAAGCTTAAGTTCCATATTGTGTTATCACCACCATATGGATTATCTTTGACTCACCCACCTAGACACCACAAACTGTTGCTGACAATGTCTGTAGCTCCTGCTCTGATTCCGTGCTAGATTATTTTAAAATAGAGATAGCGATGTTTCAGAATTACTGTCCATAGATGTGATTCTGCTGCGGGAGCACAGCCTGACATAATAGCATAGCTACTTTACTGCATTGCTAGAAGGATAAGATTTTTAACACCTGTTCAAATATGAATGATACATTTACTTCTCATATCTCTACACTGAAAACTCATTTTGCTCTGAAGATAAAAGTAGTTTCTCCTGGCAAATCACCGAACACCCCCATTTCCAGCCAGAAACCTGCTGACCCCTCTGAAGAAATCCATTCCTCCCAAACTCAAATCATCTGGTTCCAGATGGAACCAGGTCCATGCATTGGAGCAAAATTTTGAAGGTGATTGGACTAAAACTACATACCTGCCCTGGTTGCCACTCTTTCAATTTTCTCCTGTCAATATATCAATATATATCAATCTGTTTCAAACAGATATTTAGGGTAGTCGTAGCTCTTCTGTTGGAGGAAAAAAATTATGCAAGTGTTCTTATAGAAGAAGTATGCCAGCCTTATTAAGAGGTTACAGAACCGGATGGAAAAGATTTATTTAGTACCCAGAGAGCAAGTCACAAATATGATGGCAGATGAAAAACAATCTGGCTGCATTGCAACGTAGTTTTTATACTGTGTGTCATATTTTTTATTGTGTCTTTGAATGACTCCAAATCTAGTGTGTGATAATAGTACATGCTCTGTAGGTACATAGGAGTGTGGAGTTGGGACCTAGATAATATTCAGAAACCAGTTATGGGGAAGGACATATAGACCCTAGCCTAGACTAAGGAAAACGTGTTTCTTGAATTTATACTGGAGTGTATTCTGCATGTAGTAGGCGAGACCAAGTAATCTGTAAATAATATGAAAATGTCTGCTAGGGAGATATTCAGTCTGTAGAAGTAATTCATACTCCAAAGTCCAGAAAGCCGAATTTAAGAGGCTACAAGAATGTTCCATGTCTTTGCTGTTGTAAAATCAAATCCTTCATGTTGACACTCAAGTTTCTTTTGTGATTTTCTACTCTAAGCAAAATATTGGGTGAGGATTTTGCTTAGAAGTCAGAAAGCTCTGCAGGAAATAGGGGGGAAAAGCGCATTGTAAAACTAGATACTGTTAAGCTAAAGCATACTGTGTAGATCTGTAAAAAATTGGCCTCAGAAGTTACAGTGCTGCTTAAATGAGGTCTGCAGTAGAAAGAAAAATTATTTGCACTATGAACAAATTAATTAATTTTCTACTCTGCAGGACATGCCTATAGTAGGAGCAATTCTTCAGTGTCAGTTTAGCCACAGTATTTTACAGAATCACAGAATATGCTGTTTTGGAAGAGACCCACAAGGATCATCAAGTCCAACTCCTGCACAAGACGATCCCCAAGAGTCACACCATGTGCCTGAGAGTATCATCCAAATGCTTCTTGAACTCTGGCAGGCTTGGTGCTGTGACCACTTCCCCAAGGAGCCTGTTCCAGTGCCCAACTACCTTCTGGGTGAAGAACCTTTTTCTAATACCCAGCCTAAACCTGCCCTGACACAACTTGAGCCCATTCCCTCAGGTCCTGTCACTGGTCACCACAGAGAAGAGATCAGTGCCTGCCCCTCCTCTTCCCCTCCTGAGGAAGTTGTAGATTGCACTAAGATCTCCCCTCGGTCTCCTCTTCTCCAGGCTGAACAGACGAAGTGCCCTCAGCTGCTCCTCACACAGCTTTATATATGTCTGTACACCTCTTCTGAGACAGAGCTCATAATACATCCCTTTGAAAGCTTAAATAATTCTTTGATACTAAAACATTTTTCTTTATTCCATAGGTATCTGGTGTCACTTATTCTAAACGGAAGTGCGATACAGTGCCTAATTTGACAGTAAGCTACAAACTCTGAGCCAATGGGCGATGTCAAAATGAGCTAATTTCAAAGCAATTAGTGTGATAAAACTCTCTGTAACACATTTCATAGGCCTATAAAAAGATCTGTCAGCATTGCAGTTGCCTGTCGTAAGTTTTCCATTTGTACAGTTGGCTTTAACAGCTATAATGGGTAATTTTTTTAATGTTTTGGGAACTTTCAGCAGTACTGATCCAACCAGAGCAATGAATATGGTACTGTAGTACAAGCTCTGAGGATTTATCACTCACCTTATATGTCTTGTCCCAAGTCCCCAGCTGCACTGACCTCTGCAGGTTCTGTGCCTTTATGTTTGCCTGAAATGGAATTATAGACAAACTGGGAACTTAGTAGCCACTTAACCATGCCTTTTCTGAAGACAGCCTGTAGGACCTTCTTTTCAGAAGGTCTCATTAAATTCAGTGAATGTTGGCTGCAAGTCTCAAAGTACCTCTTTTGCCTGCCCTGCATCCTAACACCACAAAACCAGGCCAATAGTGCAGACAGGTAAAATGGCCTCTTCAATGTTTTTTGGGATGGGTTTTGTGTAGTAATGAGAAGATACTTATTTCTTAGTCTTTTTAAAATAAAATCATTCTGGTAATTGTATTTACATGCATTGTGCACCTGCTTCATACTAAAAGAGATGTAAAATTTTAATTTGGTCTTCTCATTTAATTTTCTCTTCTCAGTGTTGGCCAGAGGAATAAATGTGTCAGTTCTTCATCAAGCAGAAATGAAACAGAAATAGACTTAAATGGCATTGGAATGCACTGTACTTGTCTTGTAGGATTTTACACAAAGGAAAAAGTATGTGGACTGTGTCAGTGTCAGATTGCTGTCCAGTGTTAGACATGAGGACAAGCTGGATACAGGCAATATTTGGAAAATACAAGACAAATGTTATTTCAAATGCATGCTGATATTTATTGAGACCTTGCAGAGTCATAATTAGATTTAATTCAATATAAAGCTCTGTGATAAACACAACAGCAACAGGAACAACTCATGCACTACTGCTGTTGCTGTTTTGGTGATTTTAACAATATTACGAAAATGTCATGAAAGCTCCAAAACTGTTACCAAGGAAGAGAAAAAGCTGGAACACACAAATTGTGATGTTGAACCAGAAAAAAATATAAAGAAATCAGCAATTTTTTACATCTCAAATTTACATTTCAACTGGGGGCAAGAAAAGGTGTTAACATATTTTGGTATGTTCTAAGCTTGCTAGATAAAAGTAATTTTGACTTGTCAGCTGTTAAAGGGGTAGTAGCAGAGCAATATGAAGGGGAATTTACCAGTGACTTCACATGACACATTTGTTAAATCTGAAATACTCTGTTTTTATGATCTACTTGACATGCTATGTATACAAAATTTAAGGGAGCATTTTAATGTTATTCATGGTGTATCATCTCTTAGAATGTAAGACACCACCCCAACTGATGTTACTTTTGGACAGTCTAGGTATATTTCTGAATTGAAACTCATGAAGCTCTTTTTATCTTTTTTTTTTTTTTTTTAATTCTGTGATCTCGGCCTCTGTAAAATGACTGTATAATTTCAGGTTTCTTCTTCTTCTTTTTTTTTTTAGTAACACCAACATATATTAAAGAATACATTGGAATGACATAAAGGACCTCTTACTGACTTTGATATGAATGAATGTGAAGTCAATACATATGGTGTGTCATTTTACAGCAAAATAGCCAAAATTTATGGTATTTAGTTCACCAAGAGGTGGCAGCCTTGACTCAAGTCCCTCCAGAATTGTTCTTTAATACAGGTTGGCCAGATGTGTACCTGGCAGTGACATGCGTGTACAATGGTTGGTGAATATCTGGAGATGAACCCTCACACTCTCTCAATGCCATTGGTATGTTGTATTATTGATTTAATGATAATTGGAAAAGGCAAAATGTGTTATGATTGTTTGTTTGTTTGTTATAAATCTTTCTCTGTAGCTTGTATGGAAAATCTCTAACATAAAGAGTTTTAGGTAGGATTTTTTAAGTTACTTTTCTAAAAGTCAGATATCCAGTTTAAACCAATCATCTGGGCTTTCATCATTCATGATGAAAGAAAATATCTCCACAGACTACATTGCATCCTGAGAGGCTTCAGAATACGTGAATTGAATAGGTGGTTAAACATGCCCACCCTTCCCTTCAGATGGTGGATGAAACCAAGGTAACTACTTAAGATCCAAAATTGAAGAAGTGAGATGGCCTTAATCTTTGTGTCTCTAAAATCTACTTGAAGGCAGGCACTAATTTTTCTATTTCTTCTATGGTCTTGGGGACATGTGTGTGAATGAAAAAAATCAGTAAATATTCCTGCTGATCTTCATTGCCTCCTATGTATATTAGGAGGAGATGGTGAGAGAAAGCACATCCAAATTTTTTTGGGACATTTTGCACCTTTGGGAAGATGATATCTGGTTATTTCATGAAGACTCTATAAAATTTATAACTAAATAAAGTTTTAAAACCAGTATTAAGGCCAAAGAATATCTGAGGTATGACTACATACTGTGAGATTTTGATTCCTTATATTTTGCCTTATGAAGCATGCAACAGTTTTGATTTCAGATTTCCGGACCTATGAGGATAAAGACTAATAGAAACCAGATTGACGCTTTGTTTGTGGTTTAATCTCCCATATGCCTTTTGGAAGAGTCTGGAAAAACATGTTAGAAATTGGCTTGTCTGTTGGTCATAACAGTTCTTGACACATGAAGAATTCCTTTGGTAGCTGAAACAGAAACATCACAGATGAAGCAATGGAAGGGGAGAGGAGTGGGCACACATAATCCAGATGCAGTGACTGTAAGAATAACGCAGCTGTGTGAATATGCTGCAGTGTCTTATTAGATCACAACACTCTTCCCGTTTCTGTGACTCCCACTGACACTGTGTTGTTGCACATTACTGGCTTTCATGTCATTGTGGAGGTCCTTGGAAAGGTGATTTAAAGCACAGGGGGCAGTTTCCAGTCTTTAAACTGCTTCCTCATTCCCCAGTTTTAACACAAGCAGTTTTGAGGAAAGCAAACGTATTTTATCTGCAATGGTGATGCTCCTTGTTATTTTCTTGTTTCTAAGAATAAGATCTGAAGTATATGTTTGTACCAAGAAACTCTGAAAGTTGTCTATAATGGTCTTAGTATTATTTGTGCACTTCAGAGGCTTCTCATTCTGAATGGAGACAACATATGCATGTCTTAGGCTATTCAAATAAATGAATGTCTGGGCTGGAATAATCTGTGCAGCAATGAAAAAGAGAAGAAGGTTAAAAGCTAAATGAGATCATTCAGAAGATTTACAAGCAGCTGTGAAAGATGTTTCTCTGCACTAAAGCTAATCAAGACAATGAATTTTCATGTTTGTCTTGCGCTGCAGAGGAAATTGAATCAGACATCTCCTGGGGATTCCGTTATTATTTGGCATTCGCACACTGGCACCCACACTTGTTCAGCTGCTGGTAATGAGAGAACTTCAGTGCACATACGGTAACTAGGCTTCTTGCAAGAAAGTGAAGAAACAACATTTCCCAAAAATCTCAAACGTATGTTATCTAATGAAAAGAGATCCAGCACTTAGATAATGAATGTGTTCATTCCCTAGCTTTTGGGTGGTCCAATTTTGTAAGCTGCATGGGACAGATTTGGGTTTTAGGATTCCTTGTGGACTGTGTTTTGTTCTCACTGCTGGGAGTGGAGGAATGGTTGTTGCCTGACACATGGAGCTGTTTTGTGCTGCTGGGCTGTGGATGGAGCAATGCCTGTGACTACTGGCAAGAGGCAAAGGCTTCCCACCTGCAGCATCAGCTGCAGTGGTCCCTGTGACAAGACAGGGGGAGGCACTTCTTGGACAAGCTGCTTCCCTTCTCCTTTGGGTAAGAGGAAGTGGGCCAGGACTGACAGTTAGACTGGGTTGCACAAGGATTATGTATTTGTAAATCAAGGAGAACTAATAAACTTCCCCAGCAGCATTATGCCTTTTTTAAAAAAAGAAACATAAGCCTGCTATTATCTTGCTTTTCTTTTTTCTATTTTTTTTTTTTTCCAGAGGGGCACGAAATAAAAAGTGACCCTTTTAGTGCCTTGGGTAAAGAGAGAGACTACAAAGTAATAATTCAGTTGAAACTGTAATGTACATGTCCAGCTAGAGTTAAAGCTGGCTCAGGTCATCTGTTTTAGGAGATTAGTTTTGGCTGGGATTAACTTGTCCCGGTGCTAGCACATCATATTTTGGTAGTTAAGACTTACTCAGTTAATTCCTTTGTTGTATCTCAAGATTCACAAATTACAAGCCAATCTTTGACTTTTCAGAATCTGCAAAACATTTAAATCGGTAAAAGAATATTATTCAGCTATTCCTGGCACGTGGAAATGTCACAGAATTACTGTCCTGTTTTTATTAAGTCCAGAAGATATAATTAAGATTTTTATTTTTTCCTGCAAAAAGAACATGAGACAGTATTTGATTTAAGAAAATGCGTTCCAGATTGCACAGAACTACAGTTTTTGTAGATCATTTAAGAACAGCTAAAAAAACCCACAAGCTGCTACTTCATAAAAGATAGTTACTCAATACAAGCATTTTTTAAAAGCAATGCCATTAGCTTTCTCTAAGTGAAAATGGAAATCAGGCAGGGTTTCATTAGAATGAACAAAGTTATTGACATTCTAGATCTTTCTAAGCTATGAAAGCCAATTCAAGCTTCTGTGGACTCATGGCATATAATGAAAAACAGCCCTCCCTCCTGCCCCATGGAGCAGGTGTTCCTAACTAGCTCTGATGAGGAGGTGGGCAGGCCATGTGGCACCTGCACCAAGAAATAAGGAGAGGAAAACAAGGTCAATAGCCAGTTGGCTTCCTGGGGTTTGCCTTGCACTCTTTGTGCCTCCTGCAGTAGCAAAGGTAGTGGGAGGATTGATTTACTGACTTTTTGTTTGTTTTTGAAGAGAAATGCAGTGGGATATATGTTTCTATATTCTTGTTCCCTGGACATTGAAGGAGAAAGGTAAGTAGAAGTTTTCTATTCCACGAGCTAAGAAAGAAAAAGAGACAGGCAAAAGTTCTGAGGGAGAGGCTCTGAGTTTCTTTTTGAGAAAAGCTCTAGGAGGTAGGGTTAGAAATAGTAGTTAAAAGGATAGGGGAACCTTGAAGGTATGGGCATATTTGTGAAGTTGTACTACGCTTCAGCATGTCTGGATTTTTAGTCCTGAATGTAGGTGACATGCCCCATGGATGTCCCCCCCTCTTTCTATAAGTCAAGATCAAATTTTTGACTCCATGAGAAGATGTTGGAGAGAAATCTAATTAAGTGTGCAGTGTGAGAAAAGAAGCTGTAGTTTATCTGTGATAAAGGAGGTGTGATCTACTGGCTTGTATTGAGGAATTTTCCATGAAAGTTAAAGAGGAAGGAGGAGAGAGAGAGTAGACTTGTAATAGCTTTCTGGGTGAAGTTCTTCTGATTTTCCATTTGGGATGATCTCAATTCATAATGCCCTTCTATAGGAATGTACAAGCTGTCTTGAAAAAAGAATATGAAAGGGCTGAGGAAGTGCTTTCCTTTGTTGTATGTTTCGTAAAGTGATTTCTATCAGTAAAAACAGTCATACAACTGCATGTCTAATACCTCTGTCAGGTGGCGGTGCTAGAGGTATTGCTCTGACTCAGAAAAAAGAGTATTTTTTATTTTTTTATTCACAACAGCTAGAGCACTAATAGTGTAGTCAAATTTGAACAGGCTTTCCTGTGGAGAGACTTTTTGCTAATGTGTGAAATAACTCTAATGATTGGAACTATCTATAAATTGTGAAGTATTGAACAATCTTCTCCTTCTCACCTATGTGTACACCCTGTGCATATTGGTTTACTACTGGCATGGTGAGATGAACTTGGGTATCCCTGCCCCTTCCTGCAAGAGGGGTTTGCGTGTAAGTGAATTTGGCTCTGCAATATGCTCATGTTGTCTTTGCATGTGGCAGGAGAGAAAATATCCTTCAGCAGGAGTAGGTGAGGGGAGAGGAGGACTTGCTTGGTTTTTAAGCTAGTCACTGACCACTGATTTGTGCTGATGGGCTAGTTATCCCCACTTGATTGTAGGAATAAAAATGCTGTGTCATTCTCTCTGTTCTTTCAGTTCAGCATGTTTTACTCTGTATTGAAGTCTAGCTTGCCTTTGAAGCAGCCATGCTATACCCCTTTCCAATGTGAGCACTGTTCTTGTCCTGGTTGATCTGACATACATCTGGGTTCTGGATGAGTGAGCAGGGCTACTGGTTTAAGTTTTGCAACAGGGAATTGCAGCAGCTTCTTGAAGATTTGCCTCTGTTTTGTGGAAGATGTGAGACAACTGAGCTTGGATGAAACAGTTGCTCAAAATTTGTGTAGAGAAATCTCTTTAAGCTAATCCTTGATGGAAGGAGAATTAGTAGTTTAGCATGGTCTAGAGGTTGTCTGTGCAAGTACAATGGAAACAGTAACAAGCATGGTAGCAGTTATGAATTTCAGGAGTTGAAAGCAGACCTTCCAGCTCCAGTAAACTGACTCTTATATCTTGTCTATGGATGCCCATCCCTTTCTCAGGCCTCTTCTATATCTACAAAATAGCTCTGTGTGGCCTACAGGTGTTGGAGTGGAGGAATATGTGTCTTTCAGGTGTCTGACATATGCTCTTGCTGTAACAGTATGTTTAATGTTATGAAGTGTGTTGAAATTAGCCAGGTGCTGATGAAAAGAGGTGTCCCGCAGTGTTCTGGATGTACTTGAACTGAAACAAACAATTTCGCACTGAGAGGGGGAGAGATGCCATTGCTTACATGTCACCCTGTCGATAAGAGTTAGATTATGCTAAAACTGCCTCACATTAAATTGTACTTTGCTAAATTACCCATAAACCTAATATTTATCTGAACTTTTGTGCGTCTCTTTCCCTAAAGTTGCAAAGCACTGAAATGCTGCTTCTGAAGGCTACATGTGGTATAAGCAGTTTGAATGCTCTTTTTGAAATAAAGTGTGAACCACCGACATTACATCAGGAAATATGGTATTTGTGACCTTTATTTTCTTGTGTTAAGGTTTCTAAGTGTGCTGTGTAAAGAATTTTTTTATCAGTGAATTTTCAGGAAAGCTGTATGCTTTTGGAAGGTTATTAATACAAAAAGGTAAGAGTACATAATGAGGTCTCTCCCGTCTCAAGACTTTTTAAAAGAAAATCTTACTTGTATGACTTTTAGACTTCAGAACAAAGTGGAAAATATTAGGCCTGTCTGGAGACATCCGATATATTTTTCTTCTTGGATAGGGAAGATAGCAACATACATTTTCCATCTTATTTAGATTCATTTATTACACCAGGTGAAGTGAGCACTCTTCAACACTTGTATCTTGCTGTAGATACTCCTGTGGCTTACTGTTTTTCCAAGGTATGGGACTGGTTAGGAACACTGCTATATCTAGATCCCTTCTGAAACAGGGTTTGTGCAAGGGGAAAGTGTTAGACCAGCTTTTGTTTGGGGAAGGATTTGGTCACTTCATGCATATTCTCTTCATCTTTCCACCTTCCTGGTCTTTACCGCAAAGTGTTTCAAGGCAATCAATGACTTTGGGGTGCTTTTAATGCTGTGTGGATTAACTCAAATAAAAATAGTTTGAAGATTCACCTTCAATCAGGTAGAACCTAGAGTTTTAAATTGAATGCTGCATTTACCTGCAATATGAAAGAGGAATGAGCTTTATACACCATTTATGTAGTTTTTCCCAAAGTGATACTACACGAGTAAAATTCATGGTCTTCCATACCTACATATTTTGTTCTGAAGAAATGCCTCATTAAGTACCTTTAGATGATAATTATGGATCTTGTATGTGATGCCAGTTAATGCAGTAGTCACATTAGACCGGAACAGATAGGCTATTTCATTTTTACAGGATGCTGCAGAATGAGTCAGAAGTAGATATCATTTTGATCTCTCACATGAATGCTCTAATGACCGTTAACTGATATGCACTAGGAGTACAAAAACCACTGGCTTATCAAAAACTAAAAAACCCCCTCAGTTACTTGGAATAATGCTATGTGAAAAAGATATACATTATATTTGGGGGAATATTCATTAGACAGATCATATTGATGGAGTGGCTTTTGCAACACTTGGAGACTGAAATTGCTTCTAAATTTTGATGTAAAGATGTATGATATAGAGAATCCTCTCTAATCACAGAAACTGACATGCTGTGTAGGCGTTGTGCTGGTCATGCAGTGATAAACTTTTAACAGTTGCCTCCAAATGCTTAGACCAATAATATTTCAAAGCATTTCTCAGACCTTCTGGTGAAGAAAATTGAAATAGGTCACAGGGACATTGACTTTTGAAGAAAACTCAAAGTGGATTTGAAGATGAGCCTGAAGGCTTTTTTTTCTCGTCCATCAAACTTGACCTTTCATTATAATCTGTTTTGTTTTAAACACAGGTTTTCACATATCTACATGTTCATATCAAACAAATGCCCCTGATCTCAGTTACTGAGTCAGGTATAAAAAACAGAATAGCAAACACTTTTTTGTAGCTATCCAGCATTCTGCTCAGGATGCAATCACCTAATACAGAGTAAAAGCTCATTTCAGTGTAATGCCTGTTGGGTATCATACAAATCCTAAGTAATGTGCGTGTTGGGATAAGTAGTTTTAAAAATAGCTTCAGGAGTAGAACAAGTGATTTTTTACTTCTTGCTATGGGGATGAACTATGAAAATTTGTTTTATTTCTGTTTCTGCATTTACAGGGCCAGATGGCAGCCTATGAATTGTGGTGTAGCTAGAGAGAAAATAAGCCCTCATCACAAGCAGCTAGCATTGAGAGTTTAATGACTGTATTAGTCTTGATAAAAATGTACATATAAGTCTTGAGTAACCATAGTGCTGATGGGTGTAATTGTGCTGGCTCCAATTGTTTGATAAACAGGGAATTAGCTAAAGGTAACACTGTTCCTTGTCTTCAAAAAGTCAATCTTTTTGTGAGCTGGAGTAAAGCAGGTGTGGTTTCACTTCTGGGAATTACAATCTTGACTTTGTGCACCTGATATTGTGCCAAGTTCAGTGGCAGAAATTTCAAATTTTACACATATTATTAGAATTCTACCTGGTAAGACGGTGTTTCTGAGTGGGTAAGTGAATATTGCAAATGTGAGCACTATGAGATTTTAAATTGAGTGAAATGGACATGTTACCCACAGTGGACTGAAACAACACTCTGATTTTTCTTTTTTTTTATGGCAAACCACTGAAAGAAGTTTGTAAGGAGGTAACATATGTTTCATGTGGTGTGTGTTCTTTTGTGCTTCCATGTGAACACTACCTTGATTTCTTCAGATTTTGTGAATGCATCCAAATATAAACATTTCTGCCATTGCTGTGACTTAGTATGCCATGTTCTGTGCAGCAAATCCAGAGGTGGTAATAAAAAGACCTGTTTTTATTGTCATTGGTTGGAGAAAAGGGAATTGTGAATTCTTTATACAGATCTATTGGAGTGTATCATTTCCTGATGATTTTAAGTGGTTTGCCATCAAACATCAGTACATTTTCTTTCTATCTTGTTCTAAAGAGGTGGCCCATCGAATTCCTCTGAGAATTGGAACTACCAAAGCCTAAACCTCAAATTGTTTGGCAACTTTATTATCTGAGGGAGGAGGGTGAATAGAGTGTTAGACTCTTACCTTTCTGCTGGCTTTGCTGAAACCTGAAGGGATTTGAGTTTTCTGAAACAGGTCTTCTTTGTCAAGTTGAGGTTGGTTTGGGTTCTAAAGTTTACCTTTTCTATCTTCTAAGCCCTCGTAACAGATGTTGAGAGTAAAACTTGAAGCATATTAGCTTAGTTTTTCTTTCTCTTGGAAGTCATGCTAATTTTAGTCAAGAATGAAATAACCAGCTTCATGCTCCACATGATAGTCCTCTAACTCTCCTAATAGGGAGAGAAGAATCTGAGTCCTAAAGCCAGGTAAATAATACTACTGTCTCTGTCAGTCAGAATCTCAGTGGCTGACATTGCTGTCTGAAAGGTGTACAGGTGAGTTATTTTCTTTAATGTCTTGAAGTCACTAACAAATTAATAAAGGATATTCCTGTCTGTAGGGATACCTAAGAGTAAATTGGGGCTGCTTTTGCCTGAAAGATTACTATATTTGGTTTGCTTTTAGGATTAAGATGAAAGACGAATGAGTATCAAAGCATGTATGGTTTGTCAGTTGTGAACTGACACCTCTGTGGGAAATTAGAAAGAGGAACAAACTTGACAGAATAGCTCTTATATGTCCTGTCCTGCCAGGGCCTCCAAATAAATGGACATCTCCACAGGTAGGATTTGAATGGTTCTAGAGCCTGATAACTTTATTTTGTTAATCTGAACCAGAACTAAAGTAGTCCTCCCTGACCTTGCATGGCTTACCTTGTAAGTACTGAAATTTATGGTCTGTGCTGGCTGGCACTGCAATGAGGTTGCATTGTCCAGAACATCAGTGATGCAAGGTCAGTAATAGCCCAGTTTTGGTACAACCAACTTGAGCCACCTGAGCAAACTTTGGAAGCCATGCTTAGCTCTGTAAGTCTCTCTAGAAACAAGGTGTAAGGAAGAAATCTGTAGATAGTTATGCTAAAAACCTCATAGCTGTGGAAATAAATGTGGATTCTGTGAGAGAATGTGCTCGAGATCAAAATGGACATGTGCTTATTTAACTGAGTTTATGAAAATCAATCAAATTATTGGACAGGAAAGCACATCAAACTGGAAATTTTAGCTGGAGATCAGTAGGAAAAAGTTTCTAAGCTCTGTTGCATAATTCGTAACTTCACTGACTGATTTTTGTTCAAGAAATAAGAAGCTAGAAGAATTGCTGCATATACCACTACACTGGCTTTTCTAAAAGAAACGAGCTCTGTGTGAAGATAATATAACACAAACTGAAATGCAACTGCAGAAAAGGAGAGCTATATTAATCCTTTTTTGTTGCAAGAAACACTTGTATAAACGGAAATGCTTGTTAAAAAGTTGCTAATTAGCATTTCAGTTCCTCTTCATGAAAAGCTATCACATTATAATTAAACTGGTTAGAAGTACTTATGCTTTTATTTACAGTGAAATGTGTATTTTTGACTTGTATTTGTGCAACTGAAAGTTGCTATATCACTATAGTTCAGCACAGTCAAAATGTTATTTTTTTTAAACAACAGTAAAACACAGTTGCTGTGGGAAAAGGTATGCAACTTAGGAGCAAATAATTATAAAAGAAAATAATCTGAGAACTAATTAATATCACCACTGAAGTTGTAATATAAGCAGGTGAAGAAACAGTTGGCAGACTAGTCTCTTGTCTCTGCCAATGTACAACTGCAGTTACAGTAAAACTTCCATATTAGTCTTTAATAAAAAATAACCTTGTGGACATTGAACAAGAGGTGCAGAAAAAATACAATATTTGTTTTACTTGCACTTTTTTGTTATAGTAGCACTTGAATAACTTGCAAGTTTTATCTTGAGGTTGTATGAGGCAGCACTTGCACTCTATTTAAAATGGCTTCTAAGTGACTAAATTTCTCCCTCATATTTTCTGTGGTTGTTGAAAGGATATAGGAATTAACATTCTGAAATAATAATGCCCTTATTCTAGGGCATCTAACTATTTCTGGACTAACTTCATTAGCTACTGAAGCAGTCCCCAGGAAAAGCATTTAAAGAGATTTGGGATTGCTTTCCCTGTTGTGTGTGGTGTTTTTTTGTTTGTTTTTGTTTTTTTTTTTTTTTGGTATGGGGGTTTTTTTGGTAACAAATTCTCCTCCTTGTAGACCTGTGAATAACTATATTTACACTATACATATTTATGGTCATTTTATCTTTTAAACTTTTATTTTCTTACATGATTTGTTGTCAAATTTAACCTAAGAACCTGTTTTTCACAGATCATGTTATCTGCTGATGTGAGTATATTCAAAACTGAATTGTAAGGGGAGCTGGCTGAAGACAACACCACAAAACAAAAGAAAAAAATCAGTTCTGTAGTATTGCTGAATAAGGAATATATCACTAGATTGTGAGCCTGGGCCTCATTTGTTTGCGCCTGTAGACTTTTAATTAGAAGTAAAAGTGGACATTTGCCACTGTTGCCTTGTTTTTGCACAGGTGGTAGTGGTTACATGTGTTCATATAAAGTGATGTATGTGGCAGGTGAATAAATCTAAACCAAGTATTATCATTACAATTATAATGTTTCTCTAGTCAAAACTGAATGGCAACATATCCCCCGCAACTTCTGCCAAGTTCCTCTTAATAGCTAATATCTCCTTTTGCTGAAGTTTTTCCTGCTCTGGTGAATTTGTTTAATTCTATGTCTGTGCAGTTCCTAACATGGCTGTGTCCTGAATCATGGTGAAGGCTAATAAAATTAAGTAGCAATGACTAGCTGCTTTAGAATGAGACATTAGTTCTCTCTGCGTGTGCTGTACCCATGACACTGTGGAATATTTTTCCAAGAATTTATTTCTGACTTGGTTGTGATGAGCTCATGGCCTAATTTTAGATATGTTAGCTCTTGTAACATTGTATCTTTAGTATAACTGCAGCTGCTATTATTCGTGTAAATGACAGTTTTTAAAGAAGCTTCCTTGCTGCTGGATGCACTGCATTCTTGGGAGGTCATGGTCTTCATGAGCACTAGAACACCATGCAAGTGTATGTCTGTGTGGAAAAGCAAGAGAATTCTTGAAGGTTCTCCCAGATTGCCTAACTGCATTTGCTTTGAATAAATTAGTTAGTAAAATAAAAAAATGCTATTTAAATAACAGCAGATTTAGAGACTTTTTTTTAAAATGGTTGGAATATTCAGGAGGTCAGTAGGAGTGTGCTGTGACAGCTCTGAAGCAAGTGACAGTAGAAGGATCCAGTAAGAAAAATGCAGTGTGCTGGTTTTGACTGGAACATAGTAAATTTTCTTCTGGTATGGGGCTATGTTTTGGATTTGTGCTGGAAACACCCCAGCAGCAGAGAGGCTGGGGGTGCACAAGAAGGTGGGATGGAACATAGCTGACCCCAGCTAATCAGGGGGATATACTATACCCCATGGTGTCATGCCCCAGCATATAAAGTGGGGAGAAGGAGGATGGGGGGATGTTTGAAGTGATGGTGTGCGTTTTCTCAAGTCACCACTATGGGTGATGGTGTTCTGCTTTCCTGGAGATGACTGAACACATGCTTGCCCATGGGAAGGGGTGAATTAATTACTTGGTTCACTTTGTTTGTGCAAGGGCCTGTTGTGGTTACCTGTTAGGGCCTTTATCTCAAACCATGACTTTTCTTACTTTTACCCTTCCAGTTTTCTTCATTTCACTGGGTGAGGCTTGGTTGCCAGCTGGGATTAAACCACAACACAGTCAGGGAAATGATCTAATGTTGGTCACTCTATGCCCTGTTTGGGTTTTCCTGGGAACTCAAAATAGGATTTTTTTTTTTGCTGGAAGTGTAATTGTTGCCTACAAGCAAACAGAGTGTACAGAGATTGTAAATAACAAAGCTCCCTTTTGAATGCAGGTTTTTGTGCACCTGTGACTAATAACAAGTGGTGATGTGACTGAAACTCCCCATTAGAACTGGGCAAGAAGAACAACATTGCTTTTCAGCAACGTGTGAGCAAATCCCTAGTGTTAAAGGTTTTTAACTTAATGATATCATGGCTGGGTTATCTCCAAAGGTAGTTGCAAATATGACTTGACATGGAGGCAGAAGAAAGGACAAACCTTAGCGATGTGAAAGTCAAATAGGAGGCAAATGGATGAAAGGATTTTTAGAAGCAATAAAAATTGAATTACCCAAAAGCAGTAGGCTTGCCTCTTTCTATTAGGCATTTTAATGTAGAAAATGCATCACTGCTCTGCTTGAGTCAGTGTGAAATGGTTATAGGTTCAAGTTTCAGTGTAATGAGGGAGTATTATTGTAAGAGACAATTTAAGCATGAGGGAACTTGCCTGTTTGCCGTTGTCTTTCAGATGTACTGCTTAAAGTCTTTGTAAATGCATGAGTAAGAAGTGTTGGTGGTGATGTGATAGTCTGCCCTTTCCCCTGACATCCTGTTAAAAAAAAAAAAGGCAAAACCAAAGTAAAAGTCCACAAAAAGTTTTGTGCCCAAAGTGCCTTTACCTTTTTTCCTGGAATGGCTGGAGCTCAAATTCTTATTAATATTGAGTTAAAAATTGTCTCAGATGAAATATGGAGCAATTTATATTAAAGAAGTGATATTTAACTGAGAAATAATCCATGATTTCAAGCTCATTTAGAGCAGTAGCCTGCTTGATTTGCATGTTCTCTGCTCTTTGCAGAATTTTATCTTTGGAGTCCATTGGGGAAAAAACCTCCAGCCTTTATAGGTTGGATGAGTAACTATTTAACTTTGTTAATTCCTTTGCTAATTTGTGACTGCTATAAAAGTATAGGTTTAGTCAAAGCAATATTTTGAAAGCAAATAAAGAGCAAATGTTAGTAGTGATTGTATTGCAAAGCAAGGAGACATCCCTGCAAAGCAGATTCTCTATTAATGAGGGAAAGAGAAAGTGTTTACTGCATGAGAAGAGGTGACATTTGGTTCCATGAATGAATTCTAGGGTTCTTGATGACACTTGTTACTTTTTCAATAATTTAAAATCAGGCCATGAGTAATGGTACTGTATTTATTAACCCTATTTAGATTGATTAACAACAGATAATCAGAAGTTGAGGGAAATCCTTCATGTTTATCAAAAGCCATGCAAGGCCAGTTCAAATGTAAGCATATATAGGTCTTCACTGTTAGTATCTGGACTGATATGCTAAGTTTCAAAATCCTTTCAATGTGCAATGAAGGCAAGAACTTATCTATACTTGTCAAGTAAATAGCTATTATTTTCTTGAGACCTAGTCTGTAGTCATTACCTTTGGCTATGTCAGCAGGGTTTTTTTTTCCTGTGGGTGTTGTTTTTATTGAATCTGTAAAATTTTAAATGCTCCAGGGCTTGTTTCTCTCGTAATCTTGCAATTCTTAATAAAGAAAGAGACCCTTGGTCAAAGCGAGAAGGGGTAACAGTTGAGGTGTACCTAACCTTGAATACTGGAATTCATTCCAGCCTTGTGTAATTTGTATTCTGTGAATGTGGACATGCTAGTTCCTCTTTCCAGGATTGCAAGCTGCACCTGGAAGGTTCTTCTAGTGTTTTTCATGTCACTGAAGGAAACTGGGAAGCTTAAAGGAAAAATTTTGAACTAATAATGTCACCCTTGTCTCTCTGAGCATGTTGCAAACTTGTATAATTTTGGCTTCAGATCAGCAGGCTCTCTTATAAGAGGAAGTAGGTATACAAGTGAAACTGTGATTCCTGAGGTCTTTTACATTCCTGTCACTCTTCTTCATACTATGAGCAAGGAATTCCTGCAAGCTTTGTCTTTGCCACTGACAGCAAGGGTGATGTAGTCTTAAGAACACCTGTGCAGAGAGGCTGTCAAGTTTCTGGCAGTTTCCCTGCCTATTTCTTCTAGAGCTCTGACATTTTGGATGTGGCCCTTGGCATGTAAGGTTTTCCCTGTAGTGTAGTCACTCTGTAACAGTGGAAGTTGATTTAAAAAAGAAGAGGATGAGTGGATTTCTTTTATGTAACTAACTCAGAATTACTGACTTCTGTTTTTTATGGCTCACTTTTTAAATTATGACATTAACACTAAGATGTCTGGATTGAATGAATCCTGTTTTCCATAGATGCAAGTCCTAAATATAGTCCAAGTAAAGCTTAATTAATAGTTTCAAAAACATTAAATTATTTGAGATGGATTGGTACATACCCTGAATGTAAATGATTGCAGTATTCTTTGCATCCAGGAGCTGCGTGCATGTACATTTCTTTATTTCTGGGTTTAAAATGTTTGCTACAGAATATTCTGATTGTGGTGGCTAGAATGATCAAAGCTGAGGTTTGAAAGGAATTTGTGACCTTTGTTTCAAACAGGATAAAGTATTTTTGAAGACAGTTTTTTGGAAGGCTGCTTTTAAGTGCTGTGCAACTCAAAATGGCATTTGAAAGTCAGCTGCCCATACCAAAGATCTAGACAGATCTCTTCCAGACAAAACTGCACACTTGACTAATTTACCCTTAAGAGATATATGTTATGTACAATGCGCTTGAAGCTACTGAGACTCACACTATAAATAATGTACTGAGCAATGTCCTGGAGCTTGATGATTATTGCTATGAGAAAACAGTTGGTTTCAACAGTAAAAAATAACCTTAATGGCTTGTGTGCTCTCAAGAAGCTCAGAAACTAATGGTGGTGGGGAGGGAGTGGAATCTTGTACTAAAAATTTGAAAAGCTCAATTATATCTTGTTGGACTGTTTCATGTATAATAATTATAAGATTTCTGCATCAAATTATTTATTGTGAATTTTTGGGACTGTGGAAGATTTGTTAAAAGGGGCCTGGGTAGGTCATCTAGTCTAAACGCATGCTTCGTTCAGGACTGAAGTCAAATTTGTGTCAGCTCAGTTGTGGTTTTGTCTAGCGAAATCCTCAGAGCCTTTAGTACTGGAAATTCCATGAGAATCCCGACTAAGCTGTTCAAGTGCTGTAATAATGTTAATCAAGAGTATCTAATATTCAGACTGAACCTTCAGAAATTGAGAACTGATCCAAGTACTTTATGTGAGTGGTATCCAGGGAACAATTTGCTCACAAAATACATTAATAGAATCACCAACTTGTTTGGGTTGGAAGGGACACCAAAAGATCATCTAGTTCCAGCCTGCTTGCTATGGGCAGACACACCCTCTTCCACACATTGCTCAAGGTCTTATCCAGCCTGGCCTTGAACACTGACAGGGATGAGGAATACTCAGCTTTTCTGGGCTACAAAGTTGTTTGGTTTGGTTTTCTTAGCCAGGCTTGCAAAGATGTACATTAGAATTAAAAGATGCTTCCAAATGCTTGTTTCAGAAGCTCATGCCAAGTATGAATAAAGAGTTATGGAACAGCCTCTTCCCCCAGACAGAAAAAGTTGTCTATTAAGCAAGTTTTTAGTATTTGAGGAGGTATATATTCAATTGGCTGTTCTTTGAAGTTACAGTGTGGCATGATGGCCTGATTAAGCTTGATGAGTTGAGGGAAAAGCCTCAGCCCCCCTGGTGGGATGCTTTGCAATATCTTCTATGACTACTCAAGGAGGCACCCCCCTCAGGCATCTGTATCACCCCCAAAGCATTGACTCCAGTCACACAAAACCACCTGCAGAAAAAGAAAAGGTATAAAAAGAGTAGAGTTTAAACTAAAACTGGGGAGAAATGCCATCGTCTCTGTTGGGGTAGCTGCTGGCAGCTTGTCCTGCCTCTCCCCACCTCCTGGAACAAATGTAGAGGTGAGGAAACCATGTGCTTTCTATTTTGCTACACCTTACTTTCTTAACTTTACTTTCTTAAAAAGCTTATTCCTTTATATATTCTATCTTACATCTTATGCTTACAGCTACTTTGATTCTTACTCTGTAAGCACTTTCTTTACTAACTGTGTTTTGCTACTTTAATACTAATAACATTAACTTGTTTCACACTTTGCTACTTTATATTAGTTATTGTGTTCTTTTGCAGTGTGCTGTTTCTTTTATCAACATGTGTGTTGAACTTTAAGTTTGGTGTGCTTGTCTCTGTAAAATGTGTTTTGTGCTGGTTTCTTTTGGGGTCTTTTATTATCAATTAAATA
>JAOXXN010000471.1:49751465-49764024 GCA_026770055.1 Myrmophylax atrothorax
AAAATGTGTTTTGTGCTGGTTTCTTTTGGGGTCTTTTATTATCAATTAAATACAATCTTGCAGCTAAACATTATCACTGGCAACGCAAACCTCACAATAACTGTCACAAAATTGTATTAATAAATGTTATTTTGGGAGCTGTTGTGGGGAAAGTTCTTTTCTTGCTATTAAGTGTGGTCTCATATCTGAGGTCAGAAACGCTTCCAACCTGTGTGCTATCCCTGATTGGTAGGTAGTGTTGGGAAACATCAGGATCTTGCTAATAAGTTTTCCTTGGCTTAAGTGTGGTTCTCATAGGGGAGTCAAAAATCTTTCCAGCCTGTGTTCTGTCCAGAGTTCAGCAGGCAGTGCTGGGTTCATAGAGCTTTCATTACTCTGAGGAAGCTTATAGCTAATAACTTTTATTTAATACAGGTAAGAATAGAAATCTTTGCATTTCTGTCTCTTCTCCCTTTCATGTGACATACAGTAATAAAAAGTGAATTTTTCCTGTCGCATGAAGCTCACATCATGTAAACATTGTGTAATTTTTGGAATGTGTATTGTCAATCACAGTGTAATGGTTTTGAGCTAATTTGCAGAAGGTTGTTAAGTAAGATGTCACAGCAGCCTGATCCAAGAAGCCTGTAAGCATGCATTTGTGGACAGTATCATAATCACTGTAGATTTAGTTATACTTACAGAATACAAAATATTATGTTTTAATGTATTCTTTGTTCTTACCATTTTTGGAACAATAAATATTGTATAGAATATGGCTATTGTTCTGCTTTTGAATGGTTAATTTCTGAAGGCCTTATGGTGTTTCTACTATTTTATGGCTAGAGAAAATCATTAGTTGTTGAACTACAGCTTCATGTTTCCTATATCATGCATAATAATAAAAATACCATGATACTGTGACTATTAGTAAGAACAGAACTATAGCCATGTTTGGTCCTTGCAGCTTTCCTAAAAAGAGGCATGTTTCAGTCTAAACCTAGTGCAGGATTCTCGTGTTGGTTTATCAGAAGAAACACAGTGGATGAAGCTGCTGTTCTGTCTTTCTACAAATACCTGTAATGTGTTCCCTATTCTAGATGCTCACATTTAGGCTACATCTACATAACATGAGGAACTGTCTCTGTAGAGCTTTGAATGAGGGTGCTTAGATAATCAAATGGTTAGAGGTATATCACAGCAGATCATGTTTGGGATGAATATTCCTATTGAGAAGCAGAAGGTATATTCAGAGGAGTGCTGTGCTAATTTGGGTTTCTTGTTCTGCAGATATGCCTTAAACTCTTCTTTCTTCTCAATAACATGTAAAATATATTTCTTCTCATTATCAACCATGAAGCTACATATTTTTCTAAAAATTTCCCTGGATCTTTCAATGAGAATCTGATCTAACAAAAGAATGCTTAAGTAGGAGTCCAGCTTAGCCCAGGAGATCACTAGCTGTAAAAGCAGCTTTTGTGTCACTTTTAAATAAGAGAAAAATTGGCAAACCATTATGTTTTTCCCTACTGTGAGTAAGGCCCTTTTTTAGTGGTTCTTGTTTTTTGTTTTGGTTTTTTTTTTAGCAGAGTATTCTGTTCTTTTTGATAAAGGCAGTGTGAGTGTATGGCCCAGGGATGTTCTTTCTATTGGTGAGCAAATTTACTGGCTTTGTTTTGTACAAGTGATAAATTATTTGATCTGAGATGCAACAGTAAATGAATAAATATTTGCCTGTACTTGCGCTAAATACAGTAAATGGATCAGTTGTTTGTGCAAGTGGGGCTCCTAAGGGCCACTTCTCTCTACCATCCCTGAATGTATATGCATTTAGAATACTTAAACATATTTTTAATCAAACAAGTCCTAGTGAAATTATGAAAAAAAGTATTGATTATTTTCAAGATGATATATTATTGTTAGTAGTATTCTGGAAACCATGTTGGTAGCAATATGAAAATTAAAATAAAATAAACCTTCTAACTGGTGCCAAAAATTAATAAGATTTTATTTTGAAAAATAATGCGTTCCTATAATTAAAGCTCTGCTGGCTTTACTTGAGCTGGATCATATTAACATAGATGTTCTATATTCATGTAAAACTCCTTCTTAATGCAGTGTTAAGACTGAAAATGAACTTTGGATAATCTGTGTTAAGATGAAAGACACATCTACTCCTCACAGTATGCTTCTCTGTAACTTTAGAAATTCACAAACAATAACATGTTCTTACAATTTTAAACAATTCAATGTTATTTTTCAAACTTGATTTGACTTATTCTGTTTATTGGAAGTCACAAAATGAATATTTATCACTTTCAAGGAAAAGAGCCTTCAACTGCAGGGTTGTGTAGGAAAATGCTAACTCTAAAAACAAGTTCTGTTATTAGTAATGAAGTAGACTCTACTTTTAAGCCTTTCATGCATCACATGAGTAGGGATGTTTTGATTTTTTGTTTTGTTTTTTTTTTTTTAATCAGCAATCAAAGAACAAAGTTAAGGTTTGTTTTGCTTATAAGACCTTTTGGGTGTGATCATTCAAGGCTTGTCTTTAATATGTGAGTCTTGGACTTTGATACTCAGATGCACTTTTAACACCCTGAGTGTTCCTGTCTGGAGCCTGGCAGCTGTGGCTGAACCCACATCCAACAGGAAGCTGGAGAAGTGTAACACGTTGCAGGTAGCTACCAAGATGTCTTTTGATTTTACAATCCAAATCAACGTGCCCTGACAGCTCAGTATTTGTTAGCCAGCAGGCTACTGCTTCTGAAAATGAAAACAAGTATTTTAGTTGGGTGAACAGTAATGTTTAGAGTAGGGCCACTGTACCCTGCAAATTTCAGTGTAGAGTTTTGCATAGATAGATGCTTCCAAACAACCTTGTGTGGGTTTTAAGTCAAAGACTTAAATGTCTGTTTGCTTTGTTAGATATTAATTGAAGTGCAGTCTTCAGCATAATGGCAATAGGGATAGCTCTGAGTAGAACTAAATCACTGTGTCATGTGCTTATTTCATAGAAAATTGGGACCTAAGGAAGCTGCTGCATTGATTTAGAGCATTTGGTTCTTGCCAATGTCTTTAAATATCTGTAAAAAACCAGATCCATGTTTATTTGCCATGATTTCCCCTGTAAAAAGACATGATTTTGTTCTCCTTAGGATGTGTTTTTAGGCTTTCTTGCATAGATGATTAGATTTTTTTTTTAAAAAAAGTGAAAACCAGACAAGGACCATTGTTAGATGCAGGTTGGTTTAAAACTTTATCTTGTGGGAGTAAAGGAACAGTTTCAAAATCTGCATCTGAATATAGACTGAAATTAATAGTTCCTTTTCATGGTCTAATGATTTCTGTGTAATCAAATTTGGAGATGCTCAAAGTAAACGCCCCTATATTTAGGTTCTGTATCATCAGAATTATACTCACGTAATTATTATTCCACAAGCAAAAAAAACATTAACTTCAAAATGAGAAATGAATTACTGTGTTACTGGAGCTTCTTGAAGTACATGCCTGATTCAGTTACAGTAAATTCATTTTATGTTTGAATATTTAATCCATCTAAATAATTTCTGATAGTGTTCCAGAATTTAGTGAGTAATACAAAATAAGTTGTTGGTGGTTGGTTTTTGTTTTTGTTTGGGGTTTGTTTTTTTGTTTGTTTTGTTTTTTTTTGTTTTTTTTTTTAGTTTTTTTCGCGTTCATCTGATTTGCCATAAGTGATTATTAAAAAGAAAGGGAAGAAAAAGGGAAGAAATGTAAGTTTTTGTGACTTTTACTGGTTACCACCATTGCTGTGATAACTTTCATAGGTGACCAAAATAATCTGCTTCTCCAAACTCAGAATCACAAGACTTCACTTGTATGAGGTAAAGAGCATTTCTCAAAGGCCCTGTGGTTTTCAGTCCTCCCAGAGGGAAGAGAAGAGATGCAAATTTGGAAGAGAGCTGTGGCCTGTTGATGGGCTGTGTCTCTGCTCAGCCAGCTCTGCAGGAAAGCAGGGCCATCATGCTCAGAAAAAGAAGTTGAACACTGACATGTGAGGTGAATGGATTAAAATTCTGCATTTGCCTTGTAGTCTAAGCTTGAGGTCACTGTTAACTTGTTACCTCAAAGTTATGTTGGTATCTGCACACTGACCTTCAGTCTGGCTCTGTTAGAGCCAATTGGCTGCCTTAGCAATATTGCTCAGTGAAAGACAGTGGAGGGTACTGTCATGTTCTCAAGCTCCATTCCTATGGAAGAAAATGGCAGTTGCAGTTCAGGCAAGACACATCTAGATTAGAAGGGACTTGGAAGTAAAAATGTGTGTGGAGTAATTCAGTATCAGCCTTTTGCTTTCAAAATCTTCCTCCACAGTATGTTGAGAAAATGCTTCTGTAACCTTTTAAAAAAGTGTTTTAGATTTATCATCCAATATTGGAAAATAGTGAAATCTTTTGTTTATAATTAAAAAAAAGCCCAAACCTACACAACAAACCTGTTAAATATTCCCAAGTATTAGATTAACTGGAAGAAATCCAAGTGATTACTTGGAGTTACCTGTTGCTACAGCAATCATACTTTTGTGTTGTACTGTGCCAATTGAGTTTTTAGTCTCAGCATGGGCAGAAGTTAATGATAAAATGTTCTCTCTCTTCTTGCTCTCAGAGATTAGAAAATGCAGATTAAACCTCTTTGTGCGTTGGAACTTCTCATGACCTTATAATTGTGTCTCTGTTCTAGTAAAACATACAAACACAGCCTTGAGAAAAAAAGCAATAAATATATTGCTAAGAAAGGCACAGAACAACCACAGGGTGCACAGTTTGAATGCTCCAATGCTAATTAAGACAGTCATGCAGATCTGGAAACAGCTAAAGATAAGATTGTGCCTTTCAATCACTGCCGTTAAATAGAGGCTATTTTTGGGCATTGTAATCAAGTCATCAAATCTATGTATCTAGAAAAGGACTGAAATTTGTGCTGTGAAAGTACAAATTCTGAAGAACTATGGTTCTCTTGAAGGTGCAGTTCTTAGTGCCAGGAGGATCTTTCCAGCCTTTGGAGAACATTATGATCCCAAATATTCACATAGTTCTTCTACTTTAAGTCTTATATTATCCTAGAAGAGAAGGTCACAAAGATGAGAGGACAAAGAGCATCTCGTATGAGAAAAGACTGAGAGATTTGGGGTTATTTAGCCTCAAGAGGAGACAACTGAGAGGGAAACTCAGCAATGTCTCTAAGTATCTGAAGGGAGGGTGGTAGGAGGATGGAGCCAGGCTCTTCTTGGTGGTGCCAAGCAATACGACAAGAGGCAGTGGGCAGAAATGCATGTGCAAGAAGTTCCACCTGGATATGGGGAAGAATTTCCTTACTGTGTGAGTGACCAAGCACTGAACAGATTGACCAGAGAGGTTGTGGAGTTTCTCTCACTGGAGATATTCAAGAACTGCCTGGACGCAATCTTGTGCCTTGTACTCTAGGATGACCCTGACTGAACAGGGAGGTTGGACCAGGTGACCCACTGTGGTCCCTTTGGATCTTACCCTTTCTGTGATTTTTGTCAAGAGGAAAGGGAAAATAAAACCAGAAATGTGTTTGGGGTTTTTTGGTGGTTTTTTTCCACTTCTAACTCTGGTGAGTGCCTTAGAGGTGTGTGTTATGGCAGCATCTGCTCAGAGGACTAAACAGGGAAGATTTTTAGTACCTTTTATGTAGATAGAATATCAGTTAAGGACCTCTATAGCACAGATGGCTTGATTCATTGTATAAGGGAGCAAAGTGAGCATTCTTAAAATATTTACTTCTTTTAACATGATTTAGTTATGACAGCTGTTCAAAGGCTCCTTTGAAAAGGGCAGGTCAATGAATCACCCTGAAAATCCAAATTTAAATTTTGCTATTTCTGTTTGTTACAATTGGCTCATGTTGCTTTTCTGGGCATACATGGGCTATTCTCTTCAGTGTGAGAAGTGATTAGTATGAACCGCAACAACAACATCTCATTAAAATCATTAGATATCTTTGAATCTACTGGCAATGCCTTAACAAGTTATGTCTTGCCAATTGTGACTCCATTTTTGTTATACTGCAGAAAGTTTTGTTCCTTTTTCAACTCAAGAGAACTGAAGTATTGTAACATTGCAGGAAAAGTGCTGTAAGAAGTCTGAGAATGAGCAAATGAAATGGTATTTTCAGCAGTTGCATTTCCCTCAGTTGTTTCTGATGTACAGCTGCAGGTTGAGGTGCGTGGAGTGGCAGCTGTTGGATTTCTGAAGTACACGTGCTCATCCACTGCTCCAAGCTGCGTGCTTGAGGACCTGTTTTAAATGTCAGCTCTTCTAGGGGTCATACTTATGTAGCTTTGCTCAACTATGAAGAAAATTCTAGTCTAACTATTTTTTTTCCTGGATGCCAAAATAATTCACTGTAGAAACAACTTCACCATTTGCATAATAACTTTACCATTAGGTATCAGGAAGTGAGTATGTAGGTGTTATGTACTTCAGATCTTATAGTTTTAAAAGGGATCAGGGTTGGAAAGTGTTGAGGAATTGCCAGCATCTATCTTGTGAAAAACAAACATGAGTTAAAATAACCAGCATCACCTGTGAGGCACTTCTAACTTGTATTTAAAAGCTGTAGGCTACTTATTTCAACATCAATAAGAATATAATGAAAGACTAAATGAAAGCCAACTTGTAAAGAAAACAAGCCCTGCAGTCTGATTTCAGTGTGATAATGTCTCACATGTGCTGCTCTTTGAAGGATTATGAAAAAGTGCTGTACACTTTCAAGAATGTCTAACTCAAAAATTAGAATTTGAAAAGCTGTAGCCTCTTCTTTACTTAGATTGTGGCTGTTTGATTTCTTCATGGTCCTTTGATTTACCTGTTAGTTACAGAATCATAGAACAATTTAGCTTGAAAAGGAGCTTTGGAGGATGCTTTGAACATCATTCAAAACCAGGATGTTGGACACACTCAAAACTCCCCTGGAAAATCTGGGGTTTGTCCAGATGTATTCTGATTATTTCTGGGAATAGGGTTTCTGAAACCTATCCTAATATTTGACCACTGCCATGGTGAAATGTCTGCATCTAAACAGAATGTCACTTTTTGTAACTTGCTTGTTTCTGTGCCCTTTGCAGAGAAGTCTGGATCCATCTTTGCTATATGTTCCCATTGGGTAATTGTTATCTAATTGCATCTCAAATATGAATAGAGCTATATAAGGCAGCATACCTAATACAGACAGCATCTTAAATTTTTTTCCATGAAGGTGTAAGGGGAATGAACTAACTCCTTTGCATAGTGAAGTATTCTGCTTCAAAAATGTATCAAAACTATGATTCAGGAGGAATTACTATTAAAATGCAATTCTTCCTAGGTGAGAAAACTGGATGGTTAAGTACACGAACAATGGCATGGCTACATTTAGCCTTGTCTACATTGTGAAAGATGATGTTTTACACTTGGATATTTGGCTTTCCCTCATGACAGAAGTGTTCTGGAGGAGAGTGAAGCTGTGGGTAGGTGAAGGCAGCACAGTGAAGTGGAATGTGGCAATCCCAGTGCTGGGGGAGACCTGATGTCTAATGTTATTTTAATAGCATACTACTCTAGAAACAGTGTTTACTGCAGTTGTGTACCCTCTGTTTCCAGACCCAAAGGGAGTCAAATTCAATCAGTTAATGATGCCTGCTGGTGGTTCTGGGCCTCATGCTACCATTAAGAATAGATGTGCTTTGAAATAACACCAGGCAGCTTTATCAAAAAGCAGCTGTCCTATTTTAAAACCACTTGTTATTAATAGTATGATTTTTTAAAAAAATAATACCAGAAAGCTACTTGATTTCATCACCTTACTGTAAGAACTGTACATGACCCAACTGATTTTGCAGCTAAAGGCATGTGTTGGTTCTACTGCTACATTTATTCATGGGTAGGGGCAAAAAACAATTTAAAATGCCTGGCAACCAATGAATAGACCTGGATATAAATAAATAAATATTAATTCTTACAGAAGACAGAACAGTGTTTGTCTGAAGTATAAAAGAATGTACAAGTATTTTCATTATTGCTAAGGGACTCGGCATGCTTAATTTTAGAATGTATTTAAATCTCACTGCTGGTAAAAAAACAGTTATCTGCTATATGCCATAGGATTTTGGTGTTGTATTGGAAGTGGAGCTCAAAGCAGAGATTTTATCATCTCTAAACACTGGGAAAATTGACTGTAATGTTCAAAACATTATATAGTGTTGGGTTTAATATTTGTGAATATATGCTTTTAGATTTCTTTAAAGTACAAGGTGCTGTTGCTTCTCAGACCCCGTAAGAGATATAAAGAAGGAGGTCTAGGATGTTTGAACTATTATAAAGCCATAAGTGTAGTGAGAATGTACTGTGTTTCTATACTGTAAACTCTATTATAACTCTTCTTCAGTTTTTACTTTGAATAATCTCATCTCAGAGAACAGCTACGGTATGTAAAGCCAAATTTTACCATAACTTAGAGCCCTCAGGACTTCTGTGACTTCAGCTCCTGGAATCTTCTTTCTTTTCCTCTTTCTTTACTTGAATTCTTGATTCATGTTACGATCACTCCTATATTTATTAAAAGTTGAATAGTCTGAGTGGGTTCTGCTCAGTAATGTGCTGTATTCCCCTTACCTGATTTTCTGAAGTCAAACTCCTTTGGAGATTTATTGTGCTTACAAGTAGATGCTTTTTCTGTCATATTTCTTGGGTTTAGTTTGATTTATAAAAATGTGTTCATTTTTTCATAACCAATATAAAGAACACCATGGTTTGTTCTGTCATATAAAACATTTGTATTTGACTTTCTGATTGCTCTCTTAACTGTAAACAAAAATGTTGCTGAGAGCTCAGACATCCTTGGGAATTACCTTGATTACAAATTTTGCTTTGTAAGTGTTTCTCTTTGATTTTTGGGTAGTGACATTAAAATTTTCTGTTATAGCAGACTACACCTTTAAACACTGTCATATTTAAAATACAAGTAGATACATGAATCTGTGGTAGATAAAACCTTTGGGACAAGTCTGCTGTTAGATCAGCACTGAAATTTGCAACAGTAAAATATGAACCTCTTGGTCTAATAGTACTTGGACCTTATTCTGTTAGCACTTGACTGGGTTCTTGTTCCCCATGTACTCAAGACTTTATGCTGACATTGTGAAATACGAGCTGACACTTCATGTAAGGATTCTATAATGACTGTTTTCCGTTCCTAAAAAACCTTTTTCTATCTGAAAACCACAAATTATGTACTTTTGTAGGTAGAGCATAAAAATAATGAGGCAAGGGAAGGTATTACTGCAAATGATAGAAAAAATATTTTCTTCTGAACCTAAATTTTTCCAATGGGGATACCACAGGTTAAAAAGCAAAAAGGAAGAGTAACTCACAGGAGTGAAACAGTAAAACATTAAAAAAAAATTAATTATTGAAAGGTTCATAGTTATGACTGTGAATAAATAGTAATTAATAAGGATACAGGGAAGCATCTGATGTGAAGGTCAGGCTGACACATGCTATAATCCAAATATCAGTAACTATATTGCTCTTTCTAGTTTCTGTAGAGATGACAGGATTATAAAAATAAAGGCTTTTAAAAATTCATTGGAATATCCTATATTGTTGAGAGCAACAAGTGCTATGAAAAAGAGACCAAATAGAGGATACAGAACATGATGAGGAGACAGGGAAGAAGACACAGACGCATTCCTCCAGGGTGAAAACTTAATAAAAAACATGTATAGAAATACATAAATATAAATGGCTTTATAACAGTGTCCTGGGTTGAGCTGGCAAAATGGCAACTGCCCAAGAACAGAGAAAAAGTGTTCCTCTCCCCATAACAAACAGCTAGGAAGCAAGTTTGCATGTGCTCCTAACAAAACTCATGCAACATGAAGTGAATTGCTATCGGGGGATAGCTGAGAAATTGTAGCTGGCAACAGAAGTTCCCTGGTAGGAAAGATTGTATCATTAGTGCTCTACAAACCTTTTCAAAGTGATGCACTAAGTAATAGGGAAGCTATATTGCTAATGCTGATGCTGGGTGCTCTTGCTGAAATGGTAAAAGGTCAATAAAAAGCTTTATGATGTCCTGGTTCTAACTTACCTACACATAAAAAAGCTGTAGAGAAGGCACTCCTTCCTTTAGAATTTGGGCCCAATATATTGCTCTAACAGATCAAAGCTGTTTAGGTTTACACTGTGGGGATAATCCTTCTGATACAAGAGATCTGCTGTGACATGAGGCAGCATTTGTTTGTGTGATGTGAGCTGTGGCAGTAGTTGTCTGACAACTTCTTGATCTTTTGCTTTTTCTCATGTTCCAATGGTTACAGGATGTGACTGTAGGCATGTGATAGAGATTTTGCTGTCTGTGTTGCCAGGAGCGATGTTATACAATGCCTTTGTACAAACACTCACTCTGTAACATCAGCAATGTTACTATGGCGTGTCAGGGCTGTCCTTGTGTGTGCATTGCTAATGGCCTAAAGCACTGAGAGAAGAAAAAACAAAATATGATTTGTGTTACTAATAAATTGGAATGGTTTAAGTGTCAGCTCCTGTTGAAGCCTGGTCCATCCTTATTAATGAACTCGCCTCAAGATTAGATTTCCTCATCTGGAGAGTTGTCCACTAACAGTTCATGAGTATGCTTTTAGCTGCCCACAGCAGGGCCAAGGGCAATTGGACCATCTTGTGTGTGGCTTGGACACCACACAGTAGTTTGTTAGCCCATGGTAAAAGGTCACAAATTCTAGTCCTGTCCTAAAAGATACTGATAGCATTCTGCCTAGTTATTGCCATTTTCTCTGTCTAAACCTGCCATTCTGCAGATAACAATAAGCCTCAAGGAATAACAATGGAGAAGACGCTATAGCTCTGTTTCTTGGTCTCTTACCAAACAGCACTGACATCGAAGTACCTGAAGAGCTGTAGAGTTTCTCTTGTGTTGTGGGTTTGAGTTGATGTAGGTTTGCTTTGATCACAGTAACAGATTTGTTGTCCTAATGCTGTAAGTTCAAAATTGCAATGTGTTTTCATCTAACATTATTCCATGCTGTGAGAAGGAAGAAGATCAGGTCAATTTTGACTTCACTGCCTGCTGCTTTCAGGTCCTGTTAAGGGATAGTTTCTATGGAAAACTCCATGCTGAGTAACTAAAATAGGTAGCAACCAGCTGCTTGCATTTTTTTTTTAAATGTCAAGCATAATAAATGCCTGTTCAGTGTAAACTGATGTGAGCAGGAATGTGGATTTCTTTTAGTGAGTTGTTTCTTTCTTATTTTAGTTGTGGAACTGTACTCTCTCCCTCTGTAGATAACTTATCTACTAGAAAATATCATTAGGATTATGTCCATTTCCTGTGATTTTCAGAGATGTCTCAGACTTGGTTAGAAAGAGGGTCAACAAGTAAATGAATAATTCTAATGATTTTCCTGGTGTTTCTTTCTTGTAAACATCCATAGCCTCATGACACTACTGAGGGGTTAATGAGGTGGTGTGCTGATTTCAGCTGGGGCAGAGTTAATTTTCTTCGCAATGGCTAGTACAGGGCTGTGTTTTGGACAATATAGAGATGTTTTTGTTACTGCTGAACAGCACTTGCAGAGAATGAAGGCCTTTTCTGCTTTTCGTACTGCCACACTGTCAAGGAAGTTGGGAATGCATGGGAGGTTTGGAGGAGTCACAACTGGGACAGGTGATCCAAACTGACCAAAAGGATATTCCAGACTATATGAATCAGGCTTGGTATACAAAGTGAGGGGAAGAAGGAAAGGACATTTGGAGTGATGATCGTCTTCCCAAGTAACCAGCCCTGCTCTCCTGGAGGTGTTTGAGCACCTGCCTGCCTTTGGGAAGCAGTGAATTAATTCCTTGTTTTGTTTGAGCACCTGCCTGCCTTTGGGAAGCAGTGAATTAATTCCTTGTTTTGTTTTTCTTGCACATGTGGGGTTTTTTCCCCGTTAAACTGCCTTTATCTCAACCCTTTTTTCCTTCCAATTCTCTCCTCGATCTTGCTGATGGGGGATTGAGTGAGCTGCCACATGAGACTTTGTGGCTCACTGGGATTAAACCATGACAGGTGGGCAGCTTACACATGGCAGACACTTTCATTTTGATGATAAAAGACTAACTAGGAAAATTTACTTTGAATATCTCCATGAGAAGTAGTATGTCTTACTCAAATCCTTGGATGTACTCAAATAGACTATATAACTATAAATTGGGCCAAATCCCATCTTTTATCAGTTTTGATTTAGAATACTTTTGTTAAGCATGAAGTTTTTTGTGAAAACAAGGTTAGATGTGTATATTGAATCCATGCATTCTTCATGAAGACCTCTTAAAAGTGATCCAATGTCAGCAGAAGACTGAAGTGCTTTCCTTTGCATTGGCTTTGCTCACAGGTAGTAGTATCAACTTAACTGCTGCTTTGAGATACCAATAATTTCTGACTGTAAACAATTTTTCAGGTGCAAAACCCTTGGAGCCACAGTTCTACCTGGTTCCATCACTGGACTGCAAATGCAATGGGCAGAAGTCCAAGGGAA
>JAOXXN010000471.1:49799584-49817699 GCA_026770055.1 Myrmophylax atrothorax
AACCCCTCCCCCCCCCCCCAAAAAAAAAAAGGAAAAAAACCTCAACACCACCAAAACCCCAAATACCACCCCCAAAATTTGGATGTGCTTACAGCCTTCCCTATTGTTTCTTCTGTTAGATATGTGCTTAATCTGACAGAGCAGGGAAATCTTCAACAGCCCCAGGAAGAATTACAGCTATGTAATAGCTATATGTGGAAAACAGAAAAGCAGGTACCTGTGGTATTCTGGTAAGTCACTGGGTTTATAAGATTTAAAAAAATAGTATAGCTCATTGTTTCATATATCCCTGAGGAAAGGATATTTCAGTTATCATAGTTACAAAGAAAGGTTATGAAAATGTGGCTACCGGAGAACACTTGCCACTTTAAAGATTTCCTAACTTTGTACTCTGAATTAAAAAGTGGTGTTTTATAAATAGTAGCTTGGGTCAGGTGTAGCATAGCTTCCACCAGTGTATCTCAAACTTACCCAAGATTTCTAAAATGTCTGTAGAGTAGTGTCATCAGACAGGTTAGGATGAAATCTTAGGAAATGGTCAGTCTTAAATGTTTCGTATTTTGTCATCCTGATACCTTTCCATCTGCTGATTGTAATGGAACAGAGAGTAAAAATAAAAGGATTATCTTGTTTTGACATGGATTATTGGATGTGTTCCTTATGTTCTCATTGTTTGTGTTTCCTACCCTGTATGACCTCCCTGCAGAGAACGACAGAGAATGAAAGGATTTCAAAGGCTGATTTACCAACATGTAAATGAAATTCCATTTTAGTTACAATGTCTAATGTTTCTAAGGCACTTCTAAATGAGACAGGTCAGTATGTCACACAATTGACTTCCTGGAAGTCTTTAGCTAAAATAGCTGAGATGATCCTCTGGATTGTCATCGTTCCTTGCATATTGGACTGTAGCGATTTTCTTCTTCTCTAATTGCTAATCTGTTATTCTTCTTGGCAGGGTACAGAGTATATTCACTATTAATTGCCTATGCTAATGTAAATAATATAAGAAGACGCAGCTGACAGGCATGCCCTTTAAAAGTCAAGATCTAATAAAAATTAGTTTAAAAAAGATTATTCTGCTTGGACAAATATTAGCATTTTGGTGTTATGTGAGCTCATTAGAATAATGGAAAATACCCACTCTTGATATAGGAGTAATTCTTTTACCAAAAAGAAAACAGACTTCTTGAACTGTTCTAATATTCTACAAGCAGCTATTTTGGTCAGCATCTAAGAAGGAATATTGGCAAAGGAAAACTTTTTGTCTCTCCATATAGTCTTATGGTCCTTAAGTAGGTAAAAGTTTCAATGAAAAGTAGTAAATGAATTGTTTTCAAATCATTGTATAAAACACAGGAAGGAATTGTTCAGAAAACTGAGGATCGGTTGGCTATGAATGAAGCAAGGAATTTAGATGCACACATGTGGATAAGTAATCCCTGAAATCATAAGAAAATATGATATTAAACCCTAAGTTCTGAGAGTTATTGTAAAAAATAATTAGGCAAGACTTCAAGAGTATTTGGGTTATTCTTGGAGGTATGAAATATATGCATACAGTGCAGTCTTTCTGTGGAGTTTGCATCAATGATGCATCATAGAGGGAATAGTTCTCTTGAAAGCCTGTCATATTGCAGCTCTATCACAATGCAAATACTTAGACTGGTAGTTTGTATTAAGGCAACATTGAGGAAATCCTCAATTTTCTGGATTTTTTTGTTCACAACAGGAAAGACAATGATTATGTCTGTGGAGGAGAGGGTGAAGGAAGGAAGAATTCCAATGTTCTTTGGGGTTGAGAAGGAGAAAAAGGTGGAAGAAGGTGTGTATGGTAAGTCAAGTCAGCACAGGCAAAATGTTTTTATACCTTGTTGGTTTGGGCTTGTTTTGGATATGGAGCATGTTATACTCTGTCTTTGCAAACATGGCCTGTGTGTGTTTTCTCCCAAAGCTGACTGAGCCATCTGGCCTACTGGGATGACAAAAATGTCTCCTAATAAAAATATAATGCATTATTTATATAAATAATTCCTTACTAAAACACAGATTTCATAATTTTAAGGTAATGCTTCAAGTCATTATGGAAATACAAGCTCTGTAGACTTGTACACATATGAAGCTAAACAGTTTCAGAAACTGTTTTGGCAAGGAAGGTATCCTTACTGTTTAGTGTATAGCCAGAAAAATAGGGGAATAGTAGTTAAACACATGTTTTAGGTTTTTGGGAGTGTGTCCTATGTTGTAAAGAGGTAAACAATATTCAGCCTAGTGGCTATTGTATAGGCACTATGGAAAATATTTGAAACTTGTGTGGTGACTAACTTAGAACTAACTTTGCTAATGGTGTTTTCTAAGGATTTTTTGTATTTTACAGATGTCTGTCTTAGCTTTTCTCCCTTCCATGTGTAATTATTATTCTGCAATGTCTGACATAAGAAAGATGTCAGTTATTCCCAGATACAAAGCATGTTTGAAATTATCTTAGTAGGTTTGTGGGTTTTTTTTTTTCCCTTCAAATGCCTTCCAGTTATGGCAATTTGCCCTTTTTGTTGAGTAGCCAATATAGACTGTGTTAGCTTATGAAGGCTTTGAATACCTGAGGGTTATTTGGGTAGTATTCATAGTGCATTTCTATCTTTTTCCTTCTAGGAACAGTAAAATAGATGCACCCCAGAAACAAACAAACAAACAAAAAGGGGGGAAATTTTGCTTGCTCTGATTATTTCGTAGTCTCACAATAGCAGAGATGAAATTTAGACTTTAAATTTTTTCCTGCACTGGAAATGATTATTAGTGTATTATTTTATTTTTTGAGTATTGGAAAGTTTCTGCATGCGTACAACTGTGTGAAAAAGACTGCACTGTTTTTCTTTTGTGTATCATGCATTTATCATTACTTTCTAAGGACCATTCCTTTCAAATGAGTTCTGCTAGTTGCATAGCAATGCCAAAGCCAGCAGTGGCCAGCTCTCAAGAAGTGTATTTCGTCTCTATAGCTCTGATCTTTTTATGCATCAGTAGCAGTCTGAAAGGATGTAAAACTGTACCAGGCAAAAGAATGGGTCTTGCACTGATTATCATGATTTGGTAATCAAGGAACTGGTTGCCTGAAGTCAAGTGGTACATGATGTGTCATAGGGCAATTTCAATTATTCATGCTATTGTGGGAGGCATATTACCATGTCTACAGCTGCTACTTGTACGGTGTCAAATCTCTGCTTCTGACTTTGTTTCTGAGAAGTAACTTTGAAGAAGAAAGCCAAGTCATTGCATACAAAATTGAAATATCATGTAACTAGGGGGTTATGTTTATATGAAAAAATACAACAATCTTTGAGACACTGCTGGAGGACTTTGAAATGACAGCTCATCACACTAGGATGTCTCAGGAACCCATGCATAGTAAGCCAGTGAACAGGATTGCTCACTCAGATAGTGCCATAGCCCAGTAATTAAAACAGCACATGGTGATGTGTGGATGGCTGTCTCAACTGTTGTGTCCTCAAGCAGTGCAGGTCATCTGAGAAATCAGTGTATCTTTGTAGTAACTCCACACTCTATCCCCAAATACCAAGCTGCTGATCCTGAACATATTTAGAATCAGGCATGAAATTACAGATACCAATTAGATGAGATGATTTAAATCTGTAAGTGTAAAGTCCTCTCTGAACTTGGCACTTTATGTTAGAGAACCTAGGAGTCTGATTCATTTCAGGACAAGCTGTAGCTACCTACCCACCTTTCAGAAGTCTTGCCCTCCTCTTGATTGATTCTGTTAAAATACTGTGTGAGAAGAAGGCATCTGAAACATATTTTGAGAGGTCTCCCAGTCCAGGTAAGCGCGGACATGACTGAAAATAATGACATGGATAGAAACTTCCATTCATTCAGGTTTTTCCTATCTGTCTGTTCTCATGCAATAATGTTACAGCAGATGTATACTTTTGAATGATTCTCAAAAATTAAAGAAGTTGTCACTGCCTTGTGCAGTCTTTCTTCTCTGTTTCATTTAATCTGATTTCTAGCTCTTATCCTCTCTTTAATAGCCCAACCTCTTAACTTTCTAGTGAGTACTCCTTCAGGCTCCCTTGCTTTTTTCCTTTGCTTTTCTTCTCCTGCTGGGGTCTGCTATATTTCTGGCTTTTGTGACAGTCTCAGTGGTTTGTGCCAAGGGTTTGAAATAACAAATTTGATTAAATTTAAAATATGGGTTTTCAGCTGTTTGGAAAACAGATTGTCTGTGTGCACAGCTGTCATTCTTGTTTGGAGTTTCTAAATGGTACAGACTAACAAATAATAATAGTAAATATTGCACATGAGATTTTATGATATGCTTTTATGGGCTAGTTTTAAAAGTAGGGATTTTGGTTGCCATAATCTGTAAAATCCTACAGGAAGCAGTGTGTACTAAGGCAACTAATTTTAGTAAAAATTGAAGGTGTTTTAGTTTTCCAGGTAAGTCAGAATGCAGGACTCAAAGTTTCCTTAAAGATATAGAAAAAGGAACTAACTCAATTCTATATAATAAGGATAGAGAAAAATGCCAAATATTACTATCTTAAAAGAAAAAGACAGTAAAAATACTTAGCAATTAAAATTTCCATTGGAAATAGAGAAATACTGTAATTCACTAGGAAAATAGTCTTTTATAATCAAGAGGGTCAGGTAAGTTTAGATGCCTGTAAAGTCTGGTTAGATTACCACTTTGAAGTTTAGGCTGGGCAATGATAGGTATGTGGTTCCATTGATCACAAACTAGGGATAGTGGTTCTCAAGTTTCAGTTTTTAAGAACAACTGCAGGAAATTTGGAAGAAGCTATGAAAGTAGAAAGCTTGCATGGGAACAAGTTTTGATCTTTTTTTTGACATGCTGGTGTTAAAAAGTACAGTTACTGTGGGGAAATCAGCTGATTTGTTTTCTTAGGTTGACTGCTGTGATACCTTTTCATTAATTTCTTTGACTATCTTATCCTGATTATTGCATCCTGCATCAAATTAAACATCTGAAAACAAAGGATCAGCCCTTCACTGTAAGCAAATAGTCAGACTGTCACTGCAGCATGGAGAGAAATATCTACAGCAGTACCTCTGAAGCTAGATCTTTGGGTATTTTTTTTCTAAATTTGAAGGACATGATTTAAAGAATGCAAGTCCATTTCAATAAATAGATTTTTCTACTGCAGGTTTGCTGTTTATTATTTTTTAAATTTAGTGGAGAACAGTAAGACAGGGATTTCAGGAAATATACACCTCAAGAGAAAAGACCAGAAATCCTAGATGTCTTCTAGTTTTAATGGAAAACATTTATTAAAAAAAGAGTTAAAAAAAAAAACGTGGAAAGAAAAGGCTGGTGATTTGCACATGAGATTTGGAGTAGCCACAGTAAGTCAGAAATATAATTTGGCTTTTGTATTTACAAAGTAAAAAATACAAAATTATTTTTAAAAATGTTTGGCAGGGCTGAAAATACGTAAATCTGAAATTGTTTAAATTATGCAAATCCTGTGAGAAATACCCACTGAAAACTGCACTTTTCCATACATATTCTGCATTGCTTGGAACCAGTTCTCTCTTTTCTCAGCTTATGAAGGGGTTTTATTATTTTAAGAATTTTGAAGCAGTGCTCTTTCAGAGAATATTATGGAAAAAAAGATTTTCATACATAACTCTCATGTATCTTTATTAGTACTATCATGTTCTTCTGTTTTGATCTGTTTCATCTTTATGATGAGTTGAAAGTATTGTTGTTAGGAGTGTTTGATTTCAGAGCAGCTGAAATCAGTACTGAACATATAGAAGATCCAATTGTAGAGATTTCTCGGAAAGTGAAGCTTTTTTGGATGTTAATAGAAGGGAAGTGCTTTAGCACTGCAGAGTAGCTGGTAATTACCTTCTCAAGAGTTGTGATTTTCTCTGTTTGAATTCTAACTTTTTTTTTGGCATAAGGGCTCTTGACCACCACAATAGTTCTTATTCTCATACAAAAATGATTAATTGACTCAAATTTGGAGAAGCATTTGGAATAATTTTCTACAAATGACACAAACACCTGGAAGGATTTTTATAGGTTTAGCTGGTTTTTGTACTTGGTTGTCTTTCTTGACTTATATGTTGTGGACTGCTGACCAACAAGCTCTTGGAACTGGTCATTTCTGGCACATTGATGTTTGCTGAAGGAAGGCTATAAATCAGTGGAAGAAGAGACAAATAAGAGTATGCTCTTCATCTAATCTGATTTCTTGCTCTTAACCTTTCTTTAATAGCCAAGTGAAAATTATTGGATTGTAAAGTATATTTAAAATCATTGTTGAGCTAAGGGAGAGTAACAGTAGACTGGATGTTCTTCAGATCTTTTCAAGGTTTTTTTTCTCCTTCATGATTTTACAAATAAAGAAAAAAAATTACTGTGTCACAGTCTTTAAAAGTGATTTGGTAGACAGTGAGAAGAAGAGACTTTTACCCTACTCAGGCTCCAGGTAGCTGAGGAAATCCACATACATGGAACTCCACACATTAGTCAAATGCAAACTATGTTTTTAATTTCATAGGATTAGTGTGAAGGTTTTCATATTTTTTTTTTTCGAAGCTGTCCAGTAAATCTTTTTGTCCTTAACCTTTGGAAATAACTTATATCACCTATGACTGGGGAAAATTTTAGTCATCAATCAGTCATAGAATTAAAAAAAGGGCATAAATAGTGCCAAAATATAATCCCACAAAAGAACTAAAATTAGCAGTTATCTGTTCAAACAGATATGAACTGGTATGTTAAGATGTGAGCTGGTACATTTATATGGTGGCTGTAGAACATTTCCTCCCAAATTAATCCCCGAGTTTAACAGAATATTCACAGAAAAGCAGTGCTTTTTTTCCTCTAAATAGAGAAGAACTCCTCATATGTTTACCAGAAGGTGTTTTTTTAGATCCTATAAAAGAAGATGGCAGAAAATTGTTCTGTCTCTTACAATTTGATGGTGAAAGTGTTTCAGAGTCTGATGTTAATGAGAGCAACTGTGTTTAGAAATGGGTTTATTTTATGGAAACTACAGTGTAATTTTATCATAAATGGATAATGGATAAAATGCTTTTGGGATCTCATCTAAAAGAGCCCTGTATAAAATTTAGACAAAATTCATCTATCTTTTTTGGGAAAATGAGAAGTTGATTTACATTTTTTGGCAACTGCTCTCTAGGAACCCAAATTGCTATGCAAGCTACTGCTATGCCATCTATTGCATAGTGAATGCTGAACTACTACCTATTTCTTACTTCTTCAAAAATTAATGTGGTGTTTTCTCAGTGCTTATCACATTATTCTAGCATTGAATAGAATTTATGCTGACAAATTTTTTCCTGGATTTAGAGCTGTCTGACACTTTTTCCATTGATTCATCAAAATAAATATAATTCAATTACAATTCAGCAATAAAACAGTGTTATGAAGAGTATTCTAACTGAAATAACTTTGTAAGTTACCTTAGGTTTCAGTTATTTTGCCCTCCTTTCTATTCTGTTTGCTAGTCTAAAAATGTAGTTTCTAATTTTGGTTACTTTATGATTACTATTAGTGTTTCTTTGGCTACAATTCTCATGTCTCTTGGGTCACTACAGATGGAAAGCTGGTTAAAGTCTTAAGCTAGGTGTGTCTGAAATCTGTAGTGATATTTGGAACATGAAAGCATCTGCTTCTTTAAGTTGTCTGGTTAAGGTCTATGGAGTATAAAACGAATAACAAGTAATCAGGAAAGTGGTAAACATACAGATACAAAATCTAATAAATAGATGATAACAGAGGAAATAACAAGCACCATAACTCTTCAGCTACTAACTGATAAGCCATTAAAGAAACTTTTCAGATACTAGAGTTTTAGAAGGCTGCCTTTGGTAAGATGAATCTTACCTTCATGTCAAAGTTCGATACTGAAAACCATCAATATATCCAAGCAACTCATAAGGGAAAGTCTAAAGAGTATAAATCAAGACCAAAAGAAATGGAGGGGAAAAACAAGAACATGCAACAGAATGCCACAGGTCAGTGACACCATCAACTACACGCCCACCGATACCTTCCCAAGGATTATATGTTCTACGTGGTGGTAATGTGGTTAAACTGGTTAACAGCAGTTTGTGATAGCACAGACTGTTTCAAGTAAATAATGTCTTACAAGGGTGCTATTTTTTCCACCTGTTAACCACAGCTGTACATGTTGGGACAAGGAAGTGTCATTTGTCTCTGTGGATGCAGGTCCATTGTTTAGTGTGAGGCTCAGTGACGACTAGCATAGGCGGCTTGGGGACTTTGGGGTGTTTCCCTCCTTGGAGATATTCAAAGACACCTGGATCTTGTCCTGGGCAACTGGCTGTAGGTGGCCCTACTAGAGCAGGGAGTTTGGACCCAATGACCTTCGGGAATCTCTTCCAACCTCGGACATTTACTGATGATTCACTGTGTTTAAGCTGCAGTTGCCAGCAACTTTGGTAAACAGCATTCTCTCTAGCTTAAGAACATGCAGAGTCTGAAGCATTAATGTGTGAATATTGACAGCAAATGCCATGTTTAATCTTAACCAAATCTTGTATTGCCTTCAACTCTAGTTATCCAGGCACATGTCAAATGTTTCATTCTTAGGGGGAAAAATGAGATTTTTATTTAAATTTATGTTATGTTATTGTTGGTTTACATTTATACTGGCTGTGACAAGTACTGCACTTAAAGGTAGGCCCAAAGGAATGTGCCTCTTCTTTTGCCATGGAAAATAGTGAAGTTTAAAACTGGTCAACTTCACTTTAAAGATAGTGGCTGTGGTTCCTTACTCTTTTCCTCATTCTTTTGAAGTCTTTTCCCCTTCTTTCCACTTACAGGGACACTTTGAATCCTTCAAAAATTAGGTTTATGCTGACAGGTAGCAGAGGGGTTACTTTTGACCCCTATCATGTTGCTTTCATTTTAATTTGCATCCTCTCTTGAATTCAGTCTAATTAAAAAGAAATTAATATGCATCAAAATGAAATATTAGAATTTAAATACCAATACATAAAGTATTTGCTGTCTAGTTTTGACTGTTTTTTTAAATATTCATTTTGTATCTTTATAGTTAATGATACAGTTTTTCCAGGTACTGTAAAGAGCATTATTTTATAGCAGTATTAAGAACATACAGAAAAGAATTATTTACAAAAGCTTTCCTCCCCCTCATTTTTTCCAGATCTGTCAAATTAAACTCTCCTGTTTTCAAAAGATCTTTTCTTATGGTTGTAATGCTCAAGTAGCTAATAAACAAAAATTCCTCTTTTCAGCATTCATAAATTAGAAAGCCTTTTGCACATGATTTTCTTAACCTTTGAACATCAATATATGAAAACGAAATTGAAAACCTTATCTAAAGTTAATTTTATAAAAATCAGCTATCTTCTGTCCACATACAACCCCACCTATATTTTGACAATGTTAAATTTAGGAAACGAGATTAAATGGTGAAACTACATGTGTTTTGCTGTATTAACATGTTGCTTATGCACATTTTATAATGAATAGTACCATTGTAAGATTACAAACACTCATGCTTTTATTCTGTCTTTAAATATGTATCTTCTTATCAAAAAAGCTTGTACAAAGTTGGTTCTTCACAGCAGGTAAATGTTCAAAACACTATTAAGGCTTGTTCCTGGATCTGCTTACAGTGAAATCCTAAACACCATAAACAATAATAATTTTTCACAGCCTGTCCATCTTGCCTAGTTACTGACTGCAAGAAACTACTCCAGAACAAGAAATATAGTAGTGTCTGTCAGTCTGAGAGCAACCATTCTGTATCTTCCTCTCCTGCAGACAAAAATGAGGCTGCCAAAGGCCATATTAAGATAAGGGAAAGGCAGAGGCAAAATAATGCATCTTGTTAAGAAATAGGATTTGTTATCTTCACCTTAGTGCTGTGTTTGTGTGGTTATGTAGTTTCTACGTTAGAACTGACTTGTACTTGGAGGACTCAAGGACTGCCAGAAAGGGTATAGGTCTTTCTACAAGTCTTTCTGTGGATGTGCCCTGTACCCTTCAAATGTCACTGACATTTCAGTCTGGAAGATCTTGACAGTACTCAACAGACAACATGAATAGTCATTATGGCTGCTGGAGATGTAGTGTGTTTTTCCTAATCTCACTCCTAGACAGTCCCACTTGTACATTTTATAGAAATAGTTAATCTCAGTCTTGCTAGGACTTGTGCTATATTTCCTTACTTTAAATTAAAAAAAATCACTTATCAATCAGTTCACCTTGCTCCTGTTCTTACCAGTTGTGAATAACAGGGATTATTTTCCATATTTGGAGCAGTGTTTTCCTAGCTTGCTTTGTTTTTTTCAACAGTGTGGTTTAGGAGGCTATATCCAATTTACCATAATAACTTAAAACCATACAGGTTTAGATTAAATCAGAAATAGAGTTTAAGTTCTCAGGGACTCATGAACAAGCTCTGAGTTCATGGCTTGGGCAGCTTTGACAGCCTTTAACTTTCACAGAGTATTTTCAGTCAGAAGGGACACACAAGGATCATAAAAGAAGCCAATTCAGCAAGAGATTTGCCTACTTTTACAGGGAGATTTTGCCTCCTATCTGTACCTCTTAATGTGACTTAACATGATGCATTTGTCTGACACAACCACCCCTGCAACATAGCACTAAACATATAGTATAGTGTGACTGAACAGTGAATCCAGCTGATCTGGAATGTCATTGGATCTGTTGTGAGTCCAGAGGGCACGGAGATAATTGATCAGCAGGATCCATGGATGCACTGGGGTCATAGCATATGAATAACATATTTACTCAATAATCCAATGCATCTTGAATATGTCAGGTTTCCAGAGACAAGTATGGAAAATTAAAGCATGTATCATTATTAAGTTAGTTCTGCTCCCAGTTTTTGTCGGGGAAGTTGAGACGTGATAAGGCTGAAAAGGAAAATTTTGCACTTCATCCTTATTGAAAGGAAAGATGAACAGTATTTTTTACTTTTGTTTATTGCTGCGAAGTTTCTGGTCAGAAGCCCTCAATTAGCTTTAACTCAAATTAAAGTGTCAGCGGCTCTGCTGAGCTCATTACGGAAAGCACTTTAACTCTCTGTCAAACCACCTGCATTGTTCTGTGAAGGCAGACAGATATTGATTTGCACATTCAGTAATTCCTCTGAGCTGTGCAGTAGCTAGGGAGTGCTGCATGTTGCTATGGTCTTTCTTTTTTACTTTAATTAAAACATGACGCTGGCTGAGCAAATCTTTAAAAATGTGTTCTGTTCTCTTGTATTTCTTCCTTGTGGTGAATTGGCTATGGAATTATTTTTCTTGCAGCTGATGGTTTCTGAACAATCACTGACATGTATGGCAGTAAGCCAAGCAGCGGTTCCTTATTACTTTTCTTACTTTTCTGTTAATAGGCTCCAAATCAAGTGCTGTCTTTGAGGTAGGCTAAGCTGTACCTGTTTCCATTGGCTGTATTTGCAGGTATTGTAAGAAAAGCAACATGACATTGAGCTTCCTTTGTAAGTATTTTTCAGTAATTTGCAATTGCTTCTTGCTGAGATTCCTCCTATAGGAGAGTATATTTTAACTTCCTGACACTGAAGAACTTGGTCTATCATTTATTTCTTTAAAGATGGTTAATGCCTTTTTCAGTGAACATTTAGTGGAAAAATTAGAAATCAATGCTCTCATCTTGTTTGAACCTTTGGAAGTTCATATCCTAACTAATGCAGTTAACAGGTTCCACTACAGGTAACAGAGGTCAGAGTATTGTACAGGAAATACTGTTGTCTCCGTTCTTAAATAATAATCTTAGAATCATAGAATAATTTGGATTGGAAGGGATCTTAAATATCATGTAATTCCTATCAAAACAAACAAACTAAAATCCAGCAATTGACCCCATAACTCAGATGATTTTCTTCATATGCTGCATTTTTTTTTGTGGAAATGGTAGTGAAATTTGAATTAAATTCTTTCCTTAATTAAGTTGCAGTATACTTGTAATGTGGTCTTATTGTAACTTAAATTATATATATGTAACATAAACACCCTCAGATCACAACACATAGAAGTAAAATGAAGTATCTTTAGAAGTTTACTTGTTTTCTCTTTCATTTTGTAATTTGTTTACTTACATTTTTGAAAGGACAGTCTGTTTATAATTGACAGATGTATTGTTACACCCTAAGATCCAAATAAAGGTTCTTTTCCAAGTTAATTTTAAGTATAGAATGAGGCTCTTGAGTCTCAGTTCTGCAAAAGCTTGCATGTATTTAAGTTCTTGAACTGCTCCCATTAAGATAATTAAATGAGTAAAGTTACTTCCATGAATATGCCTAAAGAGATGGTAGTGTATTCTGCAATCCCATTAGCTATGTAGAAATTTATAGAACAGTGCAATAATAGTGTTGTAATTATGCTCTATAATTATTATGAAATTACATGTAGCTGTACTATTTTGCCTCAGCTGCTGCCCTATAACCTGAGTTGTTAATATGAGAGCAGAAGGCCTCCCTCACTGACTATTATTTCTGCTAATATTTCTACAAAAGCAGTTCACAGGGCAAGAGAAAAATTAATCCTATAGATTACTAAATTGATTAGAAGGTTTTGTAATCTTCCAAATGTGCCAGTGAACAATAACATGAAATAATTAGTGCTTCTGAGCAGCCATAATTTATAAAATGGTGGCCTTCAAAGTACTGAGGAAGTTTTATTATGACAGTTTTGTCACTGTTTACAGTACTTGCTCTTTCCATATATTCTGGATGAATATATAAGAAATAGATACCTTATAGCTGAGTTTGGTGTAATTAAAATTCTTCTACCTTAACACATTATCTTGGGGTCTCTGCAGTCCCCAGGATAGTGATGGTCACAGCTAGTCACAGTGTTATGTATCACAGCCCTTCACAGAGCAAAAAGCTTTTCATTCCAATGAATGAACTTTTTTCTGAATGCCAGCTTTTGATGAGCAACCCAGGTTGGCAATTGCTATCTGTTCGAACTCTCACATCAATCAAGTCGCAAGCAGTTATTTTAATCAAAAGTAGAATATATTGCCCAAATGAGCCAAAGCTATTTCTAGAAGTAAAAGTAGCAACAGTAAGCACTGAGTGTACAATAAATTACTTTATATTACTTGATGGATTATGATTATAGACTTGGTGCAGTAGCTTAACAGCAGCTGTGGTCTCATGCATTTTTCCCACAGTTCAACTATAATAAATGTGTCTGTGTGGGAAACATAAGAATTAAGATTCCAGAAGAATCTGTTCAATTTCAACCACTGATTTACATCTGGTTTTGTTCTATTTCCTTTTCTACTGGTTATTCAATTTCTGTTTTTCTCCTGTCAGGGTCATCTGCATTGCAAGGCATCAGAAAGATTTTGATGCACTTGACTGCCCACCAGGCTGAGATAGATGCCAACTTACTGGCCTTTGTGAGCTCTTATAGCTGATAGTGATGGGTACAGACCTATGCTAGTCACAATAACAGGTTTTGGCAGGTTCTGTGAATTGTTTGTTTTTCTAAAGTTTTATTCTTGTCACTATTGCCTAAGGCACTGTGAGCAGAGTGACAAAGCAGGCAGTGCAGCTCCCTTAATGAGCTACCAGCGCTGTTCATACAGGAGAGCAATCAGCCTTCTCTTATTCCCCCAGGACATTAAATTAAGGTTGACAATGCATGCATAACTGCTTCCAAGGCCTGATGCATAGGCTTAGTCTGCAGTCCTCTTAATTGCATCTGTACCTGTAAGCTTATAAAATAGCCTGCTTGCACCTGCTGAAGGCACAGCCAGACCAATTTGGAACTATGCAGGTACAAAAGCAATGTTTAGTGTACCTTATATATCTTGCAGAACATGAACACACAACCCAACCCCAAGCTAAGCAGAGCAGTTGATATGCTGGAGTGAAGGGATGACATCCAGAGGGAAGTGTGCAGTCTGGAGGAGTGGGCTAATGTGAAAAATTCATGAAGTTTAACAAGGCCACATGCAACATCCTGTACTTGGGTCAATGCCATCCCCAATGTAAGTAGAGACTGGGTGATAAATGGAATGATAGCAGCCTTGTGGAGGACTTGGGGAATATCGCTGCTTGAAAAACTGGGCATGACCTGACAACGAGTGGTTACAGCCCAGAAAGCCAACTGCACCCTGAGCTGCACCAAGATAAGTGTGACCAGCAGGTCAAGGGAGGCGCTTATGACCCTCTACTCTTGTGAGACCTCACCTGGAGAAATGTGTCCAGCCCTTGGGCCACCAGTACAAGAGAGACATGAACCTGTTAGAGAGGGTCCAGAGGAGGGCCATGAAAATGATCAGATGCTGGAACACCCCTCCTATGGACAAAGGCTGAGTTTGTTTGGCCTGAAGAAGAGACCTTATTTCATCCTTTTTAATCATTAAAGGGGGTTTACAAGAAAGATGGACCAAGACTTTTTACCAGGGCCTGTAGTGATATGTCAAAGGCAGTAGTTGTAAAGTAGAAGAGGAGAGATTTAGATTGGCTATAAGGAAATAATTCTTTATAAAGACAGTGATGAGATACTGGAACAGGTTGCCTAGAGAAGCTATGAATTCCCCATTCTTGGAAGTGTTCAAGGCCAGGTTGGATGTAGCTCTAAGTAACCTGGTCTAGTGGAAAGTGTTCCTGCCCATGGCAGGGGGGTGGGACTAGTTGATCTTTACAGGTCCCCTCCAGCTAAACTAATCTGTGATTCTATAACCTTTTTTTCTACATTCAAAGAACTTGTATATTACTTCTGTTACTTTCTTTGACTGGGCACCTTAATGTAGCTAGGTTTACTTAGCCACTTTTTTGCAGAGACAGATTTAAGCATTCAAACCCATGAGATAAATTGAAGAAGTGGAGAGGAAGACGTCAGTGTGATAGTTTGATCCAGACCTTCCCTGGTAACCAGATGTAACTAGGGAGGGGCTTGTCAGGTATTCCTCACCTATTTTTTTTTTCTCCTCCCATGGGACAAGGGAGGATATGAGACAGGGAGATAGGAAGTAGTTTGTTCTTCTGTTTCCTGCTAGGGTTGGGAGCAAGGAGTTTTTTTCTGCTCTCGGTCCCTTATCGGAGCCACACAGAACATCGGAGAGAAGACGTGAATGAGAGGGTGTTAGAGATGGGGGTCTGGTTTTCTTCTGGGAGCGGTTGGTAGGATTGTATTGTACCGGTTTACTTGCGGGGTGGGGGGGGGTGTTTGGTACCTATTGCTACTGTTTCGTCTCTTTCTTGTCCCCGTTTCCCCTTTTCCTTTTCCCTTCCTTTTCCCTTTTCCCATTGTGGGTGCAGATAGTACATACATAATTGTAAACATTTAGAAATACACATATATATATCCTGACTTAGTTTCTTTCAAGTTTTTTTTTTTCCATTTTTCCTTTTTCCTGCTTTGAGGAATGGAGGGAGAAGGAGGGGCAGCTCGGGGCTGAGAAACCAAAATGAAACCAAGACACATCAGTAAGCTTAGATATGGTGTTCAGGTATATCAGACTACTTTATCTGCATTAAATTTGTGTTTTGAATAACATTGCATCAGGCTCTCTGCTTTCATGTAGCAAGAAGTCATTTGCTCTAAGACACATGGAGATACTACACCCCAGTGAGTTTGCAGTTGCAGCTGCGGTTGTTCTGTCAGAGCCTCCATACAGGATGTCACAGAGCTGTTGGAGGTAACTGGGTAGAAAACAGTGTAGGTCTACTTGCACTGAATTCCCTGATTTCGCACCTTAGTTAACAAGTACTGACTAGCTCATTAGCTATGAGTTACAAAGCTGATTTTGCCTGATAAGACTGTATTCAGAAATGAGGTCAGAATCTGGTGCCATGGTGCTGTGGTGGGTTGACCTTGGCTGGACACCAAGTGCCCACCCAGCCCCACTGTCAGTCCTCTTTCCTTAGCTTTTATATCTGAGTGACGTCATATGGTATGGAATATTGCTTTGGTTAGTTTGGGTCAGATGGCCTGGTTGTGTCCCCTCCCAGGATCTTGCCCTCACTCAGGGAAGGAATATTACAGTGCTGAGCTGTGCTCTTCAGTAGCTAAAACACTGGTGTATTATCAGCACCTTTCTAGATACCAATGCAAAGCGCAGCACTGTGAGGGCTGTTACGGGGAAATGAACTCCATCTCAGACAGACCCAATACACATGCGTTCTGTACTCTCTCCCCTCTCCTCTCTCCCCTCTTCCCTCCCTCCCCTGATTGTGAACTTTCGACTACTACACTGTTTTCTAAAGAAACACGGAAAAAAATTAACTCATCTCTGGCTCTATGAATCAAACAAGGTAGCTCTTCCTTTAACTATTTGGTCACTGTAGTGAAGAAGTGAAAAACAAGTGACAACAGCAGCAGCAATATGTTAAATTCAGAGATCTCCATCTTCATCTTGAGTCAGCTGTAGATGTGGGAACCTCATGACAGAGCAGTAAACTGTTACTTCTGTTCTCTTCTTGATTCTTGCCAGCCATGGTGACTTCTCTGACCTGTAGTGAGTGAGGGAAACAGAGCATCTCAAACAGCAGAAGTAATCACCTCTGTACACAGATCCTCTCAGTCCTGATGGAAATGCATCTCTTCATGTTGTCCCTGGCAGCTTTGAAGCTTCTTGGTAGTCCAAAAGGGGAAGAGTGTATTCACCACACTGTTTTGTGAAGGAATAGCCTCATCTGATTAGTTCAGATGTTGACTTCTAGACACATTCTATTTTCTTTTAATATAGAGGGAAACAAATGTATATTATGTTGTTTTGATTGTTTAAAAGCAATAGAAAGAATAGCAACAACATATTTTAAAAAATTAGATGGATGACCTATTAAGTCTTATGGAAAGCTGGAAGACCTGTGGTGGTGGGAAAGTAATAGTGCCACAGTCATTTTTTCCATGTCTCCCACCCCTCTGGCAAGAAGCAGGTAGAGCCTGTCTCTGAGAAATCACCTTACAGTAAATGTGATGGTACAGTTCTGAAAATTTTACAGAAATGGAATGTGGGGGACATCAAGAGATGTTATGTTCACTTATGGCATATTTAAATAAGCTTTCTGAACAAAATCCACCTTTACCTTCTAACAGGTAATACCTTAGGAGGCTCACAGATTTTTGTGCTAACTTCATCATTCTTTGATTTCCTTCAAGCATGTGCTGTTGCACATTTTCATGTCTCTGAAGTAGATGAAAGTGTTCTGTGTAGTGGACAATCTGCTTAACTCTCTGCTGCCCCTTGCAGATAACTTTTGCTTTAATTTGTTTACATTGGTACTCCTGCACCAGGCAGCGGTGAACTAAAACTAAAATTGATGAAATCAACAATGTGTGTGTAAATAAAACCTAGTAAACTTACCTGACTGACTTTTGAATCATGGGAGTGAAACCTAGGTAGACTTTACATTGCCTAGATATAACCTTATACTGTTACTATATTTTTAGCCTAGCTATGCTGATTATGCATTGGTAGAATCTTTCAATACCTCTTATGTGAAATGTAGTATCATCTTGTACCTAGGATTTACAATCTGACTTTGTTCTCAGATAGGTATAGAGAGGTAGTAGTGTTTTGGGTGTAACTTGCACATTGAACAGTTCTGGAAGTTTGTGTTATTAATCAACTTTTTCTTTGTCTTGGCTTGCAATGAAGAGTATTTCTACCTGTTTGCACACACAGAGAATGATTCTTTGCATCCAAAGTTCTAGAAAATACAGTTCAAAGTTTAGAGATCTTTTCTTGCTCACAGATTGTACAGTGCATTAGTTTTATTTTGCACTTATTTTCATATGCTGATGGAAGACCTGCAAGTTCTCTGTTGAAGAATCAAGCATGTAGATCCATCTTCTTTGCTGATCATGAATCAACTCTGGTTTCCCTAGTATGGCAATATTTGATGAATAATAGTAATTCTTTCCCCATTACTTTCGTATGTATTGAAAAGTCACTGAATCTCATTTTCTTCTGTGGAAATTGGTGCAAAGCAGTATTCAAAGTAGTTGACTTATTTTACATAGCGTTTATAACTGTTAGATCATGCTTCGTTACAAATATTCTAGCTTCATTAAAAAGAAAAAAAAAAGAAAGAAA
>JAOXXN010000471.1:49822502-49834015 GCA_026770055.1 Myrmophylax atrothorax
TTCTGCCCTCTTATGTCACCTTACAAACCCTCTAGGGATTTGCCATGCTTTCTCCATCTTTGACATCTACTTGAAAACCTTTCATGAGTGATCTTGAGCTGTGTGCAAACTTTCTTTCATTTCCTGTAGAGTTTTTGCTTATCACTTTATGCATGCAGTGTGAGTGTGTAAATATATTGCTATGCATTATTTTAGTCTACTTCTCCTCTTTTTAGGCTTTCTGATTTCATGCTTACTTCATTTTTTTCCTCCATCACTCTTTTCCCTCCACCACCACATCTTGTTAGCATGTATGTCTTTTTGCACTTTGAGTTTATTCCTCACACTTATATACATTTATGTGTAATAACTTGTGTTACTGAAAAACTCATGCATTGCAAATTCCATTGCTGATTTTTCAGTTTCTACTACTTGTCCTGGTAATTACAAACTACAACATTAGCTACATCAGCCTCTGCCTTCTGTCTGTGCCATACCTTCAAGATTCATAATTATGTAGCACAGAGTGATGACCTTTATCTTTGGCTTTATCTTTGACCTTTATCTTTTGCAAAGATTCTATGTAAATAAGCAGCCTTTCACCCCATCTGCAAACTGCAGGATTAGACCTAAACCCTCTATCATCCTGCACTTGAATGTTTGGGGACCCCTGACTTGCTCCTGTGCTGAAGCCTGGAAACAGATATCTGGCAGAATATTTTCTCTAGGTTTCTGGGACAGGTGGCTGATTCAAAACAGTATATTAAAAAAACCTAACAAAACCCAGTACTTACTCACTCAGAGACATTACAACCCAGGGGAGCAATGCCCAGCTTATTCACCCGAGTCTCTTTCATTTGCTCAAATGTTGATGTGTCTTGGCTTCACAAATGTACCTCTCTATGCTTTAGACTAGTCTTTGTGGGAAGTACTTTCAGGACTGAGTCACCGTCTTCTCAGAAAAGGTTTAGCTGTTTAAAATTTTTTCCATCTAAAGCTATAAGATTTAGCATTTTATCCATAGATTTTCTGAGCAGTAATCACTTAGCTATCATCGTCTCAACTCATGTAACTTTGTATCTTTGGCTACTGTTGTGTTTTCTCATTTCCTTTTACGATAGCCTCAGGCAGGCTGAGATATGAGTCCCAAAAATGTTCTTGACTGTATAGGAAAGAGGTTTATGTGCCTAGTTCTTGGCAGCAGTGCCTCTCAGTAAATTTGATGAGATGGCTTGGATATGTTTTTCATAGCAAGAGCAAAGCCTCTCAGAGTGCTCTAAATAGAAACAGAATTACAGAATAATTAGGAAATGACTATTAGAACTCAAACTGCATGTGTATCTGGTGAGGAAGGATTACAGAGAGTGGGGAGTGCTCTAATTTCTTTGGCATGCAAGTTCTTGCAAATGCAAAGTATTTTCAGAAATTCCAGTTGATGCTAAATTTTGCCTAGCAAATAATAAATGTTCAGTATATTTTTCCTACTCCTAATGCTTTTGTGCCCCTACCATCTGGAATTTAACCTTATGAAACAAACACATCTTTAGTATGTTCTTAAGGGTTTAGGGTTTTTTGTTTCATTTTTTTTCTTTTTACTTATCCCACGATGTGTTTTTCCTTGAAAGAGACGAGGATATTCAATTTCCTATTTTTGTGTTGGGGTAGAAATTGTGGAGGAAAACAAAATATTTTCAAATTGATTTTTATTTATTAATTAAAATGCTTCAGAATTTTCAATGTATGTGTTTCTGAGATAAACCAAGAAACAATTTCTGCCAGTGGGAAGAATTCTGTAAACCTCAAAAACTCTCAAGTCTGCAGTAGAAGCAACATTTACACTGCATCTAACTTAATCTGTAGGAATAAGATTACTTCAAATGGATCCTTGGACCTAAATCCTTTTCTCTGTGACCATTTGGTATTCTGATGTTTGTATCAAGACCAATTTTTGGTTTACTTTCCTCTCTGCGTTTTTTGAAAAAGGTATCCCAGTCATATGCCTTCATTCAAGTTTCCATACCCGTAACATATTTACCTACACGTCTCTCTTGAATTTTGTAGATGGAAAGCATGTATTTGTGCTTTGGATCCTTAACAGATATTGTTAGCATTATGAATCCCACAGCCTGGATAAGTGCACTGGTTAAAAAGCAGCACTGAAAGGTCACACCTGATAGCTGACATATCTACTGATTATTTCTGTACCACAACATTTTTCTGTGAAGCATTTTTAATAAATACAAATGAACACTTCAATATTTTGAGAAAGATATACAGAATATTTAGAAATTGTCAGAGCTAGAATACTATGACTGCACCATCTGTAAGTGTAATGATTCATAAAGGACTTCAGAGAAGATAGTAATGCATTTTGTGACAAAAAATAGCAAACAAGAATTGCAATTTCTAGTAACAAGAATTTAATACCAGTAAAGAGACTGTCAAAATATACTCACTTGGTACTCTAAACCCACGAGTTTTACAGAAAGATATAGATACAAACTGCACATAACAAAAATATTTATTCAATTGACAGCACAAAAAATTTTTCATTACCTGACTTACAGAATGTTCAGACTCCCCAAATGAGTTCATGCTGTGCCTGATACCATTGCATACTAACAGATATTGCTAGCTTCCAATATATTATGCTTCCTGCATGGCATCTCTCCATACAAAATATTTAAAAGAACAAAGATTTTGTCTTGCAAATGGGTCAAAATAGCATGTATAAAACTGATACCCTTGTATTCTTCTAAATAGCTGAAGTTAGCTTGCAGTAATGTCTGTCATATAACAAAGCTTCTGAGACCATGTTACTTAATTATCAAGATTGTGTTATGTATTTCAGGGCACTTAGTCATACACAGGAGAAACCAATACCACACAGCACTGCTGGAAATGATAAATCCGTTTCTATTAGCATTTCCATTATGACATTGTCTGAAAATTTTGTTGACCTGACTTAGATCTAGAGATTTCTGAATAGCTGTTGATACACTGATAGACAATGTAGAAGAATGAATGCAGAATCTAAAAGAAGGGAAAATAAAAAAGGAAATATGGGGACTTCTTTCTGGATTTTTGCTGAAACTGGAAATAAATGCTTTTTTAACTATTGTCCCTAAGCAAACAAACATTTATCCCAGTATGAAAGGTTTGTATTAAACATACAGAACAGAGAGAGACTGAGAGGTTGGTTCTTGCATCTTTTGTGTAGAATCTCTGACGCTCCGGGACTGCAATGTGGAATTGTACAGCAAGTAGTCTGATACAATTTTAGTAAGAGGTGATACAATAAAGGAAATGGAATCCAAAATTACCACCAAGCTGAGACAGATCAGTGCAGTCAGCACCCCGTTAGCCTCTACCCAGTCACTGGGCTGCTGTCACCAGGGTTTTGTCAATACTGTAAAAATTGGACCCAGAAACTGTTGTGAAGGCAGAAATACATCCCTCCCTCCTCATCACTTTTCTCCCCAAAACAGAGTGATTTGTTTGTTTGTTTGTTGTTCTTAAACAGTGTGAAAGATGTGATTAAAAGTGAGAAAGGTGCTATTTTGCATGCAATACAGTAGTGACTGGAACAGTTCCTTGGCCAAGGGGCATTTCTACTCCTTTATTCCTGGCCAGCTTTCCAATGGCCAGGGCTGTATTTTACATTAGGTGGCACAGGGGATGTGTTATGGAGCTAGACCTGGAGCCAGTGAGAGAAAGATGGACCTGGAGCCAGGAGAGGGAGCAGGGTTCCCTATCTTTTCCCTTTAGCTGCTCTTCATTTCAGGTTGCAGGATGTGCAAGCAAGGAGCGGCTTCTCTGGCTGTGGGAAAACATCACCTCCCATGAACAGCCCTGCACATGGTCACTGGAGCACTGTGCAGTGGAGAGATGGAACTGAACCCTTTGTCTGTAGAGGACAGGGAAGGCCCAAGTCCCAGAGGAGTAAGTTTTGGACAGAGTTAAGGGAATTTTCCATTGTCTTTCATCTTTTACAAGAACATGGTGCCCCAGCAAAGCAATTTGCATCGTCTGGAAGTCTGCTGGAGCTGGTGGAAAGCCCAGCTGTGTAGGTGTGAGGTATACACATGTGTGTTGTATAGTGAAGTGACAAGCCTGCAGTCACTCCAGCTGTGGGACTTCTGGGCTGGTCCACAGCTGTAACCCTCTGTGACTATTGGATATCAAAGCACTTCATGAATTAGATTTCTTTATGGCCAGACAGTAACTGACTGAGGGATAGGAATGGGAATAAAGTTCAGGAGTATGCTTTTGGCTTCAGCACTTTGTCCTGTCTCTAACAGATGTAGTGCTGTGATTTTCTTTAGTACCTCACCAAGGGCTCTGTTGGACCTGGGCCAAAATGGCTCTTCCCTTGGTTGCTCATACTGGACTATATACTGAATTGAACATGTTCATTCTTGTCCACATCTTCTACTATGTGTTTTTCGACAAAATCAAGGCTTCTCACTACAGCTACTATGCAAAGACTTTTACCGTAAATTATTATTCTTCCACAACTTTTATTATCCAAATAGTAGCATTAGTTACTCTTCAGCTAGATGACAAGAAAATCAAAATAATTTACAATTTCAAAATTTGGCAATCCACCTGACTTATGATTTACAGGGTGTCTGCCATTGTAGCTATTTTGCAACTCTTGCAGCTCTTTGTCAATAGTGGAAAATACTATGTTATAAAAATAAATTAAGACAAAGAGAGTTGATAGTTTAGATATCTGGAACTGGAAATTAGTCCACATTGTGGCATGAGTCTAAATAGTCTGAGTGCTCTGCAGCAAGTATGGAATTAAAAAACACCAACCCCACTCCCATAACAGTAAACAAATCCTGCATCAACTAGTCCCTCTGTACTCAGAGAATGGAATTTAAGCTTACTGATCTAGCTATGCATCCCATTGTGGTCCCATCTAAAGTATAGAGAAAGGAGCATGTTTAAGAGCAAATGAAGTAGGTAGACTCAGTCCAGTTCCACTTAGGCAAATGTGCCTCGCTAGTGTGTAACATGAGTTTAGGGTAACTAATGTAATGTACTAGCAGGGTGAAAAGTGTTTCAGCCCTCTGACTCATCAGCTGTGAAGCTGCCTCTGAAGTACAGTTTTGGATTCCCAGCGTGAGAAAGATGGTAATGTAGTGGAGAAAATCTACCAGATGGCACTAAATTGAATTGAGTGTATAATGTACAGGCAGAGATGAGCTTGTTCAGTCATAAGAAAGCAAAACAGGGATCTTCCAGCTGTTGCCAGCTAGCTAATGGAAAGCTATAGAGAAGATGGAGCTGGACCCTTCCTGTATGTGCTCTGTAAATAGAAATAGGACACAAGGTGTGACAACAGAAAATCCAATTAGAATTTTTTTTTTTTTTACCACAAGAGTGATCAGATACAGGAACATATTTCCCAGAGAGGCTCCACTTAGAATCTCCTTCCTTGGAGATAATTAAAACACAAATAGATAAATTTCTGAAGAAACTGATCTAACTGGAACTGATATGAATCAAAGACCAGAGATCCCTTCTGGGAGCGCTTTGTGATTATATGAACAGAGTTACTACAACGGTTGTCTAAGAAAATGCAATAGCTGCATTGACAAGATAACGTTTGTGAATATTTCTGAAGAGTGCTAAGTAGATGCTGTCCCAAATGAGTAAGGAAAAATCATCACAGGTATGGCCTTGGGGGTCACATAGCACATACTATGGTGTTCCCAGGTGAAAGCTGTTTCAGGAACTGAAAGTTATCTGTGCAAAGTTGGGCACAGTATTATTTTGGAATCTGAGATTCAGATCTTTTTGTACAGCATCAGTCTAAAAATGATAAAATTATGTTTATTTATGAGAATAACTGCACTTCCCAGCATTTTTCTTCAGTGTATTTCTTTTTGCAAATGTCACTCTGTCATAAGCATTTTTGTTTCAGAAACATAAATTGTGCAAAAGGTAACGCCACAGGTCAGCTTTAGTATGTAGTGAGTAGGACTTTCTGGAATGTATTAAAAGATTCCTGATAAAAATGTTTGTGTTTTGTGAATTGTGACAATGTAATCCTACTATAAACAAACTGTTAAATTAAATGGATTTCAAAACCTAAATATAAAGCATTATTTGAAGTGTGAGATGCAGTTACCAAATTACAGCTGGGGCTTTGCCATTGTCAGTAGGGAAACATGCTATAGGAGTCAGAAAAATGTAATTTAGAGTCAAATATTGTTGTTTGTCATTATAGAACATGGATGTTGAAACAGAATACTCAAGAGATTATAATGATTGAAGCGTATGGCTTTTTGTACCCTGCAAATACTGGAACAATCCATTGTGTATAACCCCAAGTTAAATTCAATGCAAACTTGCTCTCATATACTTGAATTATTTAGTAATCATGCAATTGCATGGTGATTTCTAAAACTCATTGTTGTGGATTTTTTGGGTCCTAGCTAAAACAATGGGACCTTCCAACTGAACTAATCTTGTCAGTGACATTTATTACAAATACTAAAAATGTGGGAGTGAAAAAACCCCCCACCAATATGCAAAATTACTATGACTGTGAATTAACACAACTTAGTATTTAGTGACAGTCCAGAAGAGTGGCTCCTTAAAACCATGATGTGTGTCAGTAAAGTATTTTGCAGCAGGAAGAACTGCTGTGTCCACATCCTGAGCTGTCAGCACTGGCAATGACAGCAAGTAGAGCAGAACTGAGCACAGCCAACGTACCAGGGCAAAGGAGATGCCTGTGCTACAGGGTGGTGCAGAACATGAGGACTTTGTCTTTACCAAGGATCTCGGGTGAGTTAGGGTGTTAGTCTGAAGGGATGGAAGAGGAGCTTTGAATATCTAGTCTGAGGTTGAGTTTCTGTGGTGATGTTATAGTTTCAAAATCTTTCATGAATTTTTTTTTTCCTATCCCTTACCAACACTCCTTTGGGAGTTGGAGGCTGGGAGAGATGGCATCTGGAAACCCAACCCTCTACCACCTACAAGCTCCCATAGCCAGCTAACTGTCTAAATAAAGGGGATGGCTAATAGCTTTACATTCCAACATGATGGTTGGGGAGAGGACTGGGGGGATCTGGGGGGCACAGAGAGAGGCTTCCGGGTTTTTGCCACAGTTCTCTCCTCCAGCTGCTGTGTGTGCCAGCCACCGTTTGCTGGACAGGTGGAAACACTTGGAGGGGGCTCCCCTGGCTTGGTCCCTGACTCCATGCCCTGTGCCGTTCTTTGGAGAGAATAGTCACCACTACCTGGATTTGTTACAGACTCCTTGAGGGCCAACACCATCTGCAGAGAAGTTGCTTACTTCCCCAATGCTTTTGGGCAAAGGACAGGGAGAGGATCTCTACACTGCCCATGGGAGAGGTTTCAGGCCATTTCCTGTGGCCGCCATTCCCATGTGAGTTTTTGGAACCAGTACCTCTCCGCACTCTCTGTCTTTGCCTTGCCGGAGCCTGTGAGTCACAGCAGCCACTGCCTCCCAAGGTGCAGCATCGCCTCCTGCTGTCTGTAAACATGCCTGAGCCAAAACCGGAGAGAGAGGACTTGATTTCTTTGAAAGTTTTGGTTACGGCGTTGCTGCTTGTTCTGTTCTGGTTTTTTTTGTCTTTTGGTTATACATATATATATTTGTAGTAAAGAACTGTTATCCTTTTTCTGTGCATTTTCTGATTAAAATATCTTAATTTTGGAGGTTGTGGTGGTTTTGGGGGAGAGACCACTCACCTTCCTGGTCTAGAAGGGTTCCTCGCTTTTCTTGAAGATATCTTGGTTTTCTTTTAAATTGAGACAGGTGATCACTTTATCTGCTGTGTTTTGTGCTGAACACACTCTGTCCAGCGTGATTAAAGACTCTCCTTCTCGAATGGGGTTTCTCAGGACATACAGGCTCTGGGCAGCTGCTGACTGTGAATGGTGTTGTTTAGTACTCAGCCTGAGGTGGAAACCATGTTATTTGGCTTTCCTGTGTGACAGCAGTTGTGGTCTTGCTCTGAACTACCATTCAGGTGGCAAAACCCCCATGTCGTAACAATCTTGGCAGCAGTTTAAGGACTGCATTTTTTGGTTTAAGGTTGAGAATTTTTTTGGGCCCTGATGTAGGTGTTTTATTATTTGTGTGCTTCAAATGCTACAGTCAGATGTTTTATTGGAAATTATAACCCAAAATTATAACCCAATGACAATTAGAATATCTGTGATGTGAGGCAACTGGAAACTGTTTACAGTGTTGGTAAAATTATTTTTTTGAAATGTCACTCTGCTGTAGTTATTGTAGTAGGGGAAACATTGAAGAAATTTACTTGGCTACCTATCAATCAAAAGTTCTGAAGTCAGGATAAAGTATTTGGTCTTTCACTTTTCTGACTTGAGAATTGCAAATATTACATTTTGAAATGTTTGCTGTGGTGGGTTGAACTCAGCCAGCAGCTAAGTTCCCACCCAGTAACCTGATTATTGCTAGCCCCCCACTGCTTCCCTTGTGGAAGGGCACAAGCAAGAAATACTCATAAATCGAGACCAAAACAGTTTAATATAAGACTCAAGAGTGAGTTCAGCTCCCAGATGTTTTTCTTGCTCTGTCCCTGAGTCCCTAACCCCATTATATACTATCTGTGAAAAATGCAATTATTTAATGAATAGCCATTGAAAATCCTAAGTTATTCACTGAAGAATTTTAAAGCCATATTAATTCTGAGGTCAAAATCCATTTCTGATCAGTCATGTTATTAACTGTCTGTTGTGGAGTATGATAAAGTGCAAGAGATTACCTTTTAAATTACTGCCTTTTAACCTATGAATACAGCTGGTACCTTGGGACTTCTTCACTTTCTGTGAGAATGACGAAGCCTGTCAATGAAATGATTGGTATTTTGAGCTAAACTCTACAGAATTAATGCTTTCTCTTTAATGACGATACATATATTAAAAAGGGTGTTTGAGTCAGTTCTTGTAGCATGGTTCAAGTTGAAATACAGTGCCATTGTACTCCTGGAAAAGTTTTTCTGTTTCTCCTTTTCCCATGAAAATGCTGATGATCAGGACTTGCATTTTTGACCATTTCTACACAGGCTTTGATCTTGCAGGAGAGTATTTCCTGCTCCTAATGAAGTCAGCAGAGTAGCACTTAGCCTCCTCTACACTACAAAATACAGGTGTTAAAGCTGTCATCAGCTGCTTCTAAAGGAATATCACTTTTTCCAAGCCCAAATACAAAATAATTTATTTATCTTTATTTTAAGGGAAGGTGTAGAAACTGTAAAGCTGTTTATCCTTTGTAAAGAAATTAAGCTTGATTCTTATTTGAAACCACTGTAAATGCATGCAAGTAAAGGTTGTGTTGTGCTATATACAAAAGAGAGGCTTATATCTGGGATTTTGGCATTATAATTATATCTTTACTAAAATACATGGGGAGACAAGGTGTATCTGTGTTCACCTATGATGTGGGTTGACCCCAGAAGGCAGGTAGGCACCCACAGTGCCATTTTCTCCTCCCTACTCCACCTCCCCAGGAGGACAGCAGACAACATAAGAATGGCAGAAGAGAGAAAACCTGGTTGAGATAAAGATAGTTTAAAGAAGTGAAGGGTTAAAAAACCTGAGTGATGCAAAGGCAGCCACTCCACATCTCCCATAAATGGACCAATGCCCTGCCTGTCTCTGAGCTATATCCTAGCTGGATACCCACCCACCTCTTCCCTCCTCCCTTCTTCCTCTACCAAAACTTTTGTTATTGAGCATTATGTTTCATGGTATGGAATATCCCTGTGGCTGTCCAGGCTGTGTGCCCTCCAAACTTCTTGCTGATTCCAGTCTACTTGCTTATGAAAATTTTCACATACGTAAATCTAATATTTTGGAGCTGTGGTAATACTTTTTTTGCCCCTTTTTTGAAGCTAAATGCCCTTTATTTAAATATGCTGGATTTTTTTCTCTCAAATATGAAAGCTGAAATGTTGACAATATGCTTTGAAAGGATGGACTCATCTCTGCTTGCACTTGGGTGTCTCTGCAATTTAATCTTTTGTCTTTGTCAGTTGTATCTTTCTTTTTCTGTTCTCAGAAAAAACCACTTTGACCTTTTGCATCTGTCAACAATTGTGTTTATAGATTTTTGAATGATGGGTTCTGAAGAAAGCTTTTACTTTTCTGTCTCTTTCTTGAGACCTTAACAAAAAAATCCAATCTGTTGCCTAAGATTTTTATTCTTGTGACTATTTAAGGAAAAATGTTCTTCTTATTTTTTTATATATATTGTAAGACCATTTATGCACATTGCTACATTTTGCATACCTGTTATTGCCCAACTTTGATGACAGTATTTTCTTATCAACATTGAGACCTAATTTCCGTTTACAATACAAATGCTCAGATAGCAAAGCACCACACTATATCACAGTGCTCTGAGACCATGGACAGAGCAAGCTTGGAGCTTGTGATGGATGCTCGTGGTGCAGGTCTGTAGAAGTTCTAAGAAGTGATGCCTTGAGAGACCCCAGAAAGCAGGACTCCAAGCCAAGTTAGTGTGGGATAAGATGAAAACTGAAAGTCCTTTAATATCAGGCCTAGGGCCCATGGGAATAGGTATCGACATCCGTGTTCAAACACTGATTTACATGGTTTTTATAATACTGTCTACCAATCCCCATTTTGCACATCCCTTGGTCCAGCCCCGTCCTGCTCCCGGGCACACCCCCTCAGAAATTGAGTCTGGGGGAGAGTGGGACCCTTTCTTCATAATTTTCCTCTTCCTCCATAATTTTCCTCTTCCTCCATAATTTTCCTCTTCCTCCATAATTTTCCTCTTCCTCAGCACACGTTAGGCCCCTGGAGCCTTTCCAGTGTTCTGGCTTCGAGGTCACTCTGCCCCTGTTAATGTCTTGCACTGCAGGCCTTCTGATATTCTTCAGCTTTCTACCTTGAAAACAAGACTAAACAGCTACTGGAATTTGAGCTATTGATATGTGGTAGAGGTTGGCACGTATAAACATTGAACCTAAGCTGTTAGGGCCTTGGTTTAAGCTGGCAAACTGCCAACTCTCAAAGTACAGGATCAGAGCCTCCCTCCCAATGCCCAAGAGAAGGGAAGGAGAGAGAAAGAGGGGGAGGAAAAAAACCTTCAAACCACGTTTATGCTAAAACTACATATATTTTTACAGAAAGGGAAAAAAGAAAATTAGAAGAAAAAGGTACACATACACACTCACACAAGTTAAGAAACAGCAAGACACAATTTCCTACTTCTAGTAAACACACACAAATCTTACTATTTCAACCCCAAATCACTTTAAAAGACTTGGTCCCCTGAGAGACAGACCCAACCCAAGCAGCAAAAGAAGAACCAAGAAAAAACATTTTACTTCCCCAAGACAACTGGTGAGCCAATGCTGGGCCTGGTCCTCCCCATCCCTCCTGGGACAGCACGGTGTGCCCTCCCAGGAGGAATGCTGTGAGGCGACTGACCACGCCACTCCTACACTGGCTCTCACCTCTTTGGAGAATGATGTCGTAATATGGTATAGAAT
>JAOXXN010000471.1:49873602-49885466 GCA_026770055.1 Myrmophylax atrothorax
CAGAAACTCTGGGGCAGCACTGAGGAAAGATCATGGACTTTCCATTTTTGAAGACCATGTTTTGACTGAAGGCTTTATCTGGACATTAAAGAATCTACCTTTTTATCTTATCCCACATTAACTTGGCTCAGAGTCCTGCTTTGGAGGGGGGTTGTCTCTCATGGCAACAGTACCCAGTGATGAGACCAGAGGTAACAAGCACAAACTGAAACACAGAAGATTCTTTCTGAACATCAGGAAACACTTTCTCACTATAGGGGTGACTGAGCACTGACATGAGTTGTCCAGAGAGGTTGTGGTGTCTTGGAGACATTCCACAGCCATCCGGACATGGGCCTGGACAACTGGCTGTAGGTGGCCCTTCTTGAGCAGAAATATTGTACCAGATAACTTCCAGGGGTGCCTTCCAACCCTCAAACATTCTGCAATTCTGTGAGTCTGTGGGGGGAAAAAAAAAAGAAGTAAAAATTAATGTCATAGTAAATGAAATGAGATAGACTAGATACATCAGTAGTATAGAGCAGTAATGCACCTAGACTGGCCCTAGTTATTTATCTTGCTAATTTTTTCCTACCTTCTGTAAGCAAGCAGAAAATATATTTTGGTTTCTGGAGCCTTCAAATTGTTTGCGTTTCTAGAAGACAAAAGAGAATTACATTCAAAGACATTCCCAACGTGTTTGTTAGAATTACAGTCATCTAAGGCTGTTTCTGATGCTCATTAAGCTGTTATTTTGCTGTTATTTAAGTAGTTATTTCTATAAAATAGAAAACAGGAACACCACAGTGCCCTTTAGATACTTAAGATAGCAGCTTTTGGTGATGCTTCCTGAACTTAAAATGGATCACAGCTGTACAAGCACTTTAGGACTTGTATGGTCTTACTGGAAGAACTGACTGAGCTACTCCTCTAAGTTAGGAAAAAAGAACATTGCATAACTGGAATCAAATTTGAGAACTGATTTTGTTGAAAAATACTGACATAAAGAGAGGATTTTCTGTCACTAACCATTGAGCAGTTGGTAATCTTGATCACTGTAGCATGGTTTAATACATTTCTTAAGGGCAAAAATGACCTCTCTTCTGCTTTCTTGAGCAAACTGCCATTTTAATTGCCTCTTTCAGCCATCCAACTTTTTTCTTGCTTAATCTGTGTCCATGATTTTAATCAACCATCTGTCACCAGAGGTGCTTTACCTCATGTTATAGCTGTGAACCTTATTGTAACTGAAGAGAAGACAAGACCAAAATAAAAGCATCTTAAGTAAAACAAAGTAATGAAGTAAAAGTGAAACAAAAATATACATATAGCTCTATAGGATACCTGAATAGGTTCATTTTGTAGAAATCATAGTTATTTATTGAGGATTGAACTTAGCTGCTGAAGTTCTTCATAATCAATGTTCATTTCTGCTTTCTATATAAAACATAGAGGAAGACATACTGGTTGTAAACAAATCTATTTTAAGTGCATGGGGAGTTGTGTAATCAAGATGGAATCCTTTAGGATCCAGTGTTTGAGAATATTTTAGCAGAAGATTCAGAGCCAGAGTGTGTTTGTGTTTATTAGTCCATTTAGACAAATGAAAGTAAGTATTTTCCAAGGCTGGCTTAGAGTAGGACTCAACGTCTCACACTGTTTAGTTTTTACAGGGGAAGCTCTAGTATGTCATGTACTATAGTGTGCGCTATATTTTCTAGCAAGTGCTGGCATAGCTATAAGGGCTATTGCTACATCCAGTCATTCTAATTACAGCACAAGTCTAAGTGCTTCTAGCCACTGCTGTTTTCTAACTTAAAAATGTATTTTATCATGTGAGCAAGAGAATGTTACAATATAGAAATACATACTCTATGGAATAGTATCTGATAAAGCTAGTGTAACTGTTTTTGTGATGCTGGATGTTCAGATTCAAAAAGATTTTTTATTTGTCAATGGACAAATCCAAAGAGGAAAACAAAAAATAGCTTTTTTTCCCCTTTATTGTTTTACTTCTTTTTCAGATATGCAGTTTGAATCTTTTTAAAAAGTATAAAGACAGGATAGTATAAATACTAGAACTTGTTTCCTCTTTTCATAATCCAGACTCAAGTACTGTGATGACAATCTCACTTTATGATTCAGTAAAGGTTTACTATAGATATTAAAAAAGAACTGGAAAAATCTAAATATAAATACAGATATATGAGAACTAAATCAAGACATAACAGGACTGCTACTAAACAACACAATATGCTTCTTTTGAATTAAGAAAGGAATGATTGTTTCATTTTCAATGAAGATGGAAATTTTTTTATCTAGCTGAAGTCAAAGAGTAGTGATAATAAATGGTTTGATCTGAAGGTGAACTGATTGCTTACATTGGCACAGGATTAAATTACTTTGATGTATGCAGTAATGAGGTTTATATAACTGATATTTGTTACATGAATTGCAAGATACTTTTTTGATTTAGGATTAAAGACAGAATCATCAGCTTAAATTCTCCAGGTCTGAGGTGACTGATCCAATGTAATTAATCTGTGTGATGATTGCCTCAGTAGATAGAGTCTGAAAATATTCCTGGATCCACCAAGTAGAGATGATGAAGAGTGTCTGGGAAATAACCAACTGCAGAAACAGTAAATTCTGCAGGAGTTGAGTAACCACAGAATAGCTTAGAGTAGAGCATTGTACATCTGCCAAGTGGATGGACTGATACAAGAGCAGACTTAGCTAATTAGTAAAGCCTTCATCCTTCCCATCTGGAGATTTAACTCTGGTCTGTGTGCACAAGCTGGTCATTATTAATCATGAATTGAATGAAGATGCCTATGACTCCTAGGCAACACTTATATGATGTGAGCCAAAATAATTTCCTTTTGGCTAAAGAGTATCAATGCCATACAGTGACTCAGGGTTGTTTGTCTATTCCACATATGCTGAACTAAGAAACAAAGGAGAAAATGAAAACATGTAAGTCACAGTTTTCATAGCCATAAATATATATACTTTACATTGCAAGCATATATACTTTACAGCTGTTTTTAAAAACAGAGTACATATGTTTCTGTAGTGCCAGCTGGTTCCAAGTGGCTCCTCCATCAGTGATCATTGCAGTGTCTGTATACTAAACTGTGGCCCTGAGGACCACCCTTACCAGTTAGTTGCTACTTAGTCTGCAGGTAACAGTGTCAGTGCACAGTTCATTAACAACTGAGGTGGATTTTTTTCTGGATATGTCAAGAAACAACTTCATTTTGATGGTTAAGCTTCTGTTTCTCACCTAACCTAACCTGGGATACAAACCAAAACTGTTACTGTGTAGGGCCCAGAAGATCATAGATCCACAAAGCATAGCTACAAGGGGATGGTTATCTTATTTCTTATCAAGTGCTGCAGAGGGACAACTGAAGACTAAATTTCTTTCTCTGAGGGGGATTCAGACCCATGTCTTTAATCTGCAGGGCAATGTTTACTGTCAAATGCTGAAACATCCATCATGCGAAGGAGAAAGAGAGAGGCAAAGTGCTGAGAATGTCCACCTGATGTAAAAAAGCTGAGGCTTCAGGCCTTGCAAGATATTTCCATAATTTATGTATTTCTTTTTTGTATGTGATATTAGACAGCCATTAATTAAAATGAAAAGAAAAATGTTTGAAGAGAGACTGACAATCATGACTCATTCATCTTCTTTTTTTAAAAAAATTTTAAATAAAACACTTTGACATGCCCCCTTACACAGCCTAGTTGATTACAGCAGTTCCCATCAAGACATGTTTGAATCCAGAGAGCAAGTAGAGAATAACGATTATTTCCAGAAATGTTGGAGGTACCACACAACAACAATTCACATGTGGTCTGTATGTCAGCTTCTAATGGTGCTATGGATTTCACAGTCTTTCAGAAATCTTAACTTAATCTTTCCAGTGATACAAAAATAGGTGGACATAACAGAGGATGAAGGATGACAGAAGAGAACAGCATAGGAATTTAAAGAATTAAGTGATCATTTGATAGAGAAAACACTAGATTCTTTCAATCTTCTATACCAAGAAAATCATGAGTTATATTTGAAAACCTATTTTTTTTCTTTATCTGCTTGTTGAACAGTCAAAAGTAGAAGGGTTGTTGTTGCTAGAGGGTCAAACTAGAATAGAAGGGTGATATTTTAGACCTCTGCTTTCCACAAGAAGAAAAAATACAAATTCAACATCTCATTAACAGATTTCCTTATAAGTGGTTGGTCTGGACAATGTGAATGCTCTGTTCAGATAGGTTGGTAATAAAAATTAGAAAAATCAAGTTGAAATACTGAGAATAATACTTGTAGATCAAAATAAAAGCAGGGCTTAAAAGCTTGGCATCATACAATCCAATGAAAGATGTAATTATGCAGAGAGAGAGAGAGATTGCGTTAAGGAAACCTTATATTGTAAAGTTACAGAATAGTTTCTCACTCTGACATTGTACTTTCTGAATATGCCAGTTTCTGTTTGACAAACTTTTCCATTTGTCAAGGGCAGTCTGACTTGAATACTGTAGTCTGGTTTTTGAAAGTAGCTTGTGAATGCCTTGTCTTTTTTGGTAACTGTGGAAGAACATATTTTCACTTTTGCATCACATATTTAGTTCTGCTTCTAGTTTATAAGATAATGTATCCTTTCCTCACCCCTTATAAACTTTTATATAACTTTTTTATAAAATCTTACCTTTATAAAATGAAACTCCCTATTTTCTTCTTGAACCCTTTGTTGTGTTTATTCCAGAATAGGCAGCATAAGAAACCTTTCTCATTCACTCAAGTCTGTGACTTATATTCCAGATACCTACCTTCTCTACTTTTGTGTTGTTCAAACCATCTCTAAATTTTTTTCATTGCTTCTGCTGATCACTTAGTTCTTGCCATGACAATTATTGCCAATACTTCTTTCTTCCAGAATTCCGTTGTCTTTCACTTCCCTTTAGATCCCCAAATCAAAACTTTCTTATTTCCAGTCAATTCTGCTAACATTGCAGATGGAGTCACAGTTCTCTTCCATGAGACTCTGGATGATTCAATTATAGGGTTGGAACCAACTCATGTGGGTGTAGGGGAAAAGCTCATAGACCCCTGCCATGTGGCCTGCAGCCTTATGGGACAGCCCTGGAGCAGCTGTCAATGCAAAGAGCAGCCCGGGAACACATCTACACCGCACCACCTGGAAGCCCTGACACAGCCTCTGATTGGCTACACTGCCCCTCATTCCAGCTTGGAGTCACAGAGGGGCCAGTGGGCTGGAAGTCTCACCTGCAAGGGCCGGCCACAGGGCCAGAGCAGATAAAAACAGAAACCTGTGCTTCCATCTGCTCTCTTTCTGCTGGGATCTACTTTCACCATGTGAAGCTGGACTTACAAAGGACTCTCTGGAGGTAGCATTTTTCTCTTAATCTCTTTCTTTCTTTACTCTTTTCTTATTATTTTGGGTAATTCAAACTGAACAGGTTAAATTTTGCTAAGTTGTGTGGGTTAGCCTATGTTAAGTCATAGCTTTGTGGAATGCTCTATCTTGGTTGTATGTTATCCCTTTAAACTTTGCCAAGATCTCTTATTTTCTCCCTTATTATCTAAAACTATCGGTAAAAGTATCTCCTGAGAAAACCTGCGCAGTGTTCTTTCCTAACACTATCTCAAGTTATTAAAAAATGAAGGCTCTGCAAAAGTTGGATGGGTGAAATTTTGGAGCCTTGTTTGTTTATAAAAGTAAAACTCCTGGTTGAGCTTGTTGCTCCATGGCTTGGGTCATGTACCTCCCCACTTTTACTCATCCTAGAATAACCTTTTTACTGGAAAGTAGAACATTGTACTTGGGGTTGAAAGTTGAGTTGAATCTTTCATATGAAGGACTGTTGCTACTGCAGATTGTATGCACATTGATAGGCATTTATTCACACACAGATTCATGAATCTTCTGTCCATGTCATCTGCCTATAATTATTTTTCCCCTGCACCTTCCCTTCCCCTTTCTCATACTGTAGAAAATGCTATACTTTGTTAATCTTTCTTCCCAAAAATTGTGCATAACTCTGAACCTCCAATTTTCTACTCAGCTTTTTTTCTTCATATTGCTGCTATACACTATTTGCGAAAGATGTCTTTTTTAACAAGTGCACCTGGCATGGGGTAACCCCATGTACAGACTGGGGAATGTGATCCCGGCAGGCAGTGCCATAGAAAGTGACCTGGGGATCCTGGTCAATGGCAAGTTCAATATTAGTCAGCAGTACCCTGGCAGCCGGGAGGGCCAACCATGTCCTGGGGGGAATCAGGCAAAGCATCATCCATAGGTTGAGGGAGGGGATTGTCCTGCTCTGCTCTGCACTGGGGTGGCCTCACCTTGAATATTGTGTGCAGTTTTAGGCACCACAATATAAGAAGATATTCAGCTATTAGAGAGTGTCCAAAGGAGGGCAACTGATGTGACTTGGTCTGTTCAGCCTGGAGAAGAGGAGACTGAGGGGAGACCTAATTGCAGCCTACAACTCCTCATGAGAGGAAGAAGAGGGCCAGGCACTGATCTCTTCTCAGTGGTGACCAGTGAGAGGACCCAGGGGAATGGCCTGAAGTTGTGTTAGGGGAGGTTTAGGTTGGATATGAAAAATGGTTCTTCACCCAGAGGGTGTCTGGGTACTGGAACAGGCTCCCCATTGAAGTGGTCACAGCACCAAGCCTGACAGAGCTCAAGAAGTGTTTGGACAATGCTTTCAGGCACATGATATGACTCTTGGGGTTATCCTGTGCAAGACTAAGAGCTGGACTTGATGGGTCTCTTCCAGCTCAACATATTCTGTGATTCGTTCTTTGTTGCTGATACAGTCATCTCCATGCATTCTTCTGTCTCCATGTTGCAAAACCTTTTCTGAATTGGTTCCTAAGACCACTTCCTATTCAGAATTTTTTGCCACACATTTATGACTCTCAAAAGTAAACATCAAATCTTTGATCCACTTGTGCTATGTTTTTCAGCTGTCTTATTCATGATACATGCTGTTTAGAGACAGAAACTGGCCTTTGAAAAGTGCACCTGAAATATGTGTAACATAGCCTTATATAGCTGTTACATTTTGCCTCATGGCAAGCAGCATTTTATTCATGATACATAATTCCTTGCATGACAGTTATTAATAGAAATATTAATTAGAAAAGTAATAGTCTCATGGAAGGTAAACAGTTTAAAGAAAGCAAAACAAAATAAATACATTAAACTCAGATTTCAACTGGCTTCAGCTAAGCAAATTCAGAGTGTGAAAGAACAATTCAACTGTAATTTAGCCCAAACACAGAACTTGTAGCTGTTTCTTTGCAAAATAGTCCTTTGAGCATTTGACTATTCCCTTAAGGGCTAGGAAGTGATTGACCTGTTTAAGGAATGATGGGTTCAGCTGAGCAAATTACTTCTCTGGGTCTCCTTCTCTTGGCACCTTTTATCGCTCTTGTTCATGCTTTTTTTATGGTCTTTTGAACAATGTTCATCTTGTAGTATGTGCAGGTGCATGGCTTTGCCAGTGCTGTTTCTGCATCAGGTGTTATTTTATCATAGGAGGCACTGTGAGTTGTAAGAACTCTATGCACTGATGCAAGTCCCTCATGTTCAGTAGATCCTGAAACCTCTTGAACTATGCAAAAGAAAAAAAAATCTCTGGTTTGTTATGCTTTAGTGGGTGTTCCATGTCGCTTTTCTTCTTCTATCCAGTTTTAAAGCCATGGCAGATCATTTATCAATAATTAACTTTCAATTTTTCTATTTATATGTTCAAACTATGAGACTTTGAGTGAAATCCAAGAATGTTGTATCCTGATAGTTGTCAATTTAACCATGGTTAGTGGTAAGTAAGAAAAGCAGGGTGTATTAAAAACCTAGATGTGTTGGTCATCAGCATGAAAATAAATTCATAATGTGTTTTATCTATTCTATGTAAATTACTTTACAAGTCTTGGGATAGGTTCTAGGATATTAGCTTGTTGTTTTATTTATTACTTGCTACAAATCTATCTGCTGGGTTCTGACAAGAGATAATGGTATATGACTCATCTATTTCTGGAAATATTTCTTCGGTCTACACAGATGGTGTTTATAGATCTACTGTGAAGGATGAACTATTTGAGAACAGGAGATCTGCATTGTTGAAGACTTGTCACAGTTATTGTTCTCTTTACTGAGCAGAAAAACTATCATTTCTACTCTGGTTCTGAGATGTTTGTATTCATCAAGCTCAGAAGGCAGAGGCCATTACTACTCTTTTGTCTGTGCTAACACATAACTCATCCTTTATGTGGAATACAGAATTCTCTTTTGTCCGTATCTCTTGCCTCAGCTGTTGTCATGGCAACAAGTGGCATCTTTGCTGAAATTCAGCTAATGTATAACATGGACTTGCAGTGATGCAATACATTTTTGAAATATTAACCAACCTTACCATCCTTTTTGGGTAAGTTTTGTCTTACAGACAAGGATGTTGTGTTCTTGCATCTATGCAGCCCATGGAAACTCTAAGGTATACATTAGTTGTAACAGCAACAAAGGTCACCACAAATTTTAATTACAGGAAACTATTTATTCCTCGATATTCATATTTTATGGCATTCAATGTATGTGTTTCTGTGCATAAGAGTCTCCAAGTCTTTTCTCTGTCATGCATTATTCTACTTTTAACTGTAGCACCATCAATCTATTCTTTATGTCTCATGTGTATATGATGCTGGTATGTCCAGGTTATAAAAAAATGGTATAGAATTTTCAAACTGGAAAAGTGTGCCATCATACATGCTCTTCTCAGATGATAGAGATAAGATGTATTGTTTAATTCATGATTCTTTTCTGCTTGTGCATTTTTTACTGTGCAAGCTTCCTGACAGAGTATGGTTTGCAAGCACAAATAAATTCCAGATAAACATTTATCATTCTGAAAATCAGCCTCATGAGATATCATAGAACAGCTATAGTGTCACTTGTGAATTTATTGTGGGGTTTTTTTATTGTTTGAGAGATCATAAAAGGTTTCTGCTGTTTCATTCCATTTTATTTAAATTGTGAAAATCCAGCTATGGATTGCAATATACGTTGCCTTGATCACTGAAAATATAAATTTTTGAAAATGTAAAGGATAATGGAAGGAAAAAGTTAAGTGTTTATGAAGCTTTCTTGGCTTTTGCTAGTGTTTTTTTCATGATATAATGGACCTATAAGTTGATCTGATAGTGAGCTCATGCCATTTTACAGCCTTTCTAAATTGAATATGAAAACCAAGACACATTAATTCAGAATTTCAGGAAAAAAGAAGACCACTGTGCTTCATTTGATATGGTCCAAGTGTAGTAACTTTTGTTAGTTTAGGATGAAGCTGCACAATATAACTTAATGGCATAGCTGAGTTAACAGCTCAAAAAAATGTTCAGTCTTCTTTCTCTTGCTGTCTTTCCTTCCCATTTCCAAGATCAGATTCTCCTGCTTATCTTGTGCTGGTTGAATGATAAATCAAACAGGTTATTAAATTTCTCTTTCTAACTACCAGGTTAATTTTCTACTCTTTTTCTGAGACTGATCTAGAGGTTAGAGTATTAGGAGGAGGGTGAAAGGAGAGGAGCAGAATCCTCTTTCACACTCAGTGGGCCATGAACTTAGCTAAACAGAAATTCCTAATGTCATCTCTAAAAAGTCCAGCTACCTCTTAGCATATAGGAAGTGAAAGAAAGAGGTTTAAAAAGAAACATGTTTATAAGATGTCTTAGAGGGATATTAAATAGCTGCTGAGAACTTAGAGATTCTTTCTGGAGTGTAAGATAAGAAAAATTAACTCACTCTTAAAGAGAGAGTTACTGTCTTCCTGAACCAAATTGTGAAGAATTTCCTGCTGGAGGTGATGCAACTCACAAAACCATTGATGTCAATTTTTTGAACAGCAGCCAAAGAAAAAACATCAAGAATATTATTAAGATGCAGACCGAGTTAGATGTCACCCTGAGCAATTTTTATTAAAAAAATTTGCACAGGAATCAGTGATGTAAAATGTGCAGAGAAATGGATTAGACTGGGAGAATGGGAATAGGGCAATGACCAAGCTCTGCCTTGTGTAGGTTTGTTTGTTTGTTGTTGAAACCACAGCCAAATCCCCAAAAATTTCAGAGAAAGATTTGTGCAAATGGAATGATAACAAATATCTACCTACTGAAGGCAAAGAGTTCCCTTAAGAACATGGAAGACATTCAAGTCTAATGGATGAGATGACAGAAGTAATTGTCCTGCTGAAAAAATGGATCAGGTATTGTCAAGCTATAGAATGCAAATGCAAATGTGAAGTCACTTTGATATTTTAAGATTTTTCTTAAGTAAGGGTGATCTTATACTTGACCATAACTGGTCTTTTAAATGAATCTTTTTTGTTTTATGTTCTTTCGTCACTGTTTACAACATTGGTGGTTAATATTGAAACAGCAATTATTTCTCATTTATGGCTGTGGCTGTTTCATATTCCATTTTAAGCAGATGTGAGTATATTATGAGAAGGCATAACAATGGTAATTTGTTCTCTTACTACTGTAATTACCTGTTTCCAAATGCAAAGACAACGCTTGAAATTATCAGCTCTGTCAGGAAGAAATTACTAATCTTTGGTTCTCTTAATTTCTGTTTCGTGTTATCAAATTTTCTACTATAATTTAAAAAGTTTTCATTTTAATTTTCTTTTCTTTTTTTTTTTTTTTTAAATTTAGCTTTTCAGGTTAAAAATCAGTTTTTAACTGTAATTATATACCTGAAGTCCTTTATACTAAACAGCAGTATTTCTCCTTGGAAATAGTTTGTGGCTGGAAAGTATCAAGTTATACCAAACAGCACTCTCTGCAATTATGGCATGTAGGTTTTACCCTTTAGCATCTTTTAAATTTCTATTGCTCAAAGCAAATGGTGAAAGGAAAGCTGCATATTTCTCATAGGCCTTAAAATGCAGTTAAAAAAATATGTATTTTAATTGGATTTAATTTACATGGATTTTTGCTTAAAATGATGAGTACTTATCCTGGTAAACCAGCTATATATGCAGAATTTTGCATTTTCTGAACTGCTGAAGTAGATAGTACATTAGAAACATGCTTTTCAGTGGTCTGGCTACAAGAGGTAGATGTCCAAAGACCTTATCTGTCATATCTCTACTCTCTGCCCATGCATCTAGGAGAAAGCAGATTTAACATCTTTAAGTCCCCACTTTCTCCAGCTGGTACATCAGGTCGGTGCAATGGTCAGGCTGAGAAAACCCAGCCAGAAACTTGATTTCAGTGACTATGGAAATACCTTAGAAATCCTAGTGAGCCAGATAACCCAATCTGACATCAGTCCTCTGCAGCTCAGGAGTCACAGGTGTTGTGCTGGTGATGTAGTATTCAATGCCTATGCCTTAGCGGGGGACTAGGGATGGGAAAAGAGAAACCAGCCATCCAGTCATGTCCTCTGTGTCTTCATGTCTGCTTGTGCCTTCATCAGCAATGGAACAAACAAGATGTAGATTGACAGATGTGTGTCTTGCAGTCAAGCTTTTATCAGTCTGTTGCAGCTGATCAACCCTGTTCTTGTGTTTGGGACACTCAGAGTGTCCCCCTGTACAGATGTTATGTCATGTATGATAAAGTAATTTTCTGCTGTGTTTATCCCCACCAAGGCTCATTCTCTTCCACTCTGTTGCTGACTGCAAAATTGCAATACCTGTTCAGTCTATTACTATTTCCCCAGTGTGATTAAGATTTGAAAGTGTTTAGGAGGGACCAAGAAGCAGATGAATATTCCCATGTGCTTGTGCATATGCATAGGGATGAAATGGAAACCGTGCTTCCTTAGAAAAATGGTGGGAAAGGA
>JAOXXN010000471.1:49885566-49896198 GCA_026770055.1 Myrmophylax atrothorax
AAGAAGATGGTGAAAAAAAAATATTTCAATTATCTGTGAAATGGCAGCCATGATAACTCTTTAGTTACTACTTTCAACAAAGTATTATTCTTTTTCTTTAATAAAATTATTAGATTTGCTTTGTCAATTAACCTAGAAGCTATGTAGAAAGCAAGGCTATTACTGTTATTAAGTTACAGGACTTCAGCCAAAATATTTTTACAGTGAATGATTAGTAAGCCTGACTGCAATATATCTCTCCATTACTTTAATTAAATGGAAAGTGGTCTATGGCATGGTGCTGCCTACTACTGGTCCAGATGGTCTAATAGTGGCTTGAGCTTGCACACAGTGGTAAGAGGTGAAGGAAGGACACACTAACTTTGACTTGGGCTCTGCTGAAGCCTTTTATTGATTGATCTGGGTCCTGGTTCAGCCTCAGTAATGTGAACACACCACTGCACTGGAATAAATCACCTTTACTGAATTGAGCAATGTCTGAAGAGCTCAGGGTATAGCCAAAACTCACTTCCATCTGCCCACCTAGGCATTCTAAGGCTTCTCAGAACAGGACCTGGGTGAGTTAGTACTAGGATAAGTAACAAGTGTGAGTAGCCAGTGAGACTTTCCTGATGCATCCCAGATCTTGTTTTTTTTCTCAGATACACTACTCAGGATTAAAGGCTGAGACTCTGTTGGCCTTTCAAATAACTGCCCAGAGCTTACTTTTAGCTTTTAGCCCCACAGTTGCCACAAGGTGTGGAAAATGAATATTCAGTGCCTACTCTGACTGAGGTAAGCCTCACATTTTCTCTTTTCGAAGAGTAACAAATCCCAGAAAAGCTGAACTATTCTGTCTGGACTGAGACTTCTGCAACAAATAATTTGATATTTCAGAGACAGGGAATATGATGCTGAAGCCTAGTGATCATTTCAAATTCTAGAAAAAGACAGACCTGAGCTCTGCTTCTTCAGCTCGTATGGGGAAAGCTTGACTTAAAGAATGCAGTTAGTTGTCTCAAAACACTGTTGAACAAAGAAATACCCATAAAATAAGCCACCATGACAAGAACACGTGATAAGAGCAGATGACAACAACAGGAACCAGGCTTGGTAAGGCAGATCTGGATAACCTATGGGAACAAAAATTCTCACCATGGAAACTGTGAGAAAGGAAGGCATTAATTCCAGACCTAAATGAAGACGAAGGTTTGAAATTAGCACATCAGACAAAATTCCACTGTGCAAGCAGTGGGAAAGAAAACTGCTTACACATATGGCATCCCAAGTTGTGGAAACATCTGCAATGCCCTGAAAATATCCAAAAGTTGGACTCTATAAAAGTGGTACTCCAGAAACACGACTTTAGGACTCTCACCACTGAAGAAGGACCAACATAACGCTGTCAGAATCAATGTGGTGGTGAACTTTTACTTTCTCTCTCTCTCTTTCTCTTTCTCTCTCTCTCTCTCCCTCTCTCTCCCCCCTCCCCTCTTTCTCTCTTCTCTTTCTTTCTTCCCTTCTCCCTCACCCCCATCTCTCTACATCACATTTACTGTTAAATAAAATCCGTACTATTGACTTTGGCATATGGTCTTGTTTGCACCTTAATTTGGGCAGAGGCATCTTTTAATAATTGGATCCTAACAAGCTTTCAGACCACAGCTTCTGTTTAAGAGAATTCTGCCAAAACTATGCTTCAAACAGTTAAACTTTTTGGATACCTAAATGTGATGGGTGACATTCTAGTACTCCTGGGGAGAAGGTCAGCTTTTGTGTATTTTCTGCACTGTCAATAGCAGACTCTGGCATAGAAGAAGTCGTCCATGGCATTCTGACTGAACTTGCACCACCTGTACATGGTATTGAGCTCCTCTAGAAAGAACTTTTAAATTGGAGCTGTCAGCTTAGTAAAGCAGATATTAAGGAAATGCAATTTAAGAAATGCTGGATGGTTCTTAATTTTTAATTGCTTTCTGGTTTTATTTTTTCCTCAAGTTCTTTTGTGAGTTATTGTAGTACAGACCAGATCTTTTACACTGTAATGGGGAATGAAATTTCTAATCAATTCATTGTATTCCTTAGCAACCAAAACATTTCTAGACACAAATGAGACCAGCACTAATGATACCATCCAAAAAGGCTATGATTCAGAGTCTTCACTGAAGGTGATTACTGTGACAGATCTTATTTATGAATGCATAAAGAAAAAAAAGCAAAAAATAAAAAAATAAAATCACAAGACTGTCAGATATGACTCTTATGCAGAAGCTGAAAAGAGTAGTCAAATATTTCTAGTGTGACTAGTGATCTTTCTTACTCCTTAACTCCTGAAGGTTTTAGCTGGTCTACCTCTCCCATGATTTTTTTTTATGTTGACTTAGAGAGAGAATGCTACTAAAGAATCCAGAATTCAATACAGTATTCCCTCGGGTTTCATTTGACAGTTTATACACATTTTTCCCATGCTGTCTGAAGGCTCACTGTTTGTTGTTTCACATTTTTTGCTCTGCAGTATCTGGTTGTAATAGAGTGGGTTCTACAGTTGCTGGAAAAGTGAGGCTGAGCACCGTAGAGAGATTAACAGGACTGTCCGAATAGCAGGAACCCAAAGAGAAGCGAGAGAGAAGGAAGGAGACTAACACACTAAGTCCAAACATGTAAGCATCCCAGTCACCAGAGTTACTCACGTAAGGTTGTCTTACCAACTCAGAACACTTCCCCGAAGGCAGAGGCTGCATCTTCTAAGCATTGGCAGACAGCAGGCGTCCCTGCTGTCTTTTTGGGTAAAGAACCACCAACACCAAGAGCATGAGCCCTCTCACCTCTTTTATTGAGCCTGCTAGAGATGTCTGTCTGGGAAGATGAGGCCACCACCCCTCCAGGAAGAGGTTGCAGACCCTGCTGTTCACTCTTGCTCACTCTTTCTTTCTCTCTATTCCTCCTTGCTCTCCCCCCCATCAGCTCTCCTCCCAAGGCTGTCCAACCAATAGGAGAGACTCAAGTAGCTTTAGTTTATGCAAAGTCTGTCTTCAAGGACCAAGCTTTCACTGTATCTGCTTTTATTTCCTAGACCTTGGCAGGTAAAAGGATAAATCTTTTCACAGGTGGCAATGGCAAAAACACAGACCAAAATGTCAACAGTTTTAATTCCCAACACATTGGTACTTCATGCAGTCTCTAGTTATGGCATGTCAGCCTTTCCTCAGTGACAAGTGAAATTGTAAAATTAATGTTCCAGAAAAAATTGTAACATACTCTTGATTTTAACAGATTTTCCAGCTACTGTAATGCAATATTTTTATATATTTTCAAACGTGTGATATGGTTTAAACTTGAGCTTGTTTTCTTTCTAAATGAAGAGCTGTGCTATAATATTTATTTACAAGTCAACCAAACAATGATATTATAACGAAACCAAATCTTGAGGTGCTAAAGGCAGTATCATGGTCTAGTTTGTCTAGTATACATAAAATTTGAAATAGGCAAAAGTATCTATTGAGTCTTGGCAGAAATGTTACAAAAATAATTATTTTTTACAGAATAAAATGAAATCTCTCATTTGATACAGTCATTTAAGATGCTATCATCAAAGTAAATAGCTAACAGTATTGCAAGTAACTCTGTTGGGCTTTGCTGAACTTGGGGTTGAATATCTCAATGCACCATGTAAGTGCATATCATGCCTCAGTCTAAGTAGAAAAACATGGAATAAAACCAGAGACATATTATGCCTGCCTTAGGATTTCAGCATGGGAAGCTGAGACATGCCCACAAATAAACTGTTTTAGAAAAGTAAGAACTATGGAGAATTTTTCTAACAGAGAACAAGTATGGAAATAAACTCATAGTGCCTGTACTCTGTGCTAGTGAATAGTGCTTGGAGATGTCACTTGGGTCTGCTATATGGTTTTCCATGCAGTTAAATTATTAGAAATTTAATATGGTCCTGACCTTAGTGTAGTCTCAGCCTCTGACTACCAGTATTTGCATGAACTACTCAGGTGCAGTTTGGAGCTTTGACCTTTGGGTTATTGTAGAGCTGGATGGATAAGACAATGGTTAGCAGAAGATGCTCTTTTATGTACCCCAACAATACTGAATCTGCTGTGTTTAATTTACAGAACCAGGAGAAATAATATATGGTTCTAGATGACCTTTACCGTTATTGGCAAGGATGTTGTCTTTCTTTTTGTTATTGTGAAAACAGGATGCTTCTTTTGTAAAGAAAACCTTATTAATAGTTTGTATTTGTACCTTCACTTCCAGAGTGAGAGAGTAGCATGGGTGGTATCCTGAGGCCTTTAAGTTCCTGGTGAGTATGGAAGCCACAGTAATATCTAGGTGCATGCAGAGTAAACAGCGTCTGTGGTGCCCATTGCTGCCATGAGGCAGCTGTGGCAGTCCTCCGTGGTTTAGTCTTCTGGGTATGACACATATGTTGTTTCTATTCCTGTTTCTACTGATGAAGCACCCCAGTGGATATCCTTTGTCCCCACCTATGTACCTTACCAGGACAATAATAATGATATTTAGTGATAGTACTCACTACTGAATGATATTTAGTGATAGTACTCACTACAGAAGCAAAGCACCTTGAGATTGAGAGATGCTATGGAGGAATGATATTAATTACACAAGGCAGTTACTGCCACAGCTATAAATCTGGATGAAAAGTATCACACTGAGCAAGTCTGACAAAAAAGCATTTTTCTAAAGAAAACTGAACAATCTTATGGGACTGCATCAATTCTAACAACATTTTTGACAGGAATGTATCAAACCGAATTGTTTTACCTTTTTCTTTCATTTCTGTGGTATCAAAATATTTCATATGAAATCATTAATTTTTCACTCCTTTTTTAGTTTTGACTGGTTATGGGTAAATTGAACCTGTGAGCTCTCTCCTGGAGTGGTTTCCCCTAGCAGGATAAGCTTTCTAACCCAGCTAGGTGAGTGGTTAACAATGCTTGTCTTCACAGGCTGATTCGTGGTAGAAGAAGGCTTTGTATTCTTTGTGGTTTATTAAGCTAAGTATGAATCTGTAGATATCAGTCCTTGCTATATTCAAATCTCTCTGTGTGGATCCTCACAAATCTTTCAGTCTCAGTATGGAGCTCTTTCATGTGTTTGAAATCCTCTGACTGCAACAGAGTGCAACATGAGGACACTTTCCTAGGCATGCAAGTATTTACAGACACACAGAATAGCATCTTTTAAAAGACATACTGGTTATTCACCCCAAAGTACATAGGATGCATACAGCTTGGGGTTTACCTGTTACAACACTTATTTGAGATCTGAAGTCTTGAGAAACCACCTTAGCTCACTACCACAGCACTGCAAGAGCTTTTGTCTAACTTGGCACTGAGAGATGAACATTCCTCCTCCTGAGCACTGTGACTCTTCCAGCTGCATGATCCCATCTATTTTCCTCCAGGCTGAGGTCCTTAATAGTTCAGTGGTCTTTCTAACTTTGAGAAATGGGCTGGTGAAAAATATTTAATACTGACTGATTCACCAATTATTTTCCCTGAGGACTTCTAGTATTCTGACTGAAGAGATCCTAATGATGACATTACTTTGTTTTCTTCTCATAATGACTAGCAGCTGTCTTTGAACAGAACCAAGTGAAATGATATCAAACAGGTAAAAGGAGATACATCAAACCTTCAGACATAAAATGAGGAAAAAGAATTTCCAAAATAGTAACAATGTATCCCATTGATTTGTATTATAAGTAAATATTTTCACACCTCAAATTTTTTAATCAAATTGAATTTCAGCCAGGCTATGTAAAATGAGAAATTGATATTCAGGGAAACCTTTGTATTAGATTTTTAGTTTTGCTTTTATACTGTCTTTGCTTAGTTTTTATTGTCTTCCCTGTACATTTTTATCCAATGCAGACACCTAAAGCTAGATCAGAAACTGGAATTGTACAGTGGCCAAAGATAAAAGTACAGAGGACAGTTTGCTCTGTTAGGACAAGCAAGAACCACAGCAGAATTCCAGTTACTTAGCAGTGTCCCCACTCTACTGTTACAGCAACCATTAAGGAATGCAAGAAAAAAGAGAAAATGCTGGATTAGCTGTAAAGCAGTTCTTTGATCTCTTGTGTTGGAAGGAGATATTCCCAAGTATGTATTTGGGAAGTTGGAAGGCCAGCTTGCCAGGTGGTGTAAATAACTTTGATACAAAAGTACTTAAAGAAATGGAGAATTTGAAAATTATATATGATGTTAATATCTAACATCTTTCTTTAATGAGGACAGCTAGATGGAGTTTATGTGGTATACGGTACTATGATTGAGTAATAAAATATGTACTGTAATGACATCTTTGAAGTGGGAGAAAGTGGGAACTAGCCGAAAAATTATTAAATGAGTAAGGAGCTGAAGAAACTAATGATAATAGATGAAAGGAAGTGATGAGATGGAGAAAATGGTTGCACATTGTTCCTGAAGGTATAGTGTTGAACAGACAATGATGTATATACAAAAGCAAGGGAAAAGAGGTTTAAACCCTCATATGGACTCTTTCCCAGGTATCCTTTGTTATTGGCTGTTGGTCCAGCTCCATGCATTTTCTATTTTAAGTAAAATGCCTGTGAAGTCCATAGTATGATACTCGCCCTGGCATTCACAGTTCTGAAAGCCTCTTGGAGATTTATTGCAGAAAATATTTCTTTTTGTGGTGCCTCAAAGACTCCATCTTGTAAATCTATCAAACCAGATCTCTCCATTATCAATCAATGCCACGTTTGTTTAGCTAAACTCTATCATTTCTGTCCCCATCACTCACTGGAGTAGATGCAATAGTTGTGTAATGCTGTTAAAGATTAAAAAAGCATCCAATGATTTATTTGGTTAAGTAGGTGTCTCATTGCTGGTATTCTTTGATGTTTATGTCTATTTTCCTGTGGTAAAGTAGTATATAGAATCACTTTCTAGTTAGAAAAGATACAAATCCCTCCTGCTTCACTTCAGATTGTAAAGCAAATAGAATAGTTTTAGAGTTTTCCCTAATTCTTAGACGTAGTCTTAGTTTCTCTGTTTTCTGGGAAGAAAGGGAAAATCTTTCCAGTGTTTTATGACAGAATTCAGTAACTAAAAAAGATGCTGCTCCTGAGGTGAATTGTCTGCTTACCATGTCTGATTAATTTTCCCCTATAGCTTTCAAAAAGGAATGTAACTTTGGTATTTGGATAGCCAAACCACAAATTAAAGACTCTGTTAACCAACATATCCTGTTTTGTTTCAAAATCAATTTTGAACTGCCCAAATACTATTCTTACCAGGCTAATACATGTTTTGTATGCCATAATTCAGAAGGAAAATATTTCCATATATTTATATTTTTGAATTAGAGTACAAAAGTAAATAAATACAAGGGATTTAAATTTTAGTATTAATTGAACTGAAAGATCACAAACTTACATAAAAATAATACTGCAATTTTTATTTAATGTCATTAGGAACTCATAGGGTGTTGTGTAATGTAACTTTAAAGTCATGTGCTAGATACTGATTCTTCCACTCTGCACTTATTGTTAGTCAAGAACTTATAGGTAATAATAAAAATTTTCAAATTATCACAACCACGATTTTAATATGTGGTTTCCAATTAGGTATCCTAATGATGTGTTCTATTATATTTTATTATCTATTAACGTCTCTCATTCATTTACCAAGAATAAATTTAGATACAGTCTGACATGAAAAGCAAAAAAAAAAGTTTATATTTATTTGTGTAAGAAACTGTAACTCACAGGTATCTCATTCACATATCTGTGTCTTCTGACAGGTGGTACTGGATATGTAAGGACTAGTACATGAAGTGAGACTGAAAATTGTCTTATGCTTGGTAGATAAATGAGTCTTATTCTGTTGATGGTATATGCAAGCTTTTACCTTGGTGGAAAAGGCATCTTACAATTAAAGGATGTATGATTTGAGTTCAGTGTATTCACTATGTAGGTTAATGCTGGAAGATAAAGACAGTTTCCCAGAAGTCACTGCCAGCAAGTTTTCCAAGACTGAGATCATCTGTTATCACTGAATTCTATACTGGACATTGAAACTAGTCCTTCACACTAAAAAAAAAAAAAAAAAAAAAAAGTCTTAAAACCTAAGAATAGCCTCCATGTTTCATAATTTACATATCTCTTAAAATATTTTGCAGTTACATATTGCTGAGAGAGAGTGCTTTCTAGGCTTTCTAGTTTTCAGAACTCTGGACCTAGAGGGGAAACCTAATATACAAGTTTAGCGCAACAACTCATTTTTTTCAGGCATGTTTACATCTGTATTTGAAGTCAGATGGGATATCCTAAAGCTGAAAGTTTAGTATTTTCATTTTAACAGTTGCTAAACAAAAGGAAAAGCAACAATAAAAACCTCCCTACTTTTATATGGAGATTATTAGAAAATGTGTGATTTAAGTCTCCTTTAGAAAAATAAATGTGAGGGGGGAGTAGCATAATTTTCTAAATTGCTTCCCAAATTGTCTGCTAGTAGGTGTTGTGTTATACAGTATGAACAGTTGTTTCTGTTTAATATTATGGAAGCATCTAGTGGAACTGAATATTTTATATCTGTGTTTTGTTACGTGCCCTGTGAACGCTGAAAGAAAAAGTATCTTTGGACTCAACCTTAATTCTGTATTATCTTAATGTTTTCAGCAGTAAATTTTCTGTGAATACTGATATGAAAGAGATGAAAGATGTAGATTCAGAAATCCTCTAATGCCACAAAATGTCTCATTATGAGAACTGAAAGTTCCCAATTTCACTAATTTTTTTTTGTTCTTTTACATGTGTATGCACACATGCATTCATACTGCAAATAGAAAAGTTGAACAGGAAAAGCAAAATGTCAAATATATTAATTCTTCCATATTTGTTTTGTTTTCTTGAAGGTATGTATTTATGGGTGCAGGACAAACAACAAAGAGCAAGGATGAAGTACAAAACCTTTTTGCTTTTACCTGTGCATGCAAAGAAAAATTATATGTCTTTTCCTGGAGCCAATAAAATTATCAGAATTCCTTCTTTCAATGGTCTGGGACACTGAGAAGACAACATGTAGCACAGGGCATCAAAGTGTTCTCCAAGGCAGCAGCGGTGTTGGACACCTGTGCGCTGAGGAAAAGCAATTGAATGTAAGAACTGAAAAAGTGATGAACAGACATTAGAAATGGAAGTAAATGTTAATTCTTTTTTTCCTGAATCTCATGCTTGTTGTTTCAGATATTTTCTATCCTTGTGTAACGCAAATAAACAATTTCTTTTATAGAACTAATTTTTCTCCCCTCTTTGTGGCTTTTGTGACAGAAAAGAAATGCTTGAGGTCTTTGATGTATTTTCTATTTTCAGCATGTATCTTAAATGCTTCATTGCATTTTTCTGGCTTTTTTATACCAAATGTAGCAGCATGGGAAATACATTAGTAAATGTATGGTCACTCATGGGTTTGGTGCTCCTGAGACATTTTTGCTTCAAGATAAACAGAATAGCCAAGAGCTAGAAATAGGAGTACTGTAAATTTAAACTTTTTGAAAATATGTAGGAAATTATTATTAGCTTACAATTACTAAAATAGTAATAGTAAAAAAATGACAATAACTTAGAATAGCCTCTCTTTTAAGTGTCACTTTTTTATTGCTTTACAATCTATGATTAAAAATAAGAGATATCGGATACAATGGCAAAGATTATACTGAACTACAAGTTCACAAGCAAGTGCTAAAATGCTTTGCCAAGTCATAATCAAATTGAGCACTTGCAAAAGGATAGACATGTATGAACCCCCTTTTCATTAAGGATAATTGGTTTACATAATTATGAACTATCAAGGGAACAAGTAACTAGTTCAGGGTTGGGCAGAACAGATGATTACTTCCCTGGAAATTGTGATAATAAAGGTGTTTAAAGGTTGGATATTCAAGTGATACTCTCAGTGATATTTCTCTCTATGAGAAGTGGTATTTTTCTTACTCAAAATTATACAACCATTCTTTTTATGCTTAGGGCATCACTTTCTACAAGGGCTCAAACTTAACAGCAGTGATAAAAAGCATTCTGTCAAATGAGTTGAACAAAAGTTCAATGAGCCTGCAGCAAACAGATTTGCAGAGCACTGAAGCAGAAGTGAGGAGAAATGTGTTCTTTTTCCTTGTTTACCTTGCAGTGTGATATCATAGAATCATAGAACATTTTGAGTTGGAAGGGACCTTAATTAGGACCATCTAGATGCAGCCTCCCTATTGTGGGCAGGGACACCTTCCAGTAGAACAGGTTGCTCAGAGCCCCATCCAGCCTGGCCTTGAATACTTTCAGGGTGGGGCATCCACAGCTTCTCTGGGCAACCTGTTCCAGTGTCTCACCATCCTCAGAATAATGAATTTCTTCTTAATATCTAATCAAAGCCTGTTTTTCAATTTGAAGCCATTCCTCCTTGTCCTGTCACTATGTGCCCTTGTAAAATGTACCTCTCCAGCTTTCATGTAAGTCCCTTGTAAGTACTGAAATGTGGCATAAGGTCTTCTTGGAGCCTACTCTGCTCCAGGTTGAACAACCCCAACTATCACAGCCTGTTGTCATAGGAGAGGTGCTCCAACCCTCTAGACATCTTTGTGGTCTCCTCTGGATTC
>JAOXXN010000471.1:49909049-49923581 GCA_026770055.1 Myrmophylax atrothorax
AAATTTCTATTATTCTATGATTTAATGAGAGTATCTGACATTTACTCAGCTTCAGTATTACACAGAGCCAGATCCCAAAAAAGGACTTTGCTAAAGGTTAGATAACAGAACCAAAACATCTCAATCCCCAGTGAAGAGCCCGAAAATCCTGATTAGTAGCTGGCAAGTCATTCAAACATTTAAGCACCATAGTGCTCTTGAGGATCACACAGGTCTCTGAAGAACCATGAGGTCCTTATCCTCATATGCTGGAAATTTAGGCAGCTGTACAGGCATCACAGTAGAGGCAGACAAGCAACTGAAGTGTGGCAGAGAGAGACATGAGCAAGCTGCGAGTTAAAGCTGGCCTAAGTCACCACTGGCAAAGTAGTCACAGAATAAGGGATTTTTGTGCAGCCAGTTTACCTTGCTTCCCAGACAGTGCACAGGAACAAAAGTGCTGCAACAATGTTATCAGACTTGACATGACAGAGTATCATTTACTTCCCCATAAGACAAATCTGAATCTGAAAACTGAGTAGTTCTTCATTTCTCTCACTTGAAAAACTCACACAAGTAAATGTGCTCTGAAAATATCTACTCTGGAGTCTCTGATCTTGGCTCATAATACACTACAGGCATCTGACTTCAAGTCCAGGTTTCAACAGTGCCTCTTGCCTATTTGTACACACTTTGGATCACCCTTCTGGTATGTGTAAAAGCTAAGAAAAGCAAGTAAACTCAGTAAGTCTACACAGATGCTTCCCTTATTTTTAAAAAATGTAGAGATTTCAGACTATTATCCTCTCACTCCAAAGAGCCCCTAAGCTTGCAGGAAACTGGGTAGAATATTGTTTGTCTCTGAAGGCTTCAAACCCACATCTCCACCTCCCTGGGTAGTGGTGTAACTTCAGATCATACACTATTACTCTCAAGTATCCCTTTTAAAGTACCTCTTCAGCAGTGTAAGAAAGCAAAAAAAATCCTGACTTTATTGACTAGTTGAGGGAATTCTGTTGTCCTCTGTGTGTTTCAAAGACAGGAGGATTGATTAGTGAAGAACTGGAGAAAGAAATTGGTTTCAAATACCAGGTCTCTGCAGAAGTGCCTGGCTCAGTGCTGCAAGTGTTGACCAATACGTTAAGTTGATGCTTATATTTATTCTGAAGCACTAAGTCAGAAATTTCAACAATAAGCTAGATATAATAATTGTGCTCAACTTGTTTTTATGTTCTATGCCTGAATCTTGGCAAGTCATTGCTGAACATACTTGTTATGTTTCCCTCTCTGAGACACCTCACTAAATAAACAAAGTAGGGAGCCAATGCACTTGGCGCAAAAATCTGGAGTCAGCTGTGGTACCCAGGCATGTAGGAACATGGGCAATATCTACTTGACTGTCATTGTCACTGGGTTTTACACATATAGCTCATATTCCACAACTGGTGGGCTTATTTTTTTTATGCTGTGCTTTCCATGTAAAATATTGTTTCTATTTGTAGAATCAGTCTCAGTGGGACTTCTCACCTTCCTTCAGGTGAACTTTGACCAAGAACATAGACTGGGTCTGTAAATAATTAGTCCTCGAAGGGAACCTTATCCTACCCTTTAGTTATGTTCCTGAGTGCTGTCTAGTGATACTGCTTTCCTCTGGGGAAACAAATATAGAATAAATAAACCTCAAATAATGCTATGCTTATTTCAAATGCATAATGTTAAAGTTTCACAAGCTTTATTTTCTAATTTTTGTTAAAACACCTGTATTTCCTTGATAAATAAGTTAATGTTTCACTGCTTGCTCTTCCAATATTTCTACTTGATTATTTCAATTAATTCAAATTCTGACATGGGAAGGAATTATGTGAGTTTAACTTGGCACTAGAAAAAACTCCTTACAGTCAGATCCAGCAAGTTAGGATAGTCTTTTAATAGAGGAAGCAAATCTCTGTATCTTCAGTCACTTGAAATGATACTAGGCAAAATGTTCCATCACTGCATTGACGGTTTATATAACAGGTTTGCTTAATTTGTCTGTTCTTCCTGTTGACCCAATGGTTTTCTGAGAAACCTTTCTGTAATACATTTCAAGGAATGGCTGGTTTTCAGATTAAAAATAGAGAGCCTTGAATGTCTCAATTATATTTCTATTAGTAGCAGCATAAATTCAGTATGCTAAATTCCACAGGCATTTTTAGTGAAATTAATTGAGTAAATCTTCCCAACAGATTCTTTGTTTCCTTTTTTTGATCCAATATCTTTATGATAAAGTTTTCATCAGTGCATCTGTGGAGACAAATTATTTGCACAAAATTTTCTAGTATACCGTTATAATAGTTTGTAAACATTTGGGTGGGATTCTTTTCTACATTATACTTTTAAGAGGACTGTCTGTTTGTCTTTTCAACTGTATGGAATATAATCTACAGTGATACAAGATCTTCACCAATAGAAGCAAGAAGTAGGAGATGGTGGGCCCACAGGAGGATTCCTGTGCTCATCAGATCCATTAAAAAGCTTCCACATATAAAATCCATAGGCCTGATATATTTATTTGTTTATTTCCACTACTATTTGTTGTGTTACATTCATGCTATCAATCAAAATACAAATCTTCCCCTCAAAGGACATAGGACCCTACAATAAGTTAGGCTAGAAGGGACATTCTCTCCAGTTATTGCTTTAAGGCAGGGCCAACTTTACATTACACCAGGGCCTAATATTGCACTAATTCTAATGTGTCAAAAAGGTGAGAGAGGAAAGTCATAAAAAAAGGCCTGAAAACTTTTCACTTGCCACCTATGCTTTTTCTAGGGCACAAACTTTATCTGTTCTTTAAAGAAGCACAAACTCCACATGGTCTTACTGGAAGGTCTTGCAAGTAATCTTTCCCATCAATTCTGAGGCCTGACTTTCGATCTACACCTTGCCCTTACAACCTGCCCTCCCACAGGTTACTGCTTATTAATAATTTTTTTCTCTTGTATAACAAGACCATATTATTTTCACCATTCTCTCCCAATTCATTGTATTATTGCCGTTGCTTCCAACATGTGTGCATGGCTTCTTTGATGCAGAGAAACTCTTCTAGAGATTCTTACCTGACCTAGAGTGAAACAGGCAAGATAAAGGACCTCACCTATACCTTTTGAAACAAAGCACACAGCTTATGGTATTCTGAAAACAGGCAAATGTGATGCAACCACCACAGTGTTTTTAAACATTTTCAAAGTGCCTTAGGGATGTTAGTTTTCTAGGGATCTCAACCACAGATGAATTGTACCCAAACAGAAAGATAAAGATGCTCTTTTTGAAAGAGGAGATGAAAGTTCAGTGTTCTTTTCTTCTAAATGTCCCAAGCCTTCACAGCTCTGGAGCTACTTCTGGCAACAAATTACATTTGGTTTCTCACAGCTGCCAGTTAGTTACTTTGTGTAATTGACTCTGATTGATCTAATTTAGGTAAATATTCTGGATCTTATTAATTACTTAGAACCTTAGCTATAAATTAATAATGTTCTCCATGAACACAATGTGAATTAATAAATTTCTGCGGGCACATAAGAGAATTTTTTTATGTTTTAATAAACAATTTGTACCCTTTTATAAATTAAATCATAAGAAATGCTAGCCATTTCTGTTAAATGATCCAGTCTATTTAACAAAAATTTTTGTTGGCAGAGGCACAAATGCTTGCATTGACTTTTGACAACACTTTCCCAGAAGTCTTTATACATATATATATATATGCTTTATTTTGATTTTTTTTATTTGATATGTAATCTGACCAGAGATTCTACTGTCACAGTTCAACAATTGTTCCTCTAATATTCTATATAACTGATATAACTTTATTTCTTTTGGTAGCTAGAGTACATGTAAATTCTACTGTCTTGTGCATAATATATATATATGCATATAAATATATGTAGTATAAATGAATGGTGTCAGGGATACCTGCTGTGCATCTCCTTTGGTGCCCTGAAACTATGCATGGGGGTACAAGACATAAAACTGAAAATTCTAATTAATGCTGAATGAAAGTACTGACACAGTGATATAGATGGTCATCAAAGAAAACAGCTACTTTTTACAGTGAACTCTTATTAGTTGATACTGCCCTTCTTTTAATAGCAACAATTTGGTTGCTGGTTAAATTTCTCAAGATACATTAAAATAGTCTCCCAAAAATTGTATCTAAATGTAAATTCTGCGGTTGATTGATGCTGTGATATTGTTTTTGAATGATGTGATTAATAACTGACTGGTATTTGCATACATGAGTGTACTTGCACTTGTTCAAGAGATAGGTCAAAGATGGTGGGGAGTCCTAAACAATAACCTTGTATATAGATAACTAGGCCAAGTTGATTTTTTTATAGACAATATTTCTGAAGCATTGTCTGAGAAAGATTGACTGGCTGACATTGGGAACTCTTCAGAAGCATACGAGGGTTCTGAGTTGGACTGTAGTGGTTTGTGCACTTCCAAGGTTTGTAAGTCAGACCACAGAAGGATGTGCAGGGGGAGGGAGGCCGTGGAGCTGGCCCGGTTTCTCTAGCAGTCTTCTCTAAGTTGCAAACAGATTTAGAGACTCTAGGTGTTTCAGGAAAAGGAGAATAATCACTGTGGCCGCTCTAGCTATTTTTGCAGTGCAACTGCTTTTGCCATGCTCTTGGCTGGTCAGGGCCACAGGTAGACTTAAATCATGGAAAGCAAGTATATAATCATAACTACAGACTTTCATTTTGACATCTCCAGAACAGCCCAGACTGCCTTTTGTATATAACATTTGCTCACAGCTCCCAACTCAAGTGGCTTTTCTTCTAGTTGTCAGTGTAAGAGTAGGAGGTTGAATTACTAAACAGCAGTGGGAGTTTCTGGCAATGGGCAATGGGATCCCTGACAATGACCATGGCTGATCTGCTCATAATCCCTATGGTGCTTGTCCTCTGCCTACTGACTAGTCCTTGTCTTGTTCTTCTCTGCTGGCAGTAAGTTGAAGCTATAATTTCCCTTGCTGGACTTCTTGACCTTTATTTTGTCTACCAGTCCAATCCCTGTCTATGGATGGAGAGGAGTACCAGAGTGGGCTGTAATGATGGCTGCAGTATAACCCTGGAATTTAGGAGAGAGGAAATCTGTGTGATGTCCAGAGCCTGTGACATCAGGTAGGCATAGGAGGAAGGAGAATCAGAGAAGAGAAGTGCCTCAGTAAACCATATGTGTAATCAATTTGCTATTGACACAAACCCACAGAAAGCAGTAGTGCTGCCAGAAAGGTGACTTACAGGATTTCAATTTGTTTTCCATGTGGAGCAAACCAAGCACATTTTTAAACCAGTGCCATGACCCAGAATCTGTGGCTATTTACATGAGTCACCTAGTGCTTAAGAATGCCTATGCTTCTGTCAAACCATACACTGTATACAGTTTCCAGCATTGCTGAAAGGCTGTGCTTTGCTGGACAGCTGAGCTTTGAGTGCTAGAACAGTCTTTCTGTTGGCTAAACAGCAAAGTAGCCTAGCAAGGCTACAGTGTCTATATTCCTCCTTCCTTTTCTAGTTTTTGAATTAAAAACTGCTAAGCTTAATGGAAAAACTATCTATCCCCTTATCTTTGGAGAGATAGGCTATCTATTCTTAAACCATGTGTTCAATTTATTTTTCATGGTTTTTATGTTTTCACTACTTAGTATGAAGGAGTTAAGCACAGATTTCTAAGATTTGCCTTCAAATTTTCAATCTTCACAGGAATGACCATCAGATGGGATTCACTTATGTTTGTGTAGCTTCACTGGGAATGAGCTTTTCTGTAAGTTTATCTTATTGCTTTCTAAATTGTTGCTGATTACCTCTATGGTCTGATTTGATATTAATTCCCTCAGTCCTGAAGGCTAGTGGTGAGTAACTTAAGCAGAACTCTGTGGGAGACTCTTTTTTCCTGTGGATGTCCAGGGACAATGAATGACAATGAAAGATTATGCTTTTTTCCAGAGGATTAATCAATCATGATACAAAGTGAATATATAATTTTTTTTCAATTAGATTCTAAATAGTTGATAATTGAACAATTTTTTTCTTTATGTGGGAGAGCTTTTACAAGAGTGAAAAGTCTTTGAAAATTTAATTTCCTTTGGGGTGGTCTACCACACCATGAACCTTACAAGGTTCCAGGCTTAATGGGCTTTCCTTCCAGCCTGACAGCTCTAATTAAAGGCAAACTTTCAGTATGTTATTCTATTAGCTTGCATAAAATCATTTATATTTGCATCAACTTGTCAAACCTCATATGCCAACCTGCCTAGCCTCCTGAATGAAGCAAGAGATTTCCTTTCTTTTTCTTCTGACCATCATGCTCTTCTGATTTAATTGTTCTAGCTCTTTGCTTCTGCAACTGTGAACCTGACAAGTAGCAAGGCATTTTAACAAGGCATTTTGCTTGTTGTCACACTGCTGCCTTTCTTCATGCCACAGTAGGACTATTTCCTAGTTAAGGAAAAAGTAAGTTAAAGGGCCTTGGAGTCTATCTGTATAAAAATGGCTACATTATGGCTCAGATCCTAGAGACAGAAACTTGAGAAAATACTCAGTAATGTATATTCTCACATTAACAAAGAATACAAATTGAATTTCCATTTATTCTCTTAATTCCTTTATATCTTAGCAGACATTAGTAACTTTAGTTGTGATTATGGCATATAGTCCTTTAAAATACTGTTGAAAATGGAGTGACAGGCTAACAAAATTATTCCTACAACTCTTTGTAAAGATACTGCCCTTTTCTTTGAAAAATTGCGTAATTATGTAGAACAACTGACTATCTTTTCTTGCATATTTGTTTTATTTACTTTCATAATTAAAGCATAAATTATTAAAAAAGCAGCATCTGTCCTGACTCCAATTCTCTCCATCCAGAAAATCTGGAAACTACTTGGCAAATCATTTCACTCCACTGATACGTAGTTTATAGTGAAATAGTACATTTCTCCATGCAGAATAACTCTAAATATGTTTGAGGCAGATACTCGAGTGTATTGCATCAAATACAAATTCTAGTGTGATTTTTTCAGGTAGATAAAATGTAATTATAGACTTTAAATTTTAGTTAAGGCCATTCAGCCTTATGTTTAATTTGCTCCTACTGCTTTGTAATATTTGAGTGCTTCACTGGACACTAATGGATTTAGTGCCACTGAGAAATGATAGTATGATTAAGTTTATTATGCAAAAGAACTGAGACACTGAGAAACAAAGAATCCAAATTAAAATTCATTGAGAAATGAAAATATTTGGTTAACTTCAGCTGACCTTGGATCACACCCAAGCTTATCTATGAGACCTGGAATGACTCCATCATTGGCAAAGTGTCTCTTAAGCAAAAAAATATTCTATTATACAAGGGTAATTCAATCTTTAATCAGTACAAGTGGTATAAGCTGTAGTTTGAAATACCAAGAACACTGAGATGTCAGTAGTTGTACAAAACAGTCATGAAGAAAAAAATATGATCAGTAGTTCTTTCCTGAAAAAACCCCAAACCAAACAATTAATCTGGCACAGTTTTTCTTACTATTTTCTGACTGAAGACTAAAGACTTGATTTGTGATTACAACAGAATTATTATTGTATCTATGTACATACTAAGAGCACTTTCTTGCTGCAGGCACTTTCATAAAATAATATCAGCAAAGAACTCCTAGTGAATGCATCCATACATCTGTTAGTACAGTTGGTTTCACTCAGAAAAACTGTCTCATCACATCAAGGGCTCATACAGAATATATGACAGAAGGACTGCAGGATGGATCTAGCATCAGTGCATAAAATACAGTTCACACAGACTACTGGAAATGTAAATGTTAAGTTGCCAATATATGATTAAAAAAACTGGTAGGCCTTAGCTGATACAACTTAGCTCTTAGAGAATTTACTATGGACTTATATATGTAGAATGACACTAAGAAATTCTAGCATTTTAGTAATTTTTAATGATCTTTTAAACATCTTTGACATTTGTGACTGTAGTATGCTTTAGTATACCCAGCTCTAGCTTCTGTCAGGATCAAAAAGCTCCCTAAAGCTCACTACAATCATGGATATCAGTAAAGACTACAGCAACATCCATGGTAGAAAACAAATTAAAAATTTCCTAAGGAGCAAAAAAACTGAAACCTTCAGCTCAAGGTCTCATGTGCTATTATTACTCAAATACAGTTATCTGTTGAGATGCTCAGTAAATAAAAACAATTTGATTATTTTACTCTTAAGAAGAGGGAAAAAGTCAGAGAAACTTCGGTGTTCAACCACATGGGATGTCATCATTCCAATGAGTGGAATTGGAGCACTGCAAACTTTTCCTGGAAGACCTCTTCCAGACCTGTTCTTTATGTGTCTGCCTCTGGCCATCACAGTATGCTTTTGGATGCCATTATTCCCATTTGACCATGTTCTTCAGATGAAGGTTTGTTTAGCTCTAGTAACCAAAACACTCTGCAAAGTTCTCACCTTCTAGCCCACCTCAACAGTTTATTTAGTCCTTTCTCATAAATTGTCTATTGTGTACTGAGTCATTACACACATCTTTTCCTTCATAATTTTAGAAAAGTCTGAATAGTAAATTTCCTTTCTTTAGAGTTTGTTAAGCAATCAAAATTATTTGAGAAGTGAGACATTTGGAAATAAGTGTGAGGGATCTGAAGAAAGAACTGTTGATGGAGCAAGAGAAAACCTTTTATGTTCTAATACAAAGTAAATCACCTTGACGTTTAATCTTTAGTGTCAGAAATTTCTATTAGATTGTCCAACAGATTATTGGACAAAATTCTATAAATAACCTGTCTTAAAAGAAGACTTTGCAGCTCTGTCTGTTCCAAAACAAGGTCTTACAGAAGTGGTGGCTTATGAACCCACATGTTGCAATCTGTAAGCAGAATTTCAGCTACATCTCCTAAGTTATTCTGTATCTCTGTTACGCTTTTTCAGTCCACATGCTCATTTTCTGATTTTTTGGCAGTCATGCTGTATATTATTTTCTTTTCACCTAAGAAGTTAACATTGCACATGCTGCTATCATATTTGAAAAACTCTTGTGTGGCCTTCCATCACCTGTATATATCTTACCCACTTAGATTAAATTCCCTGAAGCAAAGTTGGAGAATTATATCAGTCTGTTGTTACTTCTCTTGAAGCAGTCTGAGTCTTCAGTAACTTTTTTTACATTTACTATATAATCATACATATCAATTATCAATTTCAATTATGATGAAAGAACACTTATAATTATCAAGGATGAAGTGGTTGCTTACAAATATCAAAAAGGCTCAAACCACATGAAGTTTAAAATTATTGTGTGCACAAAAGGTACTTCAATATCATTTCTGGTACACCGAAGAATGGCATTCTGTTTTTTTCCTCTGTCACAGAAGGGACTATCTGAAAACAATGAAAATTGCAGTTAAGGTGACTGAGATCTGAAGAGGCTATTAATACATTGTTAGATAACTGGAATTGGAGAGTCAAAAGTTCTTACTGATCTTCTGCATAATTTCAGGTCTAAACGAATCACAAAATTTTACAGGATGGAGAAGGAAGTCTTTGGCAAAATCAAAGAAACAGTGACATGAAAGCCAAAATTTAATGTAGGACTTAGTGTCCGGTGAGCAAGCAGAATCTATTAGTGTTGATTGTGTGGATATCTGCCTGTTCTCGCATGGTAGGAGCAGTTCAAGAGGAGTCCAGGGACAGCACTACAGTACTTCCTGCATGAACCACAAAGAAAGGGCAATGGTCTGCACAAACAAAATCAAATCCCTGACTTCACACTGCATGTCCCAAACATGAAGGACACAACATACAAAAAGCCCCTAAATCTTCATGCAAGTATATATAATGAGTGTTGTGTCCTGTCTCTGAGAACTTTTTATAAGACTTTTGCCATCAAATATGAGGATACTGAACACTGATAGAAGATTTAGAAACTGTAGGGGCTGAGTTGATGGTTTTAGTGGCCTTGGGTAATATCTATTCAGTCTCAGCACTGAGCTGAATACCTGCTGTCTGAAAGGCAATGGTGGAAAGTCCTGTGCAGAATTCAGCTTTCACCCATCCAAGGTGAAATCTGGAGCTTTGTGGATGAGCTAAAGGCTGTCTGGACACACATTTCCTCTTTGAATTCTGCAGTTCTGCACTGTGCTTCCAGCAATCAGGATGCCACTTGACTGAGTCTTGCACTTCTCTTTTATAAGTTTGTATCTTCTAGTGAAACTAATTTATTCCTTCCAGTTAGGGATTAAGATGAAGTGCAACAAGGGAGGAAATCACTGTGGCGACAACAGCTCTTCCAATCAAAAAAATGACTCTTTCCTTCTGCCTTTGCCTATCTTGGCCTTGCTTAGAGCATCTCTAAGTGGATTACCATAGACCTTACTGATTGAGAAATGAAATGCAGGATCCAGCCCAAGGGCATTTCTGTCTTTGAAAGTGTTTTTGTTGTAATTCATAGTCTAAACTCCTCTAAATACACAGCTCCCAAGTTTCCCTGTCTTACATTAGTCCATCCGCTTTTCCTATTTTGAACATTAATCATTCCTTACCCGCAAGTCCAAATGTCCTCTAACATTTATAATGACAGATGTGCTGCTACTTCAGCAGCTTACGTATGTCCTTCCTCTCCTGGCAGGGCTCCCTTATGTCCCCCCTGTCTCCTGGCACAGCTCTACTTTCCAGAGTTAGTATTTCTTTCACTTTTCTGTGTTGCATTTCCATTCCTCTCATCATTAATAAATGTCTGCTGTTCAAGTTCTGTGATACACTATTAATCACCCAAGTAAAGTTACCAGGTATTTCTTTTTCTTACTTAGATCAATTTTTCCCTGCTTGCTCTTGCACTGTCACGTTGGTTATGTTTGAAAAATACCTACTATCTGTAGATTATTCTAAGCAAAGATTTTCTGTGTTTTCATCAAACTGGAAAGTTGTATCACCTTCACATTCATGACCTCAAAAAAATTCAGTTGGAAACCAAAAGATGTAGATTTAAAAGCTTTCAGAAACATTCTTCCAGGACGAAATTCAAAATGTAATAAATGAGAACTGATTAATTTATTTCTCTATTCTCGGTCTTCAGTTTGAAAAGAATTCTTTCATTGAGTTACAGACATCTTTGTCCCTTTAGAAATTATAATTTGTAGCTTTCCATAGTATCAAAATTTTAAAAAGCAGTTCTAAAGAGCTTGCTATAGGCTTAAACTTTTTTAGTGAATTTTCCTCACCAACACACAGTTGGAGGAATGGGGGACCAAGCCCTTCTGTTAGGAAGAGATAAACATCAAGGGTCAATGGTTTTCTATCTGGGGCCTTAATGTCTCTCCCATTGCAATGCTTATAGCTTTCTCTGCAGAGGTGGGATTCTTTTGTTTCTTCTGCCTACGCCCTAAGGCAGTGGGGGGAGCAGTGTGGTGAGTGCCAGAAGCTCCAGGCTTTACCAGGTGTGCACTTCAATTTTAGGCTTCAAGAGATTTTTCCCACATGAAACCTTGTAAAGGCATTGGTTCTTTGATACCTTGAGTTCACATCCGGAGAAGAACTACACATTTTTCTCTAAGAGATTTCTTTTAATTTGGTGAGAAAATAAGCATTTTGGCAAAAAAGGGTTTTACAGAAATAATATGCAACTTCCCCAAAGCATTACAATCGAGTACCAGGACTAGCAAGCATTGCTAGAGCACCCCGCAGCGCCCCCTGCCGGCCGAAAAGCAGGCACTGCTGCCCCCTGCTGGCTGTCGCTTTAACTGCACCAAAAGGGAAAGTAGTGTTTGGCTGAGTGAAAGTTTCTATTATTTTGTTGTTGTTTGTTCTGTTTTGTTCTATATATTTATAGTAAAGGACAGTTATTCCCCTTTTTTCTACATTTTTTGCCTGAAAGTCTCTTAATTTTGAATTTAGAATAATTTGGAGGGAGGGGTCTTCTCTCTGTTCTAGAAAGGTTCTCACTTTCCTTGGCAGACATTGTCTTTAAACCAAGACAGAGCTGAATGATATAACTAGCTCACCTAAGAATCTGTGGTCTAGTTTAGCACTTTTCTAGGACATATATTGATCTGGAAGTGGAATTTCCTGTATTTGCCTGAATTTTCTTTGACTGCAATGGTGAAATTTCAGGAGCTAACCCATGTTCATTAAATTTGTTGAAAGTGGTAATCATTTTAAGTAGATCAGTATAATAAGTGCCAAGAATTGTGTATTTGTTTTTTGTAATTTTATTTACATACATCTCCAGAGCTGAAGTTACACAGCTGCTTTTTAGTAGTTAATCAAAGCATGATAAAAATACATATAAACATATTATATTTTTATCTCCAACTCAAATCTAAAAGATAATGGCAATTAGTTCTTAAATTGTAGGAAAATTTAATCTCTATCCTTTTTGAGAATATAAAGTATTATAGTTTTCTTCTGTCCATTTCTGAATACTAGTGCTTAGCTGGTATTCCTGTAGAAGACAGAAAATACCTTAAACTTTTTCTCATAAATTTCCATTTTTCAGTTGAACTGGAATTCAAAACAATGCACAATCTTTCGGGTTTTGTAGCATTTTGAATTCAGGTACAGAAAGAGTAATTAAGAGTACTCCTTCCTACTAATTTATTAACTTACTTATTATTAAAAGAATATATAGATGTTTGTATGAGCTAAATTTAATTCATATAGTTTCTATGTTCTGAGTAAGGTTAAAGGATTATGCTTTCATTGGGCATATAATTTGTTTATGTGCACCTGAATGTCCTTTCCATATGCATAAGCTCTCACAACCTGCAGCACCAACAAATTAATAGTCTGCACTGCCTTGTCAAAGACAAAGTCGAGATGCATGAGTCACTTTACTATTGATTCAGGCACTGGGACTGCCAAGCTGTTACCAATAAAGTAATTTCCTAAAATCCTATCAGTCATGGTCTAAAATTTATCACTTCCTCACTTTATGTCTTTATGTAGCAAAACATCACTTGTAAAATACAGAGAAAATTAATTAAAAATCCAGTGATGTTCAGATGGCAATAGTAAAACTCTCTGAAATAGTTCAATATATAGGATAAAGGCATGTTGATAGTGTGGAAAGAAACTGAAGTTGTTATGTGTTTTCTCAAAGCAGCCACTAGAGAGAAAGGATTTAAAATGGTGATTCATTGTAGTATTACAAATCATATTATGGTTCAAGAAAAAACAGGCATAGTACTAGATCATAAAGGTAAAATATTCTCATGTTTGACAAAATGTATCATTACCTAAAGAGTTTCTGAATTCTCAGAAATGGTTGTAGATTAATCAGGTGATGGTCAAATCCACTGTATTATTTTTACCTCTTCTACTCTGCTGCAGGGGAAGTCTGTGTCATTTGTCCTTCCTTTAAATATGTCCCTAACTCTTACTGCCAGGGGTAACACAAGGAACCTGTAAGATCCTGCCATAATTTGACTACAGAAGGACTTGTTCCTTCACACCACTGTGTTAACAAGGTGTTCTTCAGTTACTGGTATTATTTTGTTGCTTTGTTTTCCTGCTTCCCAGTCTTGCTGTATTGGTATAGAGGCAGAACTTGAAGACTCAGAAACATCTTCTGCAGACATGTCAGTTCAACAGTTTAACCAAGAAATAGGCATCAATTATATATGTGATTTCTTTCTGTCAATGTTAACTCTACTTTAAACTGCAACAGCATTCTAAAGTTATTATAAGCAAGATCTGCCTCCTCATTTTCATCTTTGCTCTCAGTAGGATGTACATCATCTGCTGTTATGAAAGTTTTCAGATATTTGTGTTCCCTTGGCCCAGTCGCACAACAACAAAATGTCCTTAATATGTTACCTCATTTAGTGAAGATACATCACAAAAGAATATGAAAATCAACACACAGCTTACATTGAAAGGCACTCTGTAACACCCCTGCAAATGTAATTCTGGCCTTATTCTTTTCCTCTATCCAAATGCTACACTGAGCTTTGGGGAAGGTAACTTTGTCCTTCTAAGACTAAAAATACCTCAGGGATATTTCTTCTGGCAGCCACTTTCCCAAGTCCCATCAACTGTAGCTATGTGCTGTCTCTTGCTCTGAACCCCATCTCTAACCATATGTAGGTTATCATACCGCAGGGGATCCCTCTCCCTCCAGGAATCAAATATTCTTCGCTGGAGAGTTCTAACGTTAGCCCTTGGCTGTTTGTACATAATTCTTTCCAGTTCCCAGCCTTGTATGTAGCTCCAAGCATTCACTCTCTTTAATCTTCATCCTTCACCCTAGGCTGAGCTACAGGGAACCAGGGCCCTTTGAGTCATCCAGAAACAAAATGCTAGTTATTTAAAAATGCTCAATTTCCTTTGACAGCTATTCTCTACCATTATTTCCTCTGTAGCTCTGGGCTTTCCCTTCCTCTCAACCCTAAGCTGACTCTCAGGCAAGATACCCTTTTTCTTAATTCTTCAGAGAGAAGAATCATTTTTGTGTTCTTCATTTTCCTCTCATAGCCCCTCTGACTATTTTACACCTAGCTGGGGACCT
>JAOXXN010000471.1:49936733-49971264 GCA_026770055.1 Myrmophylax atrothorax
AAAGACTTATTTGATTTATCATTAATCTACTCAATAATAGGTAGATATTCTCTGGCTTATGATCATAATGATTCCATCTAATCTGTAAATCAGTGAGTAGAACTATTGTCTTAATCAGTCTTGTCAGAAATAATCTCGATATACCAGGAAATGTAATTGCTTTTAATCAGAAAACAACACTTCCCAATGAAACTTTCATTTTTGATTATGTGAATTTTAGTTATTTGTGAAAGCAATGTAATACAAGGTAATTTACTCTCCTTTTCTCTAAACCTTTTTCTCTGTATCTACAGGGTTCTCAATGCACTTTTGGTTTCACTTAAAACAAGTTTGGAGTCTTCTTTTCAATGCATATTGAGGGCTCTGACTTCTGTGAACTATTTGCCAGCAGTCTTCCACTGAGGCATGAAAAATATCTGTGCTGATTGATATATAGGAAACCTTTAAACTTTCCTTCCCTGTGGAAGACTTTCATTGCTTTCTCTTCTTTGTGCCATCTTTGCTGCTTTACCACACGTATTTTTCAAGTTCCTCTCTTCCCCCTGCCTGAACCCTCAGGTGTTCACCACACATTGTCTTCTTTGCATCCAGAGTATTTCAATTTATATATTTGAGCAAAAAATGAAAAAGTAACAGGTCATGTAAGTTGACTTCAGACATGTTCATGGCTGTTGAACTTATAAAGGGTTGGAAGTTCAATAGATGTAGAATTACACCAGCAAAGCATGGAAGTATTTGACATCCTGCTCCAGCCACAGTAAATAATTTCCATTTATAATACTTAATATAAGTTCCCTGCTGCAAAATCCAAGTATATGAACAGGAAGAAAATGAACAGAAGAAATGGTGATAAAAGAGTGAAGAGGAAAAAAAAAAGAAAATTTCTAACTCTTTTGTAGAATCAGAGACTGAAGAGAACAGCAGCTTAAATGTAAACTAATGAAGCATTTCAAACACATGATGAGAATTCTTTCTGTAGAGGATTAAAAAAAAATCTATAGAAAGATGTAACTGAATTTACTGTAAAAGAAAAATGCAAAACAATTTGTAGCAGTTCAGACTTTTTTTTCCTCCTTTTTAATTTACTTTGGACACTTACTGTTCTGTTTTCCAAGGACTGTTTGTATGCCTTATCTAAATATTGCCTACTGTAAAATCATAAATAACTTGCACTCAATTACCTATTTTGCAATTACTCATATTATTCACTGCAAATAATAGGTCATCAGTTTATGAGGATATTTTTCTTAGAAAAGAGACCAAAAGAATCTGACACTTGAAGGACAAAATACCAAAGTGAAATAATTTCTGTGAGTCTGCGCTATTGGGGTTCTGGGTGTGAATGCTGGGGAATGTAATCACAGTAATCAGTTATTATCTGTTGAATAAGAAATTTAGGACATCTTAGTTTATGAATGACTTCAGTAGTCATAAAAATTTGCTGATGGCAGAATTACACGACAAGCAAACAAGATAGCAGTGGAATTCAAAGATACTATGAAGTGCAAATAAACATCTGACTTTTGCTGTTTACTTCAGTGAATGTAACACACATTCAGTTTGGTTTGAAATAGAACAAGTGGCATTATACTCCTCTTTGTGGTGTTCTCATTGCTGCTATTTCATTCACTTACTACTGAATTACAGATTACACAAGAGAAGTTCTTATTTTACATCACAGATACATCATCAGTGAATGTAGCCATATAATACTCTCATGAAATGTTTTCTGTATTCAAACATACAAAAGAATTTTGGGATTATATAGAAGTTTTGCCTCAATTGTCTTTCAAAGATGAAGTAGGAGACTGGAAAAATCTCTTGCTTACTCTTTAGGATTAAATAGATATAATTCACATAATAATTTATATTTTGACCTATTTTATATTTTTCAAGGCAGAGTTTGCATATTCATTTACTCTATTCTTACAATAGCTTTGTATTGTATTTCAAAACAGAATTTATTTTATCTTGTGATATTAAAGGGTTTTTACAACACAAATACCTGCATGCCACTAAAATTCACTAAGAGATTTACTAACTGTTAAATTCTTCTTTTCTTTTCTTTTAAAGCTCATGTTTATTTCTTCATGCTGCCAACATAAGACTAAATGCATATAGGTCTGCTTTTGCAAAATTTAATGGAGTAAAATTAGCATTTACCTTTTTTCATTTTATTTTTACTGTATACTAAGATTATTTCTGAATTTGATGGAATCAACAGATTTGCTATATAAAACTGTTTTGCTTGCTCAAATTCAGATGTCCCAGTTTGCTCATAACCAGGTCTGTTCTGTGAGACTCAACAAACCTGAGAGGAAAGCAACTGCTACCACCCTAATTTCAGAAACTGTTTATCCTATTACAACCTGTTCTAAAATAAGAATTACTGAGAAAAGATGTAGGGGGAAAAAAGCTCTCAGGTCTTTCTAATTTATGCATTTTTTTCTTCAGCTGTTCCCTGTCTGCAGCATTTACATGCCAGTGTAACAACTTCTAGAAGTGCATTATTTCTTCAGTGCCAACGAAGCCACAGACTAGTTTGTAAAATCCTGTGTAAATCATTTGTTGGAATAGGAAGGAGAGATCTTGAGGCTGAATTTCTCATTTAGCTGGAAGTGTTTACTTCCTACAGATGAGCAATCATTATGGTTTAGTGGATATATTTTATATTTGTAACACTTTGAAACCTATTTGATGCTTGCTGCAAGAAACAAGTTGTGAGAGAGGATGAGACTCTAAGCTTACATTTGAAGTGAAAAGGTAACCCAAAGCCATGGTGGCTAAGTCACAATAATATAGATTTGAACGTTATATCTCCTTTTATATGCTTCCTGTGTCTGTATATATTGAGTGCCAGAACGTAAGAGAACCTTGTCCTCACTGCAGAGAGCTGAATATGAGTAACTGCTCTGTATGGTAGAAATACTGGCATGTTTTGGCAGCACTTACGTGGATTAATTTGAGTTCTAACTCCAGGTTCAAGAATAATTTAAGAACAAATGCAGCTAAATTAATGAATAGATTTTAAATAATGTAATTTACAGGTACTACAGTGGAAAAAAAATTGCTCTGTCCTTCATCCCTGAAGCACATCAAAGCCTGACTGAATTCTCTGCATGAAGGGAGGGAAAGAAGCAGTGGGAGACAGTATTGGGTTGCTATTTAGACAAAGTAGTAGAAGAGTAGGTTTAAACCATCAGCCAGCTGGTTATATGTCTATATATGTTGGCTTATATCTAACTTAATTGTTCAGCAGAAGTACAGCTGCAAAAAACTAATGGATGGATGCATTTGCTTGAGACGGTAACAAAACACTATGGACTCCTTTTATTCTTTGCTGGCTATAGCACAGATAGAACTTCCTAAGGAAGTAAAAGGAATAGACTTAAATATTACAAGTAATTACTAAATATAGCTGACATGAGTGCATCCTTCAAAGGGCACCAGGTTGCTCTAAAGTATAGCTCTCAGTGCACTGGCAGCTACATGTGCCAGTCTTCCAGCTGACAATATGAGTGGATACTTGGGCCAAAAAATAATTTATTTGATATTTTATTAACAGATCATTTTTGTGTATCTAGCAGATAAAAATTTATCCCTGAAGTTTTGAGCTATTATGTCTAAATAGTAATGAAACTTCATGAGGTCCTGAGCTTTGGAGATAGTAAATGCAGACTTTCCTACCTCATCCTTTGCAATTGTTAAGCAAAGACACACATGCTTATGTTAACACGATGTTCTTAAATATCCAAATCAAATCCTCCAGCCCTTTAATAGTTTTCTTTTTCTTTTCCAGAATTCCCTGCATAATCAGGAGTTAGTGAGATGCCTTACCTCCTTCTTCCCACACATAACCCGTTAATGTAAAGCTGTGGAAAACATTAGTGTTCAAATACAGGCCGTAATTTCCTGCCATCTGAAAGAATTAAGGTTGATATGTGTTTTATGATACAATATCCTTCCAAGAAGTTCTGATTTTAATTTGTTTTGTTATCAGAATTTAAAAATGGCAATCCAAATGATATAGTCTTATTTATGTTTGCACTTTTTAAACTATAAAGAAATAAATGAATCAAAAATATTTTATGAAACTTTTTTATACAATAGCAATTTCTGCTGCTGCCCATTGAGAGAAGACATTCATGTGTTTGTATTTGTTTTACTTTCATTTAAATAAAAGTATTGATCACACAGTTCCATGCACAAAGGTAGACTACAATAATAAAAATTAATTTTTTAAAATTTAATATACAAATATTTTACAGGACAGTATCCAATTATTTCTTCCTTTCCTGTCTATTGCTGTAAATGAGTAAATGAGTCTACAGCATAGACAGCTCTGATGACCCAGGATCCAAACTGTTTCATCCCTTGAAAAGTTGACATGCATGCTTGAATTTTAGTCAGTACGTCCTATATTTCTCCAGTGAATTTTATCAAAAATAAGATACAAACAGGACTTTTACAAATTTTAATAAGCTAATACAATTTGTGTTAATTTCATCTGTGCTTGATAACGTAATGCCTAGTGGCTTCATAGTTCTAGAAGCACACATTATATGTCATCTTCAAAGGCAAGAGGACCTGATTATGCCAACATGTGAAATACAAAATATTTTTGCTTAACACTGAACAGATTTTTGCTTTAATACTTTAACAGTTGACACGGCATTGAAAAATCTATTTATTTAGTCTGTTCTTTGCATAATATTTTTTTAAAGATCAACTAATGAAGGGGGGAAAATAAGCTTTGCTGCAATCAATTTGATTTCACTGATCTTTTAAATATGCTATATATCTAAAAGAAGCTTCTTCTGTAGTCAGTACACAGAATTCAGTGGTCTGCCAATTAACAATTAACCAGTTTCCAAAGGCCAACATAACTGTTGCAAATCTCCAGAGTGTGCCTGGCTCTTTCCATTGATTTTACAGTATCCAGATGTTGAATTTAGACTAGACATGTAACTTTCAGAGAGTTTGATTCTTTGAGATGAATCCTATCCTCAGTCTAATAAATGGAACCTCCTACAGTCAGATGACCAAATTGGTACAAAAATCTATATTAACAAGAGCACTGAGTTTAGCAGAAACCATACAATAAAACAACTTAGAAAATATGAAAATGTTTACAGATGTGCTGTGACCACAACCATTTAACTCAGTCCTTCTTTTTCTTCACCGATCTGCCTCCCTTCCCTACCCCCATGGAGAAGAAAAGCTTTTTTTGAAGGAAGAAAGATCCATGGAGTAAAACAAAATAAATGCAAACACGGACATATGTTTTCAGGGCAAAGGTGTTCATTACAACCAGGAACATATAGGCGACAGAAAGCAAACACCAGAACTGAATACACAGAGACACAATCCAGTGTTCATCATATTTGTTTTCCTATCCACAGGCTTAGTAGACTCATGAAAAACAGCATTAAAAAATCCATTTTTATCTACTGCTATCTCATGGTGGATTAGGTCTAATTCCTGTCACATAACCATATTTTTTCTTTTATATAGGAACTATTTTTGCAGAGGATCTTCTAATGTGCTTAACACCATTCTATATGAATTCCTCACAAACAGCAGCAAGTTTGTACTCATAGTATCTCTGTGAAATACAAGCAAAAGTGTTGCTAGTAGGAGCAGATGTTGACAAAGTGTAATTGACATCAGTACAAGAGCTGATGAATCTTTCAAGAGGACAGCAAACCTGGTAGCCCTTATCAAGCAGCATTTGCAATTGCACTCTGAAATCCTATTGACTATAGTGAGATTTGAGAATTTACTGATACGTGTCTGTAAAAGCTGACTCCAGATGCATATCACAGAGGACTGGAAAAGAGGTAAGATTCCTGAATGAAACTCTCAGTCACAGTCATTCCTCTCAGTGTTCTGGTTTTTAGCTCTCCAGTACAAAGTTTAGGATTAAAAAAATCAACTCCTTTAATGTAGCAAGTACTTTATATGCTGACAGAAATGTTTTATCTGACTAAAAGAGGGATTTCATTAGCTGTTACTGTCATTACTTGTAATCTGAATTGATATTAATCAATCACAATGTAATGAAAAAACCCAACAAAACATGTTTACCTTTTCAGTCAAGGTATGATGTGAAAAAAAATAACATTAACTCAAAGACATTTTCCAGAATAGAAAACTTTAATTTACATCTTCCCTTAGTTAATCCTTAGAAGATCTTAATCTCTGATTTGCAACTGAGTCCCATGTTCAGTTTTGAAGACAGGGAGAGGAGGATAAAGGATCTTTTAAGACTCAGAGACATAAGTGTGATATATTGACCTATGGTTAAAGTATATCAGCAGTTGGAAATCACTGTTTGAAAGTCTTCAGATGTGAGGGCTCATGTGAGTCTTGGAGAATGCACAGATGTGGAAAATAATGTCTGAGATGAAGAAAGGACAGGGAGTCTTCATCCTCAGCAGCCTGAAGTCACACAATCACAGCCAGTGGCTTTTGAAATTTTGAAACCACAAGGGAGGTACAGACATTTGGTCCAAGAACCAGATTGCTTCTATTCCAAAATAACCCTGCGAAATGTGTAACATACACATAGTAAATTCCTCATGCAAGTGAGGAACTTCAACACACACTGGTTTAATCCACCAACTTGCTCATTTTGCATTGATTGGTAATGTATAACATATTAACAATGTTTATTGAAGCCTACAGGAACAGAGAATGTTTGTATTGGGGGGAATATTAAAAGGTTGTGACCTTTCAAAGATGGTCAGTATAATCTGGGACTTATTATCAGTTTCTCAACAGCATCACCTCCACACAAACCATCATGATTTAGGAAAAAAAAGTCTGTTAAACAAAGGAGAAATAACAGTATCAGAGTAAGAGGAGTTGTTTGTTGGTTTTTTTTCTAGAAGTGATAGCTTCATCTGCTAGAAATAGTTACTTTGTCAGCCAGATTTTGAAACCAGCTACTCATCTGTTAATTTGCTGTCTGTTGTCTGAGGCTATGTATTGCTATGCAAATATATATATTGCTAAATGACCTTTATGGTTAAATTTAGATGATCACTTAAGGAAAAACTGTCAGTTTCATTTCATTTCCCCAAAGTCTTTGTCAGTGCATTCAAGGATCTCATTCACCCTCGAGTGTTAGATAAGGTACATGAATAATTAGGAAGAGCTTATAATTGAATATCTCAAAGTAGTTGTTTAAAAATATGCTAAAATGCACTGAAGGTATGTGATTAGCTAAACAAATTTAACCAGTTTCCTCCTTCTTATTGCCTCTTAGGCAGTTAAATGCCACCCTGCCCCCTGATCCCATCAGATCTCAGAAGCGAAGCAGGGTCAGGCCCAGTTATGACTTGGATGGGAGTTCTCCTGGCAATACCAGGGGCTGTACGTTCTAGTCCTGAGGACTTCACTGTCACTGTCCAAGCTCACTCAGCCGTGGCAGATGAACCTTAGGAGTTAAAGGGTGGGGCCAGTTCTGCACACACTGTCTCACCTAAAAAATCCACTGCAGAGGCATGAAGGACACGCCCACGTGGGGAGAGCCCTTCCCAAATCTTTGTTCACGAAGCCAAACCATCATCATAATCATCATCATCATTGCCTCTTTTAGTCTGAGTTAAAAATATGCACTATCAGTCCATAAGTGTTTTATGCTAGGTATCATTTAGTCTGCATTTTCCGTCAGAGTCTTCAGTCAAATTTGGGAAAAAATTTTTATGAAGTAGAACCTCTTGAGACAAATGATGGTGTTTTTTTTTAAAATTAAATGTTTTATTGTAATGAACATGTTTTACTTCTACATAAGTGAAAGAACAGGCCTTTCGAGTTTAGAAAAGAGATGTCACAGTGCATGTTTTAATAAATAATTGAATTTCATTTACCAGGTAGAAATGCACGGCAGAAGTGATATTTACCACATCAGTGATTACAAGGCAATCATAAAATCACACCCGCTTATTAAAATTCATGAGAAATGTTATACCTATACGTGATTTGTTAAAAGTATCACTGTAGCTCATAGTTTCAAAAGTATGCAGTGAGAAAATTAGGCTTATAGTAAAAACTGGATCATTTAAATTCTTCAAAACATTTAATAGTTATATTTTTTGAGTGAGAAATCACAGGAAAAACCCCTTACAATTAAATGTTGGAGTTTTTCCACTAAAGTTGTAGTAACAGGACCACTTAAGATCAGGACCTTCCCTGAAAATAGTTCTGCACATTTCACATTTCCTTTACAGTTTTCTAACAACAACAGCAATAATAACATACTTAAGCTGGTCTCTCTGGTTTAGACTGAAATTTCAAGTTTTAAATCATGCATCTATTCAGATAGGTTTGCTTAAGAAATTACTTAGGCTCTTCAATGATCTTTTATAAACTAAAATTTTTATTACTTCAGATATGGTTTATTTGAAGTCTGTTCAAGCTCATGGGAATGTTGCTACTGACCCACACTGGCATAGAACTTCAGTTCCCACAACGTTTTGTGGTACTGTAATCGTCAGGGTTTGCTGAATTCAGCCTTACAGGGATGAGGCTGCCACAGCTCTGAGTTTCCTACACAAGGTCACGGTGAGTCTGAGCATGTGAGTCTAATTTGTACAGCGAGAAAACTGAAAAAAGATTAATGCTGAATCTTTTATTAAAACTAACAACGGTCACAACTGTGTCTAAAATATTCTGAACTATGTTTCTATAAATGCATTAAGTGCTTACCCAAACAGCAAGAAATATTAGCAATATTATCTAGCTAATATCCAGTGTGCAATACTTAAATTTGAAATCATTGTAATTATATGACAAATATTGCAAAATTAAAGGAAGTTGTAGCTTGCTCCTAAAATTTCAAAAGCAGAAACAGCTGCTAAACTAAATAGATTACTCTTTGTGAGAGGTCTGCTCAGGTCTAATATGTAGCTAATTCAATTTTCATACCAAATGTAATAAATTAGCTAGAGAAGCTAGCATAGAAAGTTCAGGAAAAAACAGGGAATGATGCCATCTAACATTTTACTTTTAAACTTATTTTGTTGTTCGTCCAAGAGTCATAAAGGTGACAACTTGTGGTAATGAAAAACATTGCTCCAGTATGCATTAGCTACCAAAAAGGGTGTTTTAAACTGCCTTTCCTGTAATACAAACAGAATAACGTTATACTTTAATCCCAGATTTGGCCAGTAATCTTTCAAAGGTTCAAGTTGTCTTTTTTTTTTTTTTTTAAACCTTGTTCTAGTGCTTTTGTAATAATTCCACATCTTTAGAGTACTAACTGAGTTTAAACAATGCTCCTCAGGTTCACTTGAATGTTGCACTTGCTCCTGATTTAGATGAATATAGAAAGCACAGAAAACCCAAGAATCACGTTAATTTCATCATCTTTATATAGATCTCGTGCACAAACATACCCCTCCAAGGCAAAACAGAGCGCAGATCATGTAACTATGTCTGCAACACACCCTGGGGCTATACTGTGATATCTGTGTGCCTGCCACCTTCCTTTTTGTCTGTGCACAGTCACTGCAGAGCTAAAGAGACAGTTCAGTGGTTTTAAATGATGCTGGGAAATGGGGAAGCCAAACTACTGCATGTTTAAACCTGCTCTCCTTGCAAGTGATCACAGCTTGATCATTACAGCCACAAAGTGCTGAGCCTGAACTCATGAGGTCTCTAATCCTGAAATGAGTCAACTCCCTCTTTTCCTACAAAATGTGGTCATAACTTATTTAAAAACCTTCTTTATTAAGAAATCTAATTCTTTAGTCTTCTCATTCTAGCTTCAGTCTTCAACTGAAGAAACAAGACAATGGGATAAAGGTCTTTCTTTGAAGATTAACATAATTTTAGGAAAGGATTGATAAGAATTTTACTTGAATCTGAGGATTTTTTGTGGTATTCCAGCGCCACATTTGGTTACAAAAAATGATTCTGTTGCTCCACTTGAAACTACTTATTTGAATGTTTGAGAAATATTATCAGGATTTTCTGTGGTGCAGCATTGCATAGATAGAGAGAGTAATGCTATAATGGGTGTAGATACTGATAACTGTTCTAGCAAAATTCAGCATTAAATATCTCTTGATCCAATGAGCAGACAACATCACATTATGAGTAGATACCAATTATTTACACTGGAACATTAAAAGAAAGAAGACATTTAAATTTCCGACATACAAATTATGGTATAATGAAGTGGAAACTTGAAAATTGTACTTATGGTCACACTGTAAAGTCAGATCAGTTTACCCTTCTTTCAGTGAGGGATTAGGCAGGTACAAGGGACTGCACAGGTGGTTACTGTGGAGCAGCTGACATGCTGGATTTCAGTGCATAATTTATACTTATTCATACACCCAGTCCATAAGGTTCTCAATTTCAAAAGGCAATCCTTCATTCATCAAGGGAACTAAATAGTAGAATCAACTAGTTAAAGAACTAGTTGATATGCAGCTTGTACAGAACTCTACAACACCATAAAAATTGATAAAAGTATGAGGAGTTAGCATTTCAAGCAAAATGGGTGTGGAGAGAACTTGTATAATTGGGGTATAACCTGAATTACTGTCTATGAATTGCCAAACAGACTGATAACTTATGTGGAACAAAAAAATCACATTATCAGAGAAAAATTGCTAACTCTCAGAAGTCATATGTATGGGTAATATGAGAATTGTGAAGATTCAGGAAAAATTATATCTTGCCAAGCTAGTAAAATAAATGAATTTTCTATTTTATATTAAAATACATATAAGCTGTTCACACCCAGTGCCAGAGTCCTATCATGTTACCCAGAGTGTCACAGCTGTTGTGCAGGACAAAACCACGTAGTTTATCAACTCCCTAACAGCTGTGAGTAGTGGAGCATCAAAGTCACTGTGTAGCTGTAAAATCCAAGGTAGGGAGTAGGTTCCCAGGCTGTTACCATCTTCTCTTTCTCCAGTGAACAAACTTAGTGCTTCAAATCTACTTGTCAAAGAAAACTGCTTATTTGCAGGACAGTCAGCACATCCAGGAATGGAATATTCTGCACATCTCCTACTGACCTTTGCTTACATGAACTCCCAGTCCATTTCAGAAAGACTTCTCTGTTCCAATACAACAAAGAAATTGAGTAAATAGCACAATTTACAGGAATCCTTACTAGCTGCTGCCGTGGGAGTGGAGGAGCCAAGTAGCATCAAATCTTGACCTCTTTGAAGGTCAGTAAGTAAATAGTGGCCTAGCACTGTCATGAGGCAGGTATTAAGGCCCATTTAATACTGTTTGTGCTGTGGATAACAGAAAAGACTAAACACATATACACATACATGCACACACAAGCACAAATCAAACAATGTAGATTTCTGAGAATGCAGGCACTTCTTGCACTATTCTGTCACCATTGCAAGAGCAGTCACCTGTATCTATTTTGAATAAAGATCTTAACATTTTGACTGATGGCTCTAGAATAGAACAAAAAAATGAGAAGCAGACTAGTAACAAGTACCTCTAATAAAGCAACACTGTAGAGAAGAACTGGAGAAGAAAAAAATAATACCAATAAGTTTCAAAGTACAAGGTTGTTCACTAGCAGATCAGTGGGGAGCAGCTTTGACATCAAAACCTCACAGCTAAGCACAGCACATAGAAGCATCTCTGTGTGCTAGAGTGACTACTGTTGACATGCAGCTGCAAAAAAAGAAAGCTTAGCTATTTCAACCGGGTGAAATATTTAGAAATGCCAGAAAAATATAATTAAGTCAGTTTTCAATAGTTTAGGCCTGATAACATTTACTGCAGGATGCTCAGGGAACAGATGAAGTATCTTTCATGTAGTTATAGTATATCCATGGGAATCCTTGCAGGTTGGGAAATGGATCAAATTCTGGAGAAACTATTGACTGTCTCATTGAAGAGCTGAAAATTTGCTTTCCTAAAGTTCAGGGTTCTAACTTTACTCCTTACCTGATCCATATCCCTCAGTGTACGAAATTTTTAAATGAATCCCAAGGAGGACAGTGACACCTCAGTACTGCAAATTCCATCTGTGCATGATCACTGCAGTCCAGGCTGCATCCAATCTTGATGTCTCTGAGTAGCTCACTTGCATTGGTGACCAACAGGTGCAGTATCGCCATCTATTACCTGGCTCAAAAACTTATCCTGCTGGCATTCCAGGAGTCTTCTGAACTGCCTACAGCTCACTGTGCCACTTTCCCAGTAGATGTTGGGGTGGCTGAAGTCCCCCAGCAGGACAATAGCCTGATAGCATGATGCCTCCTGCAGCTGGAGGAAGAAGGCTTCATCAATAGGCTCCCCTTGACCAGGCAGCCCAGCGTAGACATCAGCCATTAGAGTCCCTTTGTTGCCTTGATTTCTGATTCTTACCCACAGGCTTCTGACCTGCTCATGGCTGTTCTGCAGAGACAGCTCTTTCTTTCTTGTCTCTTCTGAACAGTCCATAGCTATTGGTAATCACTCTCCAGTCATGGGATTAATCCCACCAAGTTTCAGTGATAGAAGCAAGGTCATAACTTTCCAGTAGCACTGTGGCTTCCAGCTCCTCATGATGTGTGCATTGGGCACTGGTAACATCTGGCCAAACAGAGAAGAAATTTTTCTGGTTCTTCCTATTACCTTATCTGTACCGTAATCTTTTAGTTCCTTCTAATTTCTGAGTTATTTCACTTGGAATTATTTCTTGGTTTGGCATTAATCTGGCTCAACAGAGACCTGCTGCCTTCAGTAATGCTGGACTATTTGAACCTGAGTCAACAGATCTATCAACAGCTGAGCTGTCTGTCAAAACAAAAACAGATGTGATAAAAAAAATCAACTGATTGCTTAATTTCCTCTTTTCCCAGTCTATTAATTTAATTATAGTAACCACAACAGCTAGAATAAAACTGTAAGTGTGCTGCATCTAGTTCAAACAGCATTTACATTAAACAGTTAGAAGAGGAGGTTGTTAAGTAAAGCCTTGCCAAAATCATCAAATTCCAGCACTAAGACCTTAGCACAAACCAGTATTGAAAGTGTGCTTTATAATATTGCTTTAAAATAATGCTGGCAATTTTTTCAGTGCACCTGTTCATAGTTCAGTTATCTCTTGGCAAGCAGCTATTTTATGGTTCAGTTTATTCATTCTGCAGTCCACGATCCCATGTTTTATTTACCATACATTATTCAACATCTGCCTCTAACACAGCTATTGTTAGCTTTCTTTTCTATGAATCATTACAGAATGTGCATTTCTTGAATGATCACATAGTACAGTAAAGGAGAAAGGTATTTTATGACTGTGAATCAAAGATCAAAGACATTAGTGTCAAATCTGCCTGGCAAAAGAGAACTGGAGATGTCTAGTATGGTGGGGGTTTTTGTTGGTTTTTGCTTTGTTTTGTTTTGTTTTGTTTTTCAGAATACATGTATTCTGCAAGTCTGAAATGGAAATATCATTGGTTTCAGGAGAATTTCTGACTTTTGATCAATTCTGCAATTGAACTATGGGTGCTCAGTCAGTCTAAAGAGAGTGCTTAGTATTGTGTGTGCTCCACTTTCAAATGCAAACAGATGGCAAAACTGACAGTAAAACATTTTAACCAATGGGTTTGGTGTTCTTTTCCAGCAAACTTCCACCTCATAGCAGACCCTCTATACATAATACTTCAAGAAAGAAGTTTACTTCATTGCCAAAAAAACCTCCAGTCTGGGCTCCAGTCTTAGGCTCCAGTCTATTCAATCTCTCAAAAAATTTTGACAGCTTGTCTCACTGTGTTGGTGTTCAAAATTGTGCTCTTGAAGTATTACTGTATCTATTAAGAACCACTAAAAACAGTAAACAGTAACTTTCTTACAGCAAAGCACACCTAGCTAAACTGGGTGGCTTGAACTTGCTCTTGGGCTCCTCACAGCTTTATATGTTGGTTCCAGGTGCCAGTTAACCACATGTGTTTCCCCTTGTGATTTCATTACTCACATATTTTATACCACATGGAATTTCATACCACATTACCATTTCTCTTGGAACAGAAATTTACTTTTTATGTCCAAGACAGAATGCCAAAGATTTCAGTTCCCTCCTCCAAAGCTTAATCATTCCAGACTTCAAAGAAAAGTAAAGGTCATCAGAATTTCCTTTATCATCTAAATTTTATTCTTCAAAATTACATTTATTTTTGCAATAGCAAAAACTGTCTCAAATAACAAAACAGTATATTGTCAAATAGGCCTTTTCAGTGGCAAAAATACACAGAATATCAGCTCACACTGATATTTGAAGCTTGGCTACTGAGAAGATGAGTTTTTATAATGAAGAGACTAAGACAATCTAATCAATAAACACCGGTATCGGTCCCAGCTGTAACTATTCAATGTTACAACACATATTCAGATCCCATATGCTAATGGCAACACTTTCTAAACCAGGACTTTTGATGACAAGCAAATGACAGCTGATAAGTGAATTCAGCCTCCTGCATGTCGTCTTAAACTTTCAGTATCTGTCATCAGTCTTATAACATCAGAAAAATATTATTGCCCAAAAAGTAAGATTAAAAAGGTAGGCATTAATATAATTAGTAGGAACTTTTACAGGAGACAGGTATGGCTGCATGCTGCATTTCCCATGCAATCCCTAATCAGATAAACTGCCTAAGGTAAAGACTGCAACATGGCAGTAAAGCTGCTCACCCCTTTGTAAAGCCTAAGAAAACATTGTACTGAGTTATGAGTCACTTTAGGAGATTGGTGTCAGGGCCCAGATTTTCACCTGACCTTCTTGAGGATTTAGCTGCCTGGGCTCAGAGCCAATTTAGAAGAAGCACAGCTGAAGGCCTTGACAGAAAGAGTGAGCAACATGTCCTTGCAATGTGCTGCAAGCAACTCTGCAAGGCAGCCTGAGCTGGGGCTGTTGTGGCTCTCATGGTTGATCCCTGCCTGAGCTGTGCTTCAGTCATGCTGTGCCTGTGCCCTGCTGTTCCAGATCCTGACCCTCTGGTTTGATGTCCGTGCTGGACCTTGGCCTTGCTCTGTCACCACAAGCATCCATGATGAGAGGAGCTGTGGGCTGCCCACCCCAGTCCTGCTGCCTCCCTGGGGAGGCATGTCTAAGGGAAAGTGTCAGGTGAGAGGGGTACTTGTCATTTTCCAGAAAAGCCTTTAACACCCAAAATCCCAATGATGAGAAAACTCTGTATTTCTTATTTTTCTTCACAGTTCTGAAATCATGTTATGGTATTACTAACTAAGGAAGATGTGCTTTCCAAGCAAGCTTGAAAAATAAGTGTTTTACTTCAATTCCTTTAGGTATTTAAACTACATCAATTACAATAATATTAACAGATTAACACATTGCTGCAAAATTATGGTTGGGATATATTGCTGAATATCTCTGAAAGTTGTAGAAACTTCGCAACTTCAGTTCTATCAGCTGATGGTGATCAGTTTCCTTCCTAGAGTATTTCCATGCTCTTGATAAAGTTGTTTCTGTAGTATTCATGTCTCAAAAATTCCACAAACTCTATGGTATTACATCCATCTTTCAGCATTGTTGTCTTCCACTGCCTTGTGCTGGGACTGTATCTCCTAACTCACAGATAATAATCCTGCTAGTTTAAGAAAAGCCAAAGTGTTTGTGTAAAAGGTCATATTTGCCCAATTCCCCTTAAAAATAAATCCAGACTGTATTTGCACTTACAGCTTGTGGATGTCCTCAAGAACGTCTCCCACAGAAGGAGGAGTGGCTGGGAAGTGCTGTTACAGAGAAAAATAAACTGCTATCTCTGAGGGACTGAGCTGTGGTGAAACAGAAAGGGGAAGTAAAATTTAGTCATACAGAGAATGATCTATGAAACTATTTTTTTGCTTTTAAAAAAGAAAACAGTATTTTCTCAAAGAATTTTAAAGCTGTCTCTTCTACAATATAAAATGAACATTCCCTTCCTTCAAAAAGAGAATTCCCACCATATGTTTCCTTCTCCAATTCTTCCAAAATACAGATATGGATGTAGAAGTGCAAATTATCTCTTTTCTGCTGAGATATTTCAGTGACATAGGAGTGCTTGCATGCAACAGAATGAGTGTCACATTTTCAGAAAGTCTCTTTCAGTCCAGCTCCCTTTTAAAGTCAATGGAAGTTAACTATATAATACTGAAAATGAAATATTGAAAAATTTCTGTTAAAACTCCATTTTTATTTAGTAGTGAGACATTTGGCTCCTAGGATCTGGCCTTAATTTTAACCTGGAAATACTCTACAAACAAAGTTTCTCTGAGTTGTAGGTTATTTCTGTGACAAATAGCTCTATAGTATACACAGAAAAATAAGGCAAAATAAATTTTTTTCATAGCTGTCTATTCCCGGTAACTTGGAAACTCTGGGATCATTTTGACTCCAGATTATATGCTGTAGTAAGCACACTTCATGAAGTCTAACACAATACATTTGGATTGTGTTGCAGTGACAGTCAAGAAAATAATTTTTTGGACAAAATTATCCTGTTAGTTCTCCTGACTAAACGTTAAAGTAGGTTCTGACAATTTAGGGTGGAATCCCCTCACATAAATGAACTGGGATAGAAGATATTATCTGATTCAGAATAGGAAAAAATATAACTAAAAATGTGCATATAGAGCAATGTATTTCTTTGGCTGACAAAAAGACTCTTTTGGCTCAAAATGGCTTCTAGACATAAGAGACTGTGGTTTCATGACTTTTTATGTAATGTTGGAATTAGGATTCCAGAACATATTCCTTCAGGTACAATAACTAACTTGGAGCTAAGCCAGAGTTTTCTGTGTATGTGTAACATGCAGAATCCACAAAGATACTCATCTGCACTGTTCTCCCAGTGGTTGTTCCAGTGGTTAACCATCCTTGCAAAGACATGTCTTTTGGTTTTATTCTCTGCCTTTCTCTGTGTTCATCTGTAGGGAATTAAACTGAGTAACTGTATAAGCACTCTTCTACCTGCTCAATTAATCTCCTACTTTTAAGATAGACAGATCTTGAGGCTGTTTTTTTTCCTATAATACATTTAATATCTTCTACTGATTTGACTAATTCTTTTGATATTTCTTTTATCCATGTTCCATATAACTGCAGCTTTCTCAGAATGAGGGCTTTGATCTGAGCTTAGTACTATAGCAGCTTCTGCCTTGGGAAAAGGGAGCATTACAAATGCATGTTTCCAGTCTCCCAGCCCCATGGAACTGCCCTGCCCCACTTGTGTGTCACCTCTTTTCCTTGACAGTCACTGTTGCACCATCTTCTGCTGTTATCACTGGGACTAGAGTCCAGGTGTGTTTCTGTAAACTGCCCTTGTGTACCATGCATCGAGATCTCTGGGGAAATATTCAGATGTTCAGGCTGATTGCAAAGGAAAGGAGACTGAGTTGTGTCTGAGTCCTGCCTAGAGAGTAATAGAATCATAAAATTGTTTGGGTTGGCAGGAACCTTAAAGATCATCTAATTCCAACATCCCTTCCACTAGACCAGGTTACTCAAAGCCCCATCCAACCTGGCCTTGAACACTTTCAGGGATAGGGCATTGTGAGACCCCAGATCTGACTGGCTTATGTAATTATTGGGTCGAAGCAACCAACTTCTTTGTGTTGGGCCATGGGCCAGGTCAGAATCTACATGGCCAGGCCTGCCACAGAATGCACATGGCCTGCAGCCCTAAGGCAATCAAACGCCATGGGGCAGAGCTGTCAACTTACAGGCCAACCTGGTAGCCCACCCATACCACATCCTCTTGAACCCTGACACAGCCTCTGACTGGCTACACTGCCTCTCACTCCGGTGCAGAGCTACAGAGTGGTCAGTGAGCCAGAGGTCCCGCCTGGAATGGGTGGCCACAGTAGCCAAAGCACATAAATACAGGAAAACCTGACTTCCATCTTGCCTTTTCTCTTGGGAATTGCCATTGCCATGCAAAGCCCTGGACTTCCATAGGACTCTTCGGTGGTAGCCATGCAATTCTTCTATTTGAATCTCTTTCTTTTCTTTCTGAATCTATTGTCTTTCTTTACTCTTTCCTTAATCTCTTTTTGGTAAGTTAAAACCTATGGGTTGTGTTTTATTAAGTGTTGTGAGGGTTCTTTTGTGCTGGGTACTTTAGTGAAATGCTTCTGACTCGGTTGTATGTTACCCTTGCGGACCTTTTGCAAAATGCCTATTTTCTCACTAAATTAAAAGAAATCTCTTAGGAAATTTTATGAGCTTTCTCTTGACACAACCTCAAAGTATTAAAGAACTAAAAGGCTTTGCAAAAATTTGGTGGTGAATTATTTTAGAGCCTTAAATAAAAGTAATACTTCTAGTAAAGCTCATGGCTTTAGGACTGGAGTGTTACAGGCATCCACAACTTCTCTGTTCCAGTGCCTCACCACCCTCATAGTGAAGAATCTCTCCCTAAAATATAATCTAAACCTGCCCTCTTTCAGTTAAAAAACATTACCTCCTATTGTCCTATCACTATATCTCAAACTACATTTTTTCATGCTGTAAGAATGGCCTTCGTCCTCCACTCATGAATGCAGATATTACCATATTGAATTTTTCCTTCATTTATTGAACCTGCCTTCCTTGAACACTCACTGAATTAAACGCCAAATTTATCAGCAGTGGCTGAATTATTTTTGTACTCAGCTCTGTAGAAATGCAAATAAATGTAAAATCAGTCCTACAGAAGTGTGATGAAAGAATAGCCATTGGTGATATTACTTATTTACATTGCATGTTTAGATTTGTTACTCAGCTGTTAATCCCATTAGTATGTGCCTTCATAATTTTTATCCACTGAATTTATAATTTCATAGAAATGTTACCAAATTAATTTGACAAAATCAATTTCCCATGTTGATTAGCAGTAATTATATTGTCTTCCTTTAGTTGCTTATTTCTTGAATCTCATATCAGAATTTACACAATTACAACAATCTCTCAATACTGGTAACATGAGACCTTTCTCTGATGATACTTAGATTATTTTGCCCATGATAATGCAAAGTGGGATTTTGCCCTCTAAATTTTCCATATATATGCTTAAATACTTATTTATCCTATTCACTAAAATGATATATTAGTGTAAACAGAATAATGAACTGAATAATAACCTGTCTCATGTTTTATTTGGTGAAAGATTTGATCAGAAGGTTCAGAAATACTTTAGCCCGAGTTGTCACTTTCCTAGAGACCTGGGGCTTTTCATATTAAAAAAATCTTTTTGCAAGATTTCAATACATCAAAATTTTTTCCCTAACAAAGGAAGACATTCTAGGCCTTATTCTTTACTCATGAAGACTGTTAAATTTTTGTGTCGGAAGTTGAAATATGAGCCAATTACTGAAAGAGTCAGTTACTAGATTTTATGTACCTTTTATGCAAGCTCATGAGGGCAGTTAAATGCCACCCTGACACCCGATGCCATCAGATCTCGGAAGCCAAGCAGGGTCAACCCTGGTTAATACTTGGATGGGAGACCTCCTGGGAATACCAGGGGCTGTGGGTTCTAGTCCTGAGGACTTCACTGTCACCGTCCAAGCTCACTCGGCTGTAGCAGATGAACCTGAGGAGTTAAACGGTGGGGCCAGTTATGCACACGCTGTGCCTCACCTAAAAAGTCCACTGTGCAGGCTCGAAGGAGACACCCACATGGGGAGGGCCCTTCTCAAATCTTCGTTCGTGAAGCTGAGCCATGCATGTTACATAAGGAACAGAAAAGGCCCACAAAAGTCCCTCAAGGACTACAACTCAAACTGACACTTCATGAATGTTCTTCAGATGCACCTCCCAGAAAAATCAACTGGCCTTTAGCCTGGAGGGCGTGGAGAGAAGAAAGGGTGGAAGGAATCTTGGTTACCTATCTTATCCTTTTTTCGTAAGAATTTAAGGTTTACAAAACTTTCACTATTAGAGCCCATACATAGTTTAATATCTTCATGCATTCAATAGCTAGACCATATTTTGAAAATTTTATTTTAGTTATCTGAAAAGGACCAGTACCCTGATATATTTTGCCTATGAAATATACTTCAGTGTACAGATATATGTTTTAAACCAAGAATCACTTAGGTTTCCATACCTATAGGAGACAGGGAAATAGTTTTCTATATCTTTTTGTAAGCAGACATCTATTTCTGACATTCAAAATACCAAAGGCACTCTTGTGTAAATAACACTATGAAGAACAAAGTCATAAATTAAAGATCAAAGTCAACTGGACATTTTTATTCTCTGTGTACTTACAGAGATTTTCTTGGTCCAACAATTGTATTGTTTTATTTCCAATTAGTAAAATAGTTTGCAATAGCATACTTCCTCAGATATCCAAGGAACTGATATTCAAGTGAATGCATTCTGCTCCTAATTTTGTTTTGGTATGATTTTAATTTAATAATACAATAGGATCAATTTTTATTTGGTTATTGCATTTTTCATTAATTGTAATTAATGAAGTCATAGCATTTTTAATCATAAGAGGCCTTTGAACACAGTGGACAATCAGCATCTATAAGATAAATGAAATTTTTTACTAAGTTCAGAGACTCTAATTAGAAGACTGGATCTAATGCATCTTTCCCTAGGTGATACTGGGTTTTATACATGTGTCGTGGTTTAAGCCCACCTGGCAACTAAAGCCTACACAGTTGCTCATTAACTCCCTCCTGATGAGATGGGGGAGAGAATTGTAAGGGTAAAAGTGAGAAAACTTGTGGGCTGAATTAAAAACAGTTTAATAAGGAAAGCAAAAGCTGTGCATTTAGCAAAGCAAACTAAGGAATTCAATCACTCCTTTCCATGGGTAGGCAGGTGTTCAGCCATCCCCAGGAAAGCAGGGTTGCATCATGTGTAGTGGTGACTTTGGGAAGACAAATGCCATCACTCCAAATGTTACATTTTCTCTTCTTCCCCCAACTCTATATGCTTTGCATGACACCATATGATATGGAATGTTCTAGTTTTCAAGAGGGGCAAGAAGGAGGACTCTGGAAACTACTGGCCTCTCTGTCCCACTTCAAGGCCTTGCAAAGCTATGGAAAAGGTTATTCTGGGAAGTACTGAAAAATGCCTGAAAGGCAACACAGCCATCACAGCTTCATGAGAGGAAAGTCCTGCTTATTCAACCTGATTTCCTTCTATGACAAGGTAACCCACCTACGTGATCAAAGGAAGCCAGGTGATGTAATCTATTTGGATTTCCATAAAGTTTTTGGTACTGTCTCTCACAGGATCCTTCTGGATAAACTGTTCAGCACAGCTGGATAAACACATCATGTGGTGTGTGAGCAATTGGCTTACGGGTCAAGCACAGAGGGTAATAGTGAAAGGAGTGAGATCAGACTGGAGAGCTGACACTCGTGGGGTTCCACAGGGCTCTGTCTTACGCCCTGTGCTTTTGAGCCTCTTCATAAATGATTTGGACACAGGACTGGAAGGGTTACTGAAAAGTTTGCAGATGACACAAAACTGGAAGGAGCTGTTGGCTCCTTTGAAGGCAGGGAGGCCCTGCAGAGAGACATTGGCAAAATAGAGGACTGAGAGATCATCAACCATAGGAAGCTCAACAAGGAGAAGTGCTGGATTCTGCGCATGGGTTGGGGCAACCCTGGGTGTACGTACAGACTGCCAGAAAGCAGTGCTATGTAAAGGGACCTGAGCGTGCTAGTCTATGGCAATGTGAATACAAGTCAGCAGTGCCCTGGTTGGATGCAGTAGGTTGTGGTGGCCAAAAAAGGCACACAGCTTGCAGGTGTCACACATGAGATAGTTTATTAAATCACTCCATGAAGAAGGAAAAAGAAAAGAAAAAATAGGAAAAAGCAAGCAAGCTCTAACTACAAGTTACACAATATATATTGTAAAATCCCACCCATGGCCCAGTTTCATAGGTTGTATTGCAGTGTCCATAAACTTTATTACAGCTTCTAATGGGATGTTACTCTCTGTCCAGATGTACTCTGTTCTATGAGAAATTTCTCTCTTCAACATTCCGTTCTCATGGCTAGCTTCACCCAAAACCTCCCTATCTCACTTTTTGTTAACCTGCTGGTTTTTCTCACAGGATTAATTACTTTCTATGTTCTCATCCTTGTATCAAAAGGTACCAGCTTCTGAGGCCTATAGGAACTGCCTGCAGCTCCAAAAAGCCTTCCTAACTCAAAAAACTTTTTTAATCCTCACACCCTGGTAGGCAGAAGGCCCAACTGTGTCCTGGGGAGCATCAGGTGGAGCACTGCCAGCTGGTCAAGGGAGGGGATTGTCCCTATCTGCTCTGCACTGGGGAAGCCTCACCTTGAATATTGTGTGCAGTTTTGGGAACTGCAATGTAAGAAAGATATTCAGCTATCAGAGAGTGTTCAAAGGAGGGCAACGAAGATGGTGAAGGGCCTTGAGGGGAAGCTGTATCAGTAGCAGCTGGGGGCACTTGGTCTGTTCAGCCTGGAGGAGACTGAGGAGAGACCTGATCACAGTCAACAACTTCCTTGTGAGGGGAAGAGGAGGGGCAGACACTGATCTCTTCTCTGTGGGGACTAGTGACAGAACTTGAGGGAATGGCCTGAAGTTGTGTCAGGGGAGGTTTAGTTTGCATATTAGAAAAAGGTTCTTCATTCCAGAGGGTGGTTGGGCAATTCAGTTCCCCATAGAAGTGGTCACAGCACCAAGCATTTGGATGATTCTCTCAGCACAGGGTGTGACTCTTGGGGATGGTCCTGTGCAGGGCCGGGTGCTGGACTTGATAATCATTGTGGGTCCCTACCAACTCAGCATATTCAGTGATTCTATGATCCCTTGCAGTAGGGTTCAGTTGTCCCAGCTGTGCCATCTCCCAGCTTCCCATGTACTCCAGCCTTCTCACCAGTATGGTAGTATGAGAAATAGAAAAGGCCCTGATGCCATGGAAGCACCACTCAGCAAGAGCAAAAATATCTCTATATTATCAACACTTTTCAGCACAAAACAGAAACACAGTCCTAAACCAGCAACCATGAAGAAAATTAACTCTATCTCAGCTCAACATTATTTATAAGATCTGAAAGGCCAAAATAGATATAAAACACTGAATACCAAGTCTATAGATTGATGTTCTCTTTTAGAAAAAAATTATCTGAATCTATTTTAATGTATATTATCGTATTTGCTGTATATTGTTGTATATTTGCTGCTGTTTCTGGAATGCTTATTTCTTTTTCTGAACAGTAATGTTTTGTTTAGACATTAGTGAATATTTAATATCCTTTTCTAAGTAGTTTCTTTCCTTTGGAAGATTCTCTTGAAAACAGGTAATTCTTTTCTGAGATGAGATTTAAGTATGTAATTAAAGGAATGAAACGCATCCATACTTCTGTCCTGTGATGATCTGTCATTGTAATGATAATTATTTTCTCAAACAAAGAAAAACAGCAGGTTTGTTTTTGTTTTTTTTTTCTTTGTTTTGCTTTTTTTGGTTTATTTAGATACTGCTATTCAGGGAATGATTTGCTGGACTTCATCTGGAAAAATAAATGTAATATTTTGTATCATCTTTGCACTCAATGAATAAGAATTTTTTATAATTCTTCACTGAAATCTGAGATACGTGTGAGTATAAATTGTCAGTGAAGGTGAAAATCATGAAAAATGTGAGTGCTCTAAAATAATAATATTTAATTATTTTAAACTGAGAATTACATATATTCATGTTTTAGTAGTTATTCTTCTGTGATTTTTAGTGTTTTGATGTGATAAAATACTAAGTTGGTAGCTAAGTTTGTCAAATGCACAGGCAGAACTCCTGTCTGGTTGTGGATGCAAAAGACCTACAATTATTTGTAGGAAGTAAAATGTAGGGCATATTACAGAGAAAAGGACCTATGGGTTGGATGGTTAGATCCTTAGTTACTAGTGGAGCACAAGCTGATATCAGGTAGGGACAGGATAAAAGTCCCTCTATGTAAATCTGATAACTGGGTAGTTCTATATTCTATCATATATTATTTATTTCTTTTTTATTTCTTTTTTATTTTTCATGTAATTGTTTTTAGAAGATGATGGGGAGGGATGTTAATCTTTTAAAATTCTGAATCCAGAGTAACATGTCAATCTGGAATGCTACCAAAAGGGAAAATAATGAAAACTATACCTGCTAAAATGTCTTGTACAGAAAAAGAAATATGTAGTGGTTAACAGAGTGTTTTTCATATTTTCTCCCTGCAAAATTTCTAAAGGGAAGTTGACTGGTAGGAAGAAAGGAAATATTTATTGAAGTTTTGCAATGGCTGTTAAAATTCAATAGTTCACATAAACATAGAATATGCTGAATTGGATGGGACCCAGAAGGATCACTAAATGCAACTCTTAGTCCTGCACAGGAATCCCCAAGAATAACACAATATGCCTGAGAGCATTGTCCAAATGCTTCTAAACTCTGTCAGACTTAGTGCTGTGACCACTTCCCAGGGGAGCCAGTTCCAGTGCCCAAACACCCTCTGGGTGAAGGACCTTTTACTAATATCCAACCTAAGCCTCACTGCAGTATTCAGGTAGGATGCCGTGTTTGCAAAATGAGGGGATTTGCTTCAGTGACACAACACTTGTAATTTACAGAAATGTCTTATGATGACAGTCTTAACTATCTGTCATGGAAACATATATGTTTAAATGGAGGTTTCAGCTAGTTTTTGAGACTGGCTTGAACAAGACAATTTGAAGATATGCAAAACAAGACTGAAGTCCTTGTTGCTATCAGAAAGAGACAGAATTAGACTCACTCATGGAATTTTCCATAAAGCAGGTACTTTCTGCATGAACAAGGAAACTTATTACCCTAACTGCTTTGTTCATTTTTCTCAAAAGAGAAGACTTATTTGAGTTGTTCATAATAAAAACGCAATAGAATTGCTTGCTCTGGATAAGATTTGAAATTTAAAAGCCTTCCTTTCAACACTCAAAAATGAAAATAGCAATATATATATATATATATTTAAATTTTTATGCCTCTCCCCCATTCTTAGAATTTTGCAGTTTCTTTCTTTTCCACAAATGTAAAACTTTTGCAGTAAATTACATCATTCCTTTTCTAGGGTAATTTTTTTTTATTCTGATGCCATGCTTATAACATTTTCTGTCTTGCTGTCATGTACTATTTTTAGAGTGTATTCTTTATTATGTATTATACTTTTTAATAGAATTTGATCCTTGACTGTTTCTTCCTCTTGTTCCCGGTCACATTCCATTTGTTTTGTCATCCTAGCTTGTATTACCTTGTATTAATACTTCCTTAGTTTCCTTTTTGCCTTAAAGATTTTCAAGTTGATTATTACCAGTTAGACTGTTTGTTGATTCCTGGTGACTTTCCTTCTCTTTATCTGAGCCCTCCTAAACATTAACTTACTGTCTAGCTTTCCATTAACACTCTACAGTGGAAGCTCCTTGCTCCCCTTTCTTTATTTACAGGGGTTTTTTTACATAGTATACTTAGCATTTCATGTCAGTGATTCAAGCCAGAAGATGACGACGCTAAGGTTTTGCTGTCAGTCTTTACTCTGTTCTTTTAAAACATATCCAGTACTATGCAATCATGCCGTGCAAAGCCATATCATCATTTCTGTACTGGTTCTGTGAAGTGCAATGCCGACAAAACTGTCAGGAAAGAAAAAAATTGTTCAGTGCGGATGTTATGGACCTAAAAGGCAGATCTGATGGCAAGGCAGTTCACAGAAACACAGAATGGGTAAGGCTGGAAGGGACCACAGTGGATCATCTGATCCAGCCTCCCTACTCAAGCATGGCACAGAATTGATTTCACACAGTTCTTGAATATCTACAGTGAGGATACTCCACAACCTCTCTGGGCAATGGGTTCCAGTGTATGAACACCCTCACAGTAATGTTTCTCATTATGTTTAGGTAGAACTTCCTGTATATCAGTTTCTGCCCATTACCTCTGGTCTTATTGCTTGGCACCACTAAGAAGAGCCTGGCTCCATCCTCTTGGCACCCTTCCTTCAGATACTTATAGACATTGCTGAGGTCTCCGTCAGTCATCTCTCATCCAGGCTGAACAGGTGCAACTCCCTCAGCCTTTCCCTGAAGGAGACATGCTCCAGTCCCTTAATCATCTTTGTTGCCCTCTGCTCCAGGAGCTCCATGTCTCTCTTGTACTGAAGAGCTCAGAACTGGATATAGCACTCCAGATATGGCCTCTCATGGGCTGAGCAGAGGGACAAGATAACGTCTCTTGACTTGCTAGCAATGCTCTTCCTAATCATCTACACTGATTTATTCCATGAGTAGTATTCTACTTCCCTGAGGGAGATTATTAATTGAATGATAATATTTGCTTGGCTATGTAAAAGGATGCAGAAAATATAGTGTAGTTGAGCTTTGTTATTTAGAGTGTTTAAACCTATAGGTTCATTAAATTGGCTTTTGTTTTAAACTCAGAAATGTCAGACATGCAACATAGGATCACTGTCCCTCAGGTCTGATTCGACAGGGGCCATAATCTCTTGCCCCAAGAAAGATTTGCTATGGGGTGCAAAGATGTTAGTGGTAGAGCTTATGCTCTTAAGCATGGCCTAAACGTGTTCTAGACTTTTTCATTCCACCCTAATATAGCTCTAATATCATCCATCATCTGGATGGTGTTCATATTTATGTGGACATGTTAGGGTTGGGGAGTTTCACTGTTGTCTGTGGCAGTCTTTTTGTAGCAATTATAGTTTGGTGAGATTTTTTCCTTTTTTCCCACCTTCCCTTTCACAAAAAAATATCTGTGCTAAAATGCCCCCTTCTTATTATACCTAGTGCCATGAGTACATAAAAGAGATAAAAGTGCTGGTTTACTCGTCCAGACACTAAATTTTTCAAATTTCTAAGCAATATCATGGGATTGCAAACAAATATGATTTGACCTTGTCAAGGCATGTGGAGCTTGCCCAGGTTCCCAGTTACTGTTACAGAGTGAGGTCACTCTCCAGAACTCCTGTGAACATGAGGCTTGGATGGAAAAAGAATGTTCAGAAATGTGCACTTTTTCTCCAAGTACAAAGTTGTCTTCAAGCCATTGGAAAATCAAATTGCAGATTCCTTAGATTTCAGTTTTCTCAGGTAATTGTGGGTTTCGTTTTGTTCTGTTTTGAAGGCAGTTTCTGAGTTGCTGTAGTTCTAGCTATCTAGTAAGAATTAAAGAGGTTTTGTAGTATCTGAGACTCATGAAACACTGGTGGTCAAATTGCAAACATAGAAATTGAAGAAAATAAGTTTGGCTGCAATCCCATCATAATTTTTACTATAGTAAAAGTAGGAAGTCTGCAACAGATTTTGAAGCCCCAACAGTATCAATTAGGAGCATAAAAAATAAGCCAGAATTGTATTTCAGCATATTACAAAAAATATTACAAGTCTAAAAATTTCCAGAATATGCCTCTGCTTTGGTTTACAAGCTCACTTGAAAAATTTCCCTTGAACGTTTATGTCTTAGAGGTTATATGCTAAATAATTTTTTTTGAGAAAAAAGGAGCACTGCATGCTTTCATTGACTTTTCTTTTTCATATTTCAAAGTTTAAAATTCTCATGAGAGATGAATTCTCTTTCTTTCGTATCATACAGACAATAATGGCAACTTATTTTACACCTATGTTTTTTCTTCTTGTATTTCATTTTATAATAAGAAACCCTCTTGTAGCCCAGGAAAGGACTTAGAGGCCTGTGGAGACAAAACATTTTTAAATTGCTTGTTAAATTGTAGTAGTATCATGGCAAAGAGGAAAAATAAGTAAATATTTGCCATTCCATTGCATGCTATCACTCTTTTTTATTTATTTATTAGAAATTCATTGTAATAACATGCATATTTGAAGCACCTCATGAAAACATGTTCTCAAGGCATTATTGTCTGTTACATGTAATCTCTATTTTTCCTGACTCAGGCCTCTCGATGACTGAAATAAATTATCTGTCAAGGAATCAGAACTTTATTTGGCTTCACTAAAAGAGTCAGTCCTGTTTCACAGCCCGCAGTGGCTGACTTTTAGCACAAGAGGGAGTACCATATGAAAGCTATTCCTACCACTACATAAATGAAAAAAAACCCCAAAACCTGAGTACTTTCGGTTTGTACTCTAACAACAACCATCCTTGTGGTTTCTGGGAATTGCAGGTGTATGGTACTATAACCACATCCCATCCTCCCTCTGCTACAGTTTTTCTAGATTATTTTTTCTGACCATGGGTGATACAAAGACTTATCTTCCTCTGAAGACTCTCCCCTTATTGAGCATATGCCGCTACTGACCACAACACTGGACCACTACTGTAAGGAAGATCTGAATTTTTTTTCCACTTCTAATATCTGAGCCTGTACCAAGCTGTTGCCAAACCTATTAAAACTGAAGTAATATTAATCGGTGATGTAAGCACTTTCCAATATTAATTCATCTGAAATTGTACTAGTTCCTTGTACTTAATTTGATCTGTCACCTTTTTTTTAAATATTTGAATTTTTCAGATTAATATTGTATATAACATAATTTTGAACAGAATTCTTGATCTAGTTTTAGGTAGCAGAATGTCTATTTAATGAATACTTGTTTGTTTGTCATCATCGTGGGCTAACATAAAAATTTATGTGTTGAGATAAAAAAAAATCTGAAAAACTAGCAGTAGAAGAGTAAGCTGGAGGTAGATGCTGTCTACAAATCTTGGTTTCAGCTTTTAAGACTGCAGTTCTGAGACAGACAGAGGATAGAGGATTTTGAAATAATTTCTTCTAGATGAAATAAGAGTTATTAGAAATTATCTCCTTGTCCTTTTTTTCAGGTTGCTTTTCATAGAAATTTAGCTGAGCCAAGCAATATAAAAATACCAAATGAGTTTCATGAACTTTTGAAGAAGATTATTTTCACTCCAGACAAGAACGATGAATATACTGGTAAGTTGTTAAAACATTTCTGTAGTTCAGAAATATTTGACAGAAATTGGTAAATTCTCATGGAAGGAAACTGTGTCACCTACTCCAAACTGGATCAGTCAAAGGATGTGTGTTCCTGTCCCTTTGGATGTAATTATTATTGTTTTCTACTTTTCATATTTCTACACAAACTCACTATGCTTAGTTCTTACACAGAGTTTTTGTGTCTTTTTACACCACAGTTTGGTCCTGGTCTTGACATGGGTAAGTACAGATAAAAAAATCTTGTCAGGTAAATACTGATGTTCCAAGAGTCTCAGCAGAAATGCAGGGAAAAAGGCATTCAAGGAAAAGGTGAAATTGGAACGATGGTTTCTATACTACAACAGTTTTTATACTATTTATTGATCAATAGTTCAGGTTAATTTTAGGGATGAAAAGCAGTTAAAAGTAGAGAATTATTGGATGGAAACATAAACAGCTACACAATGTTGAACAACAAAAATATGTACAACATACATGTCCCAGTTTGTTCAAAATAAAGTGAAAATTTATAGGTACTGAGCTATTTTAAATTTAAATGACGCAACCCCCGCTAATAAAGATGCAAATACTTCATCCAAGCTCTTGTAATTGAAACACTTCCCCCCACTAGGCCAATTAACTAAAAATCTTTATTTTTTCCAGGTTTTTATTATTTTTTATCCTGAAAAGGTAGACTTCAAATAGATATGTAAATATAATCTATAGTATAGAGAGTCATAATGTTACTACCACATGAATGAACTATAGATACTTATCTGTAAATTAAAAATGAAAAAGGTATTTCATACAAAGCAGATTTTTATATAGGTTAAAAGGAGCAATGGGTTAAAATATTACCCCATCTAAATTTACTCAACATAAAATTGCAAGGAGAGCTTTGACAAGCTTATTAAAATTAATATGAACATTTCAGTGGGACAGACTGGCTGTCATAAATTATTCAGGAGAAGTAATTATGCTGTTCAACAAAGCATGTATTTTTTATTAAAACACAAGCAAAATTTTAACCAGTAGCTAATTTCCATTTCACCCTGAATTACTAGTTTTATCTTCTGGGGGTTCCATAACAAAGTCAGTTAAAATAAACACACCCTGAATTACAGCATTGTGGATCAGTGAACTTTATTACATTGGGTAGCCATGGTTACCAGTCACTGAAAAAGAAGAAGAGACAAAAGCTTGACAGCAGTTTATTGTCAGCCAGGAAGTCACAAATCAGGTTGATTTTATTCCTTTTTTAGACATGAACTGAGGCTATTGCCTGTCAGGTTTGTGTGTGTGTGTGTGTGTGTGTGTCTGTCTGTCCACGTACACAGTGTGTGATGTGACAAGGAGTGGCAGGAGCCTGCTTGCAAGCGGAGGTGGATTGAACAGCTGGTATAAAGGATATGTTGATTATTTCTGTCCAATTTATATCAATCTGTATAATCTAGAAACACAAAAATGGACAAAGGATGGCTTTCCTTGTGACTTCACTTTTCGACTGTTGGAAGACTGCTGTTCTAAAACCTTCCATGAACTTTAAAAACTACATTTTAAAATGCTTGCAGTATTTACTCCTTTTAATCCTGCTGGAAGGGTATGAAGTATAGGGAAGTACTTCTAACCTTTATCTGTGTTTACACTCAGCAACCAGCACAGTGTTTATCTAATTGAAAATAATTTTCCTTTTTCTTCTTCCTTTTTTTAGTTTCTTTTTAAGAACCTTTCTTCTTTTCTGTGATCTTTTATCTATTCCATCTCTGCAGCAGGGCTCAGCAAAGATTCAGCACTTTAAGTTCATTCTTTTTGAAGGTACATGAGCCCACCCATGCACCATGCTGCAGAGGCCTTCTCAACCTCTTCTAGACTGGCACTGCCAGTTTGCTGTCCCTCTTAAAAATATTTCCTAATTGCTTACTGGGATTTTATTTACATTTGCATGGGAATGAGAAAAATGTGAAGTTCTTGATTAAAACTCACAGTACTTATACAGTATGTAGCTAATGAATCAAAAAGACTCCCCAAAAAGCCTAAGGGCTGAATAAATTTAGTAGAAATGGCTGAGTAAACCCACAGTGGCCTTGCTGTCTTAACATGCTGAGTCAATGTAGTTTTACTTTGTCTTCCCCCTTGGTTTGTTCTAAACTATTCAGCTCTATGCACACTTCTTGGCAACATTTGTTTCTGGAACATTTTGGAAATTGTCTGTGTAGTTTAAAAAAATAGCAGAAGGCTTTCACTGTTTTACCTTTGTACTGACAAAAATCTAGACTCTGACTGTAAACAGAGATGAGCTAAAGTATTCTTGAAGCCATTTGGATTTATAAGTACCTTAAAATCTGTTATTGCATCAGCTTAATTTAATGCTTGATAGATGTTCTTAGAAATCTTCTGATTTTTTTTGTAGCATCTTGTTTTCTATGAGAAATGAGATTTCATAAAAACTTCCTAAGAAAAAATGGAGAACATAAATTGGCTCTCTTCATTAGTAATTATTCACTTACCCCCCAAAAGTTTGCTATTTTTTAAAATTTTTTTAATATGAACCACTAAAGTATTTTGATTTTTTACAAGTTTCTTCACTTTAGAATGAATAATTTCCTATTTCTTTCTAGAAATAGAATACTCCAAAATACTTCACATTTGATTCTATATCACTTCAGCCATTTTATTAATTTTTCTTAATTCTTCAGGACTGGACATGGATTTTAACAAAATACTAGTGTTAATAGAAAGAAACCATTTCTATTTCTGATTGCATAAAATCAGCATCTTAAATGATTTGCATACCTTCACCTGAAAAGACTATAAAACAGGGTAACTCCTTAAGAGACAAGTGAATAATGCACAGTCTTTCAGGAGTTTCTCTTCCATTGTTTTAGTGAAATGACTTTTTACATACTTATTTCAATTTTGGAAATATAAGAAATAGTATCTTTGTAGAAGCTCTTCTGGAATATCTGCTGGCTGAATTGGCACTTGCAGTATGAAACTGCCATGTAATAATAATAATCCCGTCTGGAATCCTTCCAGTTCTATTAAGCTCTTTCAGTTTCTAATAAGTAATTAGTCTGCTCTGGCCATAATCTGACAAAAAGCCAAAATTGAAATGGGTGATAACATTTCTGGAAGTCATAGTATCAAAATTGGACTGCTAAATGGAGTGCAATGATGATAAAGATTCTGTATGGATTTTAAAGTATATTAAAGTGTTGAAGAGGCACCATTTTTTTCCACTTGGGAAGCTATAGCATAAAAGGTCTTTATGGGAACAGTAAGGTGATAGGTGCTCAAAGGACAAAAAAGGTCAGTGAGATGCAGACATGTAAGACCCTATATGTGGCTTTGGAAAATATTCCATCAAGGGGATATACTAACTGTGACATAAAGAATTTATATACGTAATGGGAAGTTCAAAAGCATATGAATTTTTTTGAAAGACTAAGAATAGGGTTACAATAGTAATGATGAAATCTTGTCTTTCACATAGACTATAGATAAGAACAAAGTCTTAAACTTGCATACGGTATTATAGAATATTTTTTCTTATATTTATGATATTTTCATTGTTTGGGAGAAAGGATGCAACATGAACTCTGCTTTTCTATTCTTTGTGTTTATTACAATATTACAGTAGATTACTAATTAATAATAAATCTTTTTCTCATTTCTAATATTATATGTGAAAGTTATTTTCAGATTAGTCTGTGTTAGCAGTGGGAGCTCTTCAAAATTTTTTAATTTTTTGCTGTAGTAAAAAGGGAGTTTTTAACTGTTGTGATGACTGAGAAAGACATGAGTGTTTCCTGGGAGAAAATGAAACACATGAGGAATCAACCTTACAGTTGTGATTTCTGTTTTAGAATTTGCCTAGCAATGATTCTTAGTTTAATCATATTAATAGTTTTTCTTTCCTGAGGAAAAAAAGCATGTTTATACTCAAGGAAATTTGTCATAATTTTTTTTCACTTCTATAACATTCATTCTGTATGATATGATTCAATCCAGCTTCAGATCAGCTGAAATAGCTGTGCTTTTCCAAGTATCTGCACTATCTAGAATGATTGAGACATTCTAAGTATATTTTTAGACCATCATGCATGGACGTTGTTTCTACTGGTGTATCAGTAATGACTGCATAATTAATGGTGAGCAGAGTCATTAGAGAAAATATTCTAGCATCTTCATGAAAAAGGAGACTCTGAAATTGCCTCAGAACAGACAGGTACCTCGTATTGAGACATATGGTCAAGCCACTTTGCAGCTTAGAAAGAGAGGAATTGTAAATACTGTATTTCTTTGGTTGACAGCTTTTCTGAGTGTGTTGGAGATGTCCAAAGATTCTTTGCTGTGTCTTCAGGTAAGGTGTAGAGATCATGTGGAAAGGAAGGATTGATTTCAACTGGGCTATTTTATACCAGTTTCCTGAGTGTCCCTTCCTTTTCAGAGGTTTATCTCACTGCACTTAAGACCTGCTCACTGAATTGAGCTATTGAGAAGAGCTGGAAGGAGTCTGTACTGAGGCTCTCCTACCAAACAGCTCTGCCTGTGAGCTCCCTCCCACTTCACCTGGGAGAAGCTTTAAGGGAGAGATTCTCATGCTTGATGATGACTTCACTATAGGTAGTTTGATGTAAACAGTACTTATCCAAGGCTGTTGAAAGAATGAAACAACTCATTTTGACATTTTTTTTAAATTAAATATCTGTTGTATTAAGCAGTTTATTGACCCTGCCTGTCAAGCCTTGTTTCACTAAGTAGAGAGAATTTTTATTTTTAATGTTGAAGTCTGCTTTATGCCTTTGAACTTTGTCAGTCTGAGATGCAGTTGGCAATCCATCCTGTAACAATGTCACAAAAGGAATGTATGTTTTCTCCTTTTTTTTCCTGATTAACTGTTCAGTATTTAAATAATTAGCTTGTGTCTTCAGTTAGCCAAGTTGTAGTTGTCTAGATGATTTCTTTAAGAGCAACTGGCTTCCTATTTTAGCTTCCTTTCTGTTCAGTTGCCTTCACTGTTTAGCAGAAATACACAGCTTCCTGTCCTCTTTAGGGGTAGAAAAGAGACACATTCTAAGCAAAACAAAGCTCAGATTTTGCTCTCAGTCTTACATATTTTTTATAGTCAAAAAAACCTCATAGTGCAGAAGCAGATTTTTCCCATTTAGATCTTATTCTTTGCCATATTTTGACTGCAATTCAGTGAGTCTAAATCTCACTGAGGGAGACCATTTATTTAGAAGACAATATATGATTGCGTGAAAAGCAAAGAATAGTGTTGATGCTTGTTAAGAAATTGGACTTTCCACAACAATAGTTCAGCCTTATCAGCCTGTGACTGGCATGTGCTATTTGAAAAGGAGTAGAGTTGTCAGGAATTCTTCCTTCCATAAGGTTGGAGAGCCACCTCATTTGACATCCTGCTACTACTCCCCTTTTGACAAAGTCTCACTGGATTCTGCTAGAGCTTTGTTTTATTTTACTTTAGCCATAAAGTGCTACACTTTTGGGTTTCATCTCTGCTGATATTCCATTGCACAGAAGGCCACACATTGGTCTGAAACCTGTTTTGTTTGGAGGTTTTGTTTACAGCTTAGGAACTTTAGAGCAGAACAATCTCTTCTCTAACCACCCC
>JAOXXN010000471.1:49975190-49990214 GCA_026770055.1 Myrmophylax atrothorax
GCATTTTAAAATGTTAGTTACAGCTGAAAAAAATTTCGGCATTTTAAAAAAGTAAAGAGCAAGTATAGCTATTATTTATATTGTTATTATTATATTATGGATGTTTTCTTACCTGATGAATCAGAAGAAATTGTTTTTGTGCTTCCTGGATGGTTGATCAATTTTTCATGCTATCAAAGAAAATGTGTAGTGGAAAGAGAAAGTACTAAATGAGTAAGGAATGAGGCATAAAATATGGAAGTGGATTGCAGCAAGTCAGCATTTAATATTGGCTCTATCTACATAAAAGATTTTTGTCATTATTGAAAACCAGTTAGCACCATCAGCAGGTATAAATCTGTATACAGCTATTTAAAATAATGAAACTAATAAAGTTTCCATCCATCAAATGGATCTTTACTATCTCTTATTAAAAATTTCATAATTTATGCAATTTTACAAATGTTTGATCAATACCATTATGCCATGACTGGTGTATAGAAACTGGGGGTATAGAAAATCTGTGTGGAATCTTCATACACGCAAGAAGTTCAAATTTTGAATAGCGCATTAACTTTGCCTACCTTTCAAGGACAATAACCATTTTTAGGTATGCAGTAGCTGTTGTTAGTAGCTATAGTTATTCATTTCATGTAGTTCAACTTTTAGTAATACATCATAAAAAGTCATCAAAATTCAAAAGATAAGTTCCATTAGAAAGTACAAATTTCTTCCTCTTTCTTCCTCTAAACTTTAGAGAAAAAGAAAAAAATACTTTCTCCCTTTTTCCTATGACTGAGAAAGAGGAAATTCTTTTGTGCTTTATTGTTGTTTCCTACTACATATAGAGCAAGTAATTAATTACATAAACACTGAGCACAAAAAGAGATTAGTTTGTATAAAGCAAAATTCAGACTTATTTTTTTGTTTTAAGCTGAAAATGTTCCTCTTTTAGTGCATGCTACTTTTGTCACACATATTCAGTTGTACTACCCAGGTGTTTATGCACAGCTTTCCCTGAGAGACTTGCCCAGGGTTTATTCGCTGATCCTCTGTTTTTCATTTGTGAATTAAGAGCATGAAACTCTTACTGGAAAAATTGTTCTCCTTTTCCTTCTGGGCATACTGAACTAGAGCCTTACAGAGCTTATCTTAATCAGTTTTATAATACAGAATTTATGTATTCAGTGTTTGGAGTGTCTGATGTATACTGAGCTGCACTTCCAAAGGTCAGGATAATCATAAGTGTTACCTATTCACGTGCGAATTAAACAACTTTTCATCAGGCCTGTACTCAGTCATCTGGGGAAGTGATTTCAGTGTGCACAGGATGCACATATTATGCACTGCATGGCAGTACAAAACCATCCTGTGCTGCACTTCTCTTGAGATATTGGGGTTTGGATTAGATGACCTTTAAAGGACTCTTCTAACCCAAACTATTCTATGTTTCCCTGACCTGAGCATGCCTTGCCTTGCATTTTCTATAGCAATTCTGTCAACAGATGTACCCTGTTTACAGATAAAATAATATAGCTAAAACCCACTCAGAATAAAGGGAATATAAAGCTCTTCCAGAAGGAGGCATTGTTTTTCTTCCAAGATTCAGCTTTCCCTGGCTTCATTTAATTATGCACTTACATTTAAACTTACTTTCATTGATTAAGGAGAATTTAGCATCTCAAAGGTCTGTGAGATTTTCAAAGTTATTGTAGATGAACTCAATTACCCATGCATTGACTTTAATCTGAACCACTTTATGCTACTTAATGTTAAAATAGTAGTAAAATTGTAAGAATTGAAAATTAGTGCTGTCTAGAAAGAGTGTAATAATATACAATGCATTAGATCTAAAACATTAAGTTGCCTTTAAAGATCAAATATCTGTGATGAAGCGCTAAATTCACCCATGGTTCAGCTGCACTGGCATGTGGTCCTGCTGTTCTGGTTGACAGCTCAAGTAAAATACTCTTAGCAGTCAAAGCAGTTTTCTAGTCTGGAAAGCCCTTCAATTAGTTAAGCAACAGCCATTCTGAAGCAGAGGATCACATGCTATTCTGCTGTTAGACAGTCATTAGACATAAAACTCCAGCAGAATAGTAATTTCATAATGCCTGTATGTATTACAGCAATCTACTTTTCCAAAGCATTTTGATTTCAATATTGACGCGCTCTGTCAAATGGACCTCTCAGACTGGACCAGACTCTTGTAGCATATCAAACAGGACAGAGAGAAAAGGAAAAATCAATATTTTAAACTCTTCAGCCCAGTTTCACATAAATACAAAATCTCTGAAATCAGTAGATATGCACATGCATACATGGCATCAGAACTACGCAGCATATTTGACTTGTGTTGAAGATAATCAAGAAGTGTTTCTGCTGCTGAAGAAATGAAAGCACCATAAATAAGAATCATTAGTGGAGATCATGTTGCTTCTGTTTAAATGTAGCATGTTTACACTAAAAACTTCAGTTGCATAAAAAGTAAAAAAAAAAGGTTGCATAAAAAGTTCAAACCCACTGCTTTGATCACTATCAGAAATATATTTCCAAGTGAACAATATGGGCACATACATATAAAAATGGCTTATGATCTATATAGTTAATGTCTTCTCCACAATTCAAGTGGAATTTAGATGGGAATTTTAGAGAAATGAGTGAATATAGAGTAGTCAGAATGGCTGCCTTAAAAAGATTGCATCTTGTCTTTGTCAAATGAAATCAGGCATTCTGAATGGTTCTACCTTTACCATCTGGAAAAAAAAGAAAATAATTTTGTTGAGAAAATTTGTTTTGTTGTACTCAACACTGTTTGTGAACTTGTATATTAAAACAAGTCCATTAACATGACTAAACTAAACTTTATATATTTATCAACTCAACAAAGTAGTAGAAATATAAATAGTCTTTGCTGCTTCTGCCCTGCATTTACTACCATTGTGGGGATTTTATTCTCAAAGTGTGAAACTAACTAGTTCACAATTAAGACGTGAGAGCCTTACTGTGACAACTTGATTTCTGTAAGCAGCTGTATATGAAAAATGCTGTAAAATACTCTGCATTACCAGTAGGTCAGATATGAACACTGAGCATTATGTTTTCATATGCTTGTTCTAGGTGTTTTGGCAATATATATTAGTAAGATCAGCATGTGTCTAAATATGGACAGTACTAGTCTTGGTTCCTATTGTATGAACATTAACACAAGACCTGTACTTTAATGAAGTGGTAAATAGCAGTTGCATTTGAGAGATGGCTGAGGTAGTTTGTATAATTAGTGCATTAAATTTCTTCCTAACTGTATTTTCATGTCCAGTAACTATTTCCTTTCATTTCTTCTATTCATTAGAAAGCCCAGTTAACTGTGAAGAAATATCTGATTTGAATATACTGATTAGATCACAGACAGCAAAACAATTGAAGTCCTTACATTAATTTTTACTGTCAGTGTTTTCATCACTGTTAATAATTTCAGAACACATCATAAGATACGGTAAGTAATTAGAATTTCATTTTCATTGCTATGGCATTTAAGTGGATTGTTATGTTTAATAAATGGTTCTGTCTCTCTCCCAGTAATTTCCTTTTCTGGCTGAAACATGTATTTAACTGCTACAAATACCCTATGAAAATGAGTTCACCATTAGACTATTTCTGAATGTAAAAAGTATGTTCTTTCCTATTTCTGGTTACATCTGCATCTTATGAATATCATTGTTCTTATCTCCTGTGAAAAGGGATATATTCATTCCTTTTTCAGTTGCTTCATAATATTTATATTCATATTTCAACTTTTATTGAAGCTACCTGAAGTGTTGTGATCAATGCATTGTCTCTCTCCCTAGAACCAGTCCATGTTTCTGCTCACCTGCTTTCTTTCCCCTTCCTCCAAATCCTCTTTCTTCATTCTGTGATCAGAACTGCCGAGTGCAGTCATGATATGAATGCCTCATAATGCCTCATGGATACATGGCATAATCTTGGTTTCAGTTTTATTCTCTAATAATTTGGAACATTTGACTTACCTTTTTATTTGATACCGAATGCTCTGGAAATTCTCAGAATTTTTCAGAAAAAATTCTGGAGGTGTTTTTTGTTTTGGTTTTTTTTTGAGTGGTAATAGATAATTTTGAGTCTGTCTGTAGAAAATGAGATATGTGCTGACACCACAACAAAACACTTACTGACATGTAATTGTCTAGTTTATTTTCTAGTGGCTCAGTATCACTGTATTATATGTGTCTTCATGGACAACTTTAGTACTTGGAATATTCTGTACATCTTCAGTCTTTTCACTTAATTATTCAAAAGTTTCTGATGAATGTCTTAGTATTGATCTGTATTGGACTTTACTAGTAATCATCTTTCCTTGAGAAAACCATCCACTTTTTCTTGTCTCTTTTCTCTATCTTTCAGCCAGATAATAGTTATTGCCCTTAAAATTTATGTGAGTTTGTTCAGTATGGACTTCAAGATTTATTTCACTTGAAGACGGTATGAAGAACAAAAGAGTGAACAGCATTGTATGTATGGCCAAACTTAATACTGAAGATTTGGGAAGGGCTCTCCCCATGTGGGTGTCTGTCCTTTGAGCCTGCGTAGTGGATTTTTTAGGTGAGGCACAGCATGTGCAGAACTGGCCACACCGTTTAAGTCCTGAGGTCCATCTGCCACAGCTGAGCAAGCTTGGACAGTGACAGTAAAGTCCTCGGGACTGTCACAGCACCCGGTAATAACTGTGTCTGACCCTGCTTAGGCATCTGAGATCTGAGGGCAGGGAGGCATTTAACTGCCAGGGAACAGTCCCCACCGAGACTCAAACTCACAACCTTGGGATTCAGAGTCCGGAGTGCTCTCCATTACACCACAGGACCACCGTGAACAGCATTGTAACTTTTTGTAAATGAATGTTATACACCACTAGATAGTGGTGGAGATGGAATTCCCATTTGCCTTCTGTGTATATATACCAATAGAAAGGTATGTTGTATTTAATTTCCTAATTATTCACTAAGATCAAACAATCAGCTTCATTGAGGTAGCTAAATTATTAAGGAATATTTCTTCGCTATTAAAAACCCATTAGGCATTATCAGTTTTAAATTATTGCATGGGAAAGATGTAAAATAGAACAAAATGTAGGAAGGTTCACCAGCTATACCAAAGTTTAGCATTTTTTCTACTAAGATGATTTACAGCATAAGGGAAAAGATGTTATTGATGCTGTTTTTCATTCTACAGATCAGTATTTCATTCTGTGTAAGACAGAAAATACAACATAACAAAGAAGTTACCAATGTGCAAATGTTTTTAAGCATTTGAGTCAAATTCTGGTGTAATATTTGCACTTAGTGAAGATTCTGAGTCCTTTGAAATGTACTGTATAAAATATATTTATGAATAGAAAAAGAAAAATTGTTTGAAAGATGCTTTGACACTGATTTTCTGAAGTAATATAATAACTCTGTCCTTCTAAGCAGAGATTTTGGCATCAAACTTCCTTCCACTGTGCTTGAACTGATTCAGTTGAAAGTAGAGCCTCTACTCAAAAACAAGCTGCAAAAATAATATTTTCAAAGGCTATCACCATTCCTGAGGTTTCTCTTTATTTTTAATTTTCCAGCAATGATCATGTTATACAGCTCCTCCTTTTATGTCCATTTAAGTGAGTTGGCTGTCTGGGTGCTACTGTGTACCCACATATATTATATATTCTTACGCACTTATACAGGCTGACCAGACTTCAAGATCTCAGCCACACTGGGAAAGAGGAAACACAGCCTTAAATTGAGCAGGAGAAAAGGGCTATTCAGAAATACTTATTTAGAAAAGTCCAACTACAACATTTAAGTATTAATATGTGTTGCAGTAGACTGTATATGCCAGTTCAAATCTAAGACACTTGATATTTATCTTTGTGGTTTAATACAAATGTAGTTCAATCCTTTAAATATTATTCTTATTGTGCAGTAAGATTAAATAAAGGGAAACAGCGGGATAGAAACTAGTCAGGCAGATGGAAGAGAACTAATTGATGTATAGGGTGTGCTGCAGTTATTTTTTAAAACTATTAATTTTTTTAATCATTCCACTGGACTTCAAGAGTTTGTACCTCCCTCTCTGTAAACACTGCAAAAGGAATACTAGCCCAGCAAAAAAACCCAGAGCACTTGAAAGGAAAACATACATTTTATATGTAGTTTGTCACTAAAAGACGTCTCCCATTATAATCTTCTGCAATTAACTCTTTTTAAATTTTGCTTGGGAGAATAACGATGAGAGAGAAAGCAAAAGGTATGCTTATGAAATAGAAGATGCCTTAGCAGGTGATAGCTTAAGGAAGATTGAAGTCAATTAAATTGAAAAAGAGAGAGAAGGCTACTGCTTGTTACCAGAGATTTAGACCAAGTGTTACTGTATATTTTTGATATTAAAATGTATGCAAATTAGATACTAGTAGTCTAGAAGCACCATTTTGTACAATATAGGCTGTTGATACCTAGGCTCCTTGAAAGGATTACAATGAGATTTCATTGCAGGAATACTAAAGATTAATTTATGTAGCAGTAGCTTTCAGCAGAGACGAAGATAATTGCCTGCATGGCTGTATTTCAGAGGCTAATCAGGCATAATAGAATAATCAGGTGATAGATGGAAGGTAGGTTACACAAACCATTTAATGATCCTACAATTTGGAAGTCTGTGCTCCCAAGACAATGAAACAAGAATTATGTAACTGAAACTTAAGTAATAATTTCTCAGTGCAATACCAGCTGGGGAGAGTAGGTGGATGAAAAACTTCTGCTTAACATTTTTCCATGCTTATACTTCGATGAGGGTCCCTCCCTAGTGCTAAGAGAAATTTTGAGAATGTTTGTACATTGATGATGGATCAGAACTGCACCCTCGGGGACTCCTGTGTATAACTGTAAATCAAAAATCATAACAATATCCTTTTGCCTAATAAATATACGGTAAGGGGAAAAGGGAAAGATCTCTAATATTATCAAGTTAGAAACCCACCTTTGGTAATGTAAGTGCGAATTTACGCAGTGGAGACTGGTTTTGATATTCACCAAATGGTAAGGGTTGTTCCCATTTCTTGGTTATCATTTCTCTGGTAATTTTAGAAAATACTGCTGTTCCTTTGTAATGAGGTGAACTGTGGTTATCGAATTCATCCACTTCTTTAGTTTGGAGCTCCAGCCTGGGTTTTCTTTGTGAATGAAAAATCAGCCTGTAGACTTTTCCAAATTCTTCTCCATTCTCTGCAGTCCATACAAAAAATTTTTAAAAATGTATTTTTTTACACTGTATTCAGGTGTGTGGTATCTAAAATAACACATAACATTTGGTTGCTCTTAATCACTATTATTACTTTATTGAGCATCTGTGTTTCAAATATTCCTGCCAGCCTGCTTCAGTAGTAGAAACATCTTCATAGTTAGCTGTCAGTCCCTAAATTGTTGGCATAATGAATAAGTGGGGAAGGCTGTGCTACAAGTTGCAAAGCAAGGAACACAAAACCAGATAAGTATATAACACTGAGAAGAATAAAAATAAAACAGTATTGTGAATGGATTTAGAAGCATATGCTTTCTGGTTATTCAGGATAGATATCTGTCTATCTCTAAAAGCAAAATGAATGGTGGTAGAGAGTTAGGTGCATTTTTAGGATATGTAATTCTGTTTTAATTGGTCCATCTACATACATTATCCTTTGCATGTATGAGCAAACATTCTTTGGCTGGAGATCTCTTTTTGAACAATATTCCTTTCTTTAGGGTAAATAGAGTTTTCAGTGGAAGAGTTTATGTAAAAAAATTTCATGGGGCAAAATACATATGTATAACAAGAGACTATACGTAAGTTTTGGGGAAAACTTTTCTGGTGCTTCTTCTTTCTTTTCCCTTTAAGTAACTCTCTGAGTGGTAGCAGCCACTGCATGGAATTTTCTAGGCTGCTAATGGAAAGGTCATAACTCCCTCTCATCACCTCAATTCAAAGTACAAATCACAACATGCAACATTTTGCCCTCAATTTCTTGCTCGCTTTAAGAGAAATTTACACAGATAAATTAGCAGACTTTTCTTTGTTTGGAATCTGTTTAATGCCTATCAAATGTTCTTTATATTAAAAAGCTATGGAAAGAAACCTGACCTTTTGAAATAAAACATAAACTACCAACTGTTTCTGAGGGACTAGATTCCACAGAATGGCAGATGTTTAAGAGATCTCTTAAGATCATCTTGTCCAACTCTCCCACTCAAAGCAGAGTCATCTAGAGCACATTGCTCAGGATCTTGTTCTAGTACATTTTCTTTTCAGTTAGAGCAGTTTTCCATTAAGTTTCATGTTCTTATCATGGACAAGAAATAAAACACTAAATAACTAAATGTGGTGTGACTAAGCACAATCTATCAGTGTTCCCAGACAGAATTTTTTCATAGCTGTGATAATTGATAATGTTCATCCAATGCATGAATTAATTACCTTACCTGAAGTAAAAATATTTCTGCTAAATCTGAAATGAATCTGCTCTCCTTCTCTTACTCGGAACTGTTGCGTAGGTTCTGGGGGACCAAAATAGCCCTCCTTATGGAGATTTTGAAGTTCATAGGTCAATTCTTTGGATGCAGACAGCAAATCTACTATTTTATATGGATTTTCTCTTTTCCGATGCAATATCACATTATCCATTGTGCTACAGACAGCTTCTTCCAGAGCCTAAGCAAAGAGGAGCAGATATGTGTTTTCCAAAAGGAATGAAAGGCGAATGACCACAAAGCTGTATTAAGAAAAAAAATAATCAAAGGGGTGAAAATTAAATTAAATAGCTCCATCTTAAATCATTTTATCAACTGCTAATAATTTAGTTTGCAAAATAATATGGGGCTTAGTCTCCAGTGGATCTTTTGCTATCTCCTTTGCATCCTTGTTTCCAACACATGAGAAGGTGGAAATTTGTCTGCTTTTGTAAGTATGTGGACTATGTATGTCTGATTTCAAAGATATATGAATTTTAGATGAAAGATAACATTTCCTAACAAGAATTAAAAAAAAAATTGTAGTTAGATGGCTAAATCACATTTTTCAATTAAGGCTGATATCTTCCTGTTTCAGGTTTTGTATGTATTATATTGTGTAAATTCTGTAAGTGGAAAAATAGTTAAATTTTTGTTTTGTTTTGTTTTTTTTTTTTTTAATTATGAGGAACAAATCAAAACTATCTTATACTTTAAAGTGAAAGAAAGAGATAATGAAAAGTTAATAGTGGATGATTTCTTAGCTCTACTAATTTCCATGGATTTGTATATATGAAAGTAAATATTTCAGTAAATAAAATTTTATTAAATTATTCATACATTACCTTTCTAAATGCTCCCTTAGTTCAAATGATACAAGTCCATTCTGTGCATTTCAGAAAACAACATCATCAAACACCTTCCATCCCTCTTCTTTGTTTCTGTGACCTGATAATTTCAAAGTATCACTGAGATTCTCCCTATTTTTTCTCACAGAAATGTTCACACACCTGGAAAGCCAAGGAATTATAGTAAAAAACAAAATGAAAAATAGGTCCTGCAGAAAGTCTAAGCTTGTGTTTGTAGCTGTTTCCCCTTCTGCTTTCCTTGATGATTATGTCTGGTTTACCCACTTTGCTTAGAGTTCTATATCTGGAACTATACTCCAGAGTATGTAAATGATATAAGTGTTATGAGATTTTTTTTTTCCACTTCTCCAGAAACAGGAGAAAAATCTACAAACCAACAACAACAAAAAGCCAAAAGAAAGCTTACTTTCTAAATCAATACAGTTTAATCTATCATTTAATATAATGCACAAAATTATTATGGATTTTTTTGAGTCATTCTTTAAGATTTCGATTCTGTAGATATCTGAAAAGAAAGCCAAAACATCCCAGTTTTTCTTCCGGAAGCCAGTATTACTCAAACACAAAGGAATTTAGGAAATAAGATATGGATGTTATCCATTATTGATCTCCACAGAGAAAATAAAAGTAGCTGCTCTTTAAATCAGCCAATTACTTTGATATCACACTCAGAACCAAGGCACTATGGCACAACATGTTCTAGCTAATTTATCTGAATAAAGGAAATGAAGTTTTGTTTGTTTCTTTGTTTAGTTTTGGTTTTTTTTGTTTGGGTTTTTTGTTTGGTTTTGGTTTTTTTCAGAAACACATTAACTCTCACATACACCTCTCTTCATCAGTTTTTAACACTGGATGTGAATAACTCGTTCACATCATATATATCCTATGTGCAATCCAAAAAAGACAATTCTCCAGACAGGATGGCCTAAGCATATCTCAAGTGTTCAGCCTCAGCCAATGTGTAACTGCAGGAAAGTGTTGGCAAAATTTTTTGAGGAATTCATGCAGAAATAAGCATTCAAGTCATGGTGTTTTTGTGGATGTGCTTTGAGAATTTAAACGGCCATTAAGACTGGTATTAAGAAACAGATGCCATGAAGGTACTGTCACACAACGAAATACTTCTGGGACAAGAAATGAAATTTGAATTTCCTATAAACTGACATGGTCTGCCCTCTCACATCTGAAGTTTGTGATAAAGATGGATGTTTAAGACTAGTGTGAATGCAGAGCTCTTTAAAACTTGATCTGAGGAGTTTTTCAGAAATGGAAAGCATTTTCAGCAATGGAAAACATTGTCTATCTTCTCCTGTTCCTTGCTTATTTTCAAGACTATCATAATTTTGGAACATAGATGCTTTTTCAAAAAGAAATGTTTAGTCCAGTAGGAATAAGCTAGCACTTTAATGACCCAAAGTTGAAGTAGTTCAAAGCTGACTCTTGTTTCAAGCTCATCCGTACTAAGAAATCCAAGCAAGGCTTTCTACACCTGGAGTTGCCCATGGCAGCAGAACTGGAAGGACAACAATCAAAAGGTAAATTCAGATTGATTTTTTTTCCTCCATGAGATGATAAAAACACTATTTATTTTGCTGATTGACAAAATAGATGAGGTCAGATTTTACCTTTCTTTTTCCACCAGAAAATGTTATCCATATCCTTGTGTGCATGATGGATAGATTGTATTGAACTGCCAGTAAACAACTGAGATTTAGAGATTATATTTTTCTTAGGAATTGCCATGTTTTAATGATTTTTTCAGACATGCCAAAAGGACTAAATTTTAGAAATTTAGTAGTGAGTGCTTTGAAAAAATCTGGACTTTTGTCTAGAGCAGCAGCTACCATGAAATCGACCTACTACAAAGCATTGTGCCATACATTTTGATTCAGGTGACCACTGGAATGTGCAGAAGTAGAGATCTGAAAATTCAAAGGTCAGGTTCAAATCATCAACTGGTAAAGTAATGAATACAGCAGCTTTAAGAGATGGTTATTCTCCATGTTCAATGTTTGACTTTCTTGAAAATATCTGACTATTTCTTACTGACTCCCCCTCCCCCTCCAATATTTTTCATTCTAATACTTACTAGAAATGTAGTGATCAGCATATTTAAAGAATATACATCAAATACTATATGAATTTTTCTGGTGAAACCACAGCATGAAAATTGTGAGGATTTGCTCTACTGCTTCTAACAATGTTTCTAAGTATAGCAGTCTGTATTGAGGAAAAACCACATTTTTAATACAAGAAGTTATCAATCAGCAACTGTTAAAATTAATTAATTTTGATGTTTTAAAAAATGCTAAATTTCTAGTGAGGTTGTTCTTACCAAGGAGGGTATGATGCAGCAATCCTCTTTACTGCAGCACTAATGGCTTTTGCATGTTGTGTCTCATCTCCTTACCTTTTTTTTTTTCTGGGTTTGGAGGGCAGGGTAGAGTAATAGTGACTGAGCTGTTAAAAGGTTGGGCTGAAGGATGCTGGACATGAACCAGCACACTAGTAGATATCACTGAGTGGTACATCTCATGTCTTGCTTTCAATGCCGAAACCAATGATGGTTCAATTGGCTGAACCTAGGAAAGAAATTGCACAATTGTATATTGTAATATATTGTACATAAAAAAAAATCTTCTCTTACATGCCTAGTTTTTTTAAAAACTGATTTATCTTTTGGAATCGGATCAAACTACCACAGAAGCTTCAGACTCCTCTCTATAACCTGTAACCGAGGAACAACCTTACCAAAGTATCAGAACTTTACACAATGCATAACAAAATGATTGAAAGCCATCCAAAGCTGACACTTTTACTGACTAAAATATTTTGATCTTTTTGTTCCTGCTTTAAGTTCCAGTTTTGAAACTCATAAGCTTCTTCAGATTTTGAAAATTTTCTGACATTTTTCCACTCTGTATTTTTTCATAATTTTAGCTTCTCTGTACCTCAAAATTAATACTTTATGGGGAAGCGGGAAACACATTATTACTAAAGCAAAATTTTATATTATTCTCAGCCTAAGACTAAAACATGATAAAACCTTCTGTTGCACTTCCTGGCACAAAGGATGGAGGTCAGGTAAGAAAACATCTTCCATTAACTTGAACACTGGACTAAACAGTTGAAGTTTTGAGTTGCATCTTACATATTTATTGAAATCTACTGTATTTTCTGAATTATATCAAACAAAGGTAGGTAGATCTTTTTAACTAGAGGTATCTTTGACTACTGATGATATTATGTGGTTTTAACAAAGCTGACAGGAAATCTGTGTATACAGGACGTAGAGTTGCAAACACTTTTCATAGACTTCTGATATTGGAAGAGATTGCACTTTAACATTGGCAGACTTGCTTCAGAACAGATCAGATAACACACTTATGGAAGAATTATTACATATTTTAAGCTTACCCTTAACTGCGTGGGTGCTGGTGAACTGAATGTTTCTGGATGGTAACACAAGGATGTTCTAGAATCCATGCTCAGCATTTGTGATAGTCCTTCCTTTGGAACAGTAAATATTTCTTTCTTCAAGCATGACAACACAGAAAAAACACCCAGTGATAAATTTTCACTTCTGCAAAGCTTTCCTGAATAAGGAGAATGTGGGATTAGAGTACAGTGGAGGGAAAAGAGGCTGTGTTCCACAGCGGATAACAATACTGAGAAGGCACCTTTCTTTATAGAACATTATAGAGCAATGTGTGAAATGAAAATAAATTGTCTATTATTGCCATCTGCATGCTCAGTTATCTGGCATCTCTACTCATCATGTGATGTAATTATTACTCCACTGTATGACTGGGGCAAAATGAAGTAAGTTTGTAAACTGTAAGCTGGGTGATGAATCTGGCCAATGCAACATTTCTGCAATTAAAAAAAAAAAGAACAATCCTTAGATATGGAACTTTTACTTTATTGTGATCAAAATACATAATAATTCTCCCTGAGTTTTACTTTTATGAAACAGTACAACTCATCACACTTTTTAAAAAAATCATGGACCATTACTCAATCATTAATATTGTGAGATTAAGCACTTGCATAAACATTACAATTTAAGGAAAGAACCTTGTTAAACACTAGGCTTCAGATACAACAGTCCTTGAGAAAGCAGGAAGAAAAGTTCTATTTAATCCCACTTAGTAGGCAATATGATTTAATAATGACAATTTTACCTATATAAATCCAGAAACTTAACTGAGAACCTCAAATGATGTTTTTACAACATTTTGATGAGATGTTACCAACCTTATGGTTTCCCTGGTATCCTTCCAAAGAAATAGGAGTTAAATAGTTTGATTGAAAGTTCACATCAGTCACCTTCACCATAATCTCCCAATAATTTCCTTTGAAGCATGAATTAAATGGGATTGCAATGTTGATAGGGAAAACCATTTTTTCATAATCATAGCATTCAATACTGATGACACGGCTGATCAGCTCCTCAGAATCATCCACCACCAAGGAACTAGTATCGTTGAGTATCCTACACTTCAGATTCTCCAGAACAGTCGCAGGGGCTTTAATGAAACAAGCTACTTCACGTTTATTCTTACCACTTTCTTTGACTAGAAATCTGGAGAGAAAAGATAGAAAAGATTGCTCTTTGTATCTTGATTGGGGTAGTGTATTGTATTTTTAATTAAATATTTCAATATATTGATATGCTACATTGATGCATAAGCAGATCATTCAGAAAAATATGTTTATGAATAGATGGGAAAATCATGAAAATGTTATGTTTAACCTGTTTCAGAACAGCTTACAAATTACTATAAAATTGACAAATTGGAGTTCTTTCCTATTCCCAACAATTTAGGAATTATTGACTTTGCTGGCTGTGACTCTCCGGCAGAAAAACAAAATGCAAATAGAAACTTTACTTGAGATCAAAGAGAAAGATCTTCATTATGCATGTTTAAATTGTAAACTGCCATTATGTGTATGACCAGCAGTTCTTCAGTCCATGTGTATTGAGTTTCTGCACCCACACATATTTATATGTGTTATGGGTTTAGCTAGGTAGGCCTAGCTAGATTTAGGCCTAGCTAAATTTAGGCTTTAGATTTCAGACTAGGCCTGGGACTGTCGGCTGACTTGAGCTGGGCTGAGCCAGCTGACAGCTGACTTCTTCCAGCCTATAGTATTCCATACCATATTCCGACATGATCTCAGTGTAGGAGCCGGTGTGAGAGTGGCTTGGTCAGTTCCTTCATAGCTGTGGTCCCAGGAAGACACACTGTGCCATCCCAGGAGGATGGGAGGCCCAAGCCCAGAGCACTGGCTTACCACCATCTTATCTTAGGGAAGTAAAATGTCTGTTCTTAATCTTTCTCTCGCTGCTTAAGTCTGTCTCTGGGCAATTGAGTTCTCTGGAATGATTTGTAGTTAAAATAGTGGGATTTCTGTTCACTGGGGAGTGGGAAGTTATTTCTTGTTATTTTTAACTTGTGTGAGTGTGTATTATATTGTAGTTTGCTTTTATTTTTTCTTTTCTGTATAAATATATATAGTTAGTGTAAGCATAAACAAACCTAGTTTGAGTTTCCAGAGTTTTTTTTCCTTTCTCCCTTTTCTCGGGGGAAGGGGGGTAGGGGGGATGCGGGGTGGGGGTGTGTGAGGAGGGAAGCTCTAACCCT
>JAOXXN010000471.1:49996243-50006653 GCA_026770055.1 Myrmophylax atrothorax
TTTTCCTCTCTCTCCTTCCTTTTCTCTTGGCTGGTTGGGGGGGGAGAGGAACACTTTTTCTCTGTTCTTGGGCAGTTCGCATTTTGTCAGCTCAACCCAAGACACCCCTAACCATAATATAGCTGTATTCATCAGCTCCAGATATTTTCCAATATATGCATTTCCTTAGATTACTTCCAACTAAATTAACTAACAATGTGAAGATGTGAGTTATGAAAAAAGACATTGGATTGAATAAAGGTAAAAGAAGATCTGAGTTTAAAAATAACTTTATGAGTGAAATAGATAATAACAAATGATTCAGTTACCAGAATATGTTATTATGAACATTGTAGAGCTTAAAAGAAGTTACTATAATGTCCTTTTATAATCACAGTTTTATAAGACATGACAACAACTATCTATATCATGTTCTTTGCCATATGCAAATTGTTTTGGTTTGGGTTTTTCTTTTTGTCAAAAAATGATATATCCAACATGGGCTTAAGTTAATACATGTTATCTGTATAAATTGTCTATGCATGTTCAAAGGAAAACATTACCTTATTTATAAAATACATTTGTCTAAAACAAATTCAATAGGAGAAGAGAAATGACTGATTATTTTAATCGGTAGTTGAAACAATGTCAAGCCTTAGAGAGAAAAAAAAATCATTCTCCTCTGTAAACAGGAGAAAAACAAGCAAAAAAACCCTTTTGTAAAAATGTGAAGTATTACATGGTATGCATAGTATAAGGGTGTGCAATTACAGAGTGGTCTGTATAAGATTGTATTATAGAGGCAATTAGGTGGGTTACATTCTCCCTGAAAAAGTTACTACACAAGGGTAAAGAAAGTAGGCAATATGAGTAATTCAGAAGTATTACAGTGTGTATCCTCTGTAAATATGACTGTCTCTATTAATAAACAGTATGGAGTATACTGAAGAAAATAATATCATAATGTCATGTATGTGAAAGAGGAAATCCTTTCAGTGCAGTATGACACAGAATTTAGTACAAAGGTTATTTACATAGGGTAGAATTTATATCATACAGTTAATGCTGGAATTTTACAGTCACTTTAAGCTTGTACTTTTGTGAAGTTAATTCATCCTGGATTAGTTATCTGAGATGGTTTACTGTGCAGCACACCAGGTACAAAGAATAGGTTGAGACTTTAGGAAGAAGCAGACTTGATAAATACAGTATTACTCCATTCTCCAGAAGAGTCAAGGTTAACAGTGAAACTATAGTTTGCTCTTTCAGCTTTTACTAGAGAAAATCTGAGCAAAAGAAAGAAAGGTACATGCAGAAAACCAGTCCAGGGATATCTTATTAGAAGTAAGTCTCAGATTTGGCCACTGTGGATCCCCAGGCTCACTGGAAATCCCTGCCTAGATTGCTTCCTTTAACTGAGAAAGGATTGGACCCATAGTGGTAGGATGAAAGCACAATCTGTCTTGTTTTCCATTACATATAGACACCAGGTAATTAGTACTACATTAACAGACTCACAAGAAAAGAGATATGGATGTCCTGCAACTGAATTGTCAAATAGGATCCCATTTCCCTATGCACAGGGAAGAAAAGGAACATAATTAAGAGACCATATGTAAGAAACAAAAGTGCTAGAAAAATTGTGATAAATATGAAATTGTTACTAGGCTGTTTTTTTAGGTCTTCTAATGTTATTTAGTTATCTGTTTATTTATTTTGTGTGAAAGAACTAATAACAAAAGAACTTTTCACTCATCCTCAAACTTTAGTTCAATTTTGGCTTTTTGAAGAGTAATCCTATTCTTCAGCAAAGCTACATCAGCAAAAAAAAAAAAAAGGAAAATTGGCTCTGTGCTTGATTTTGTTTGAAAACTATTCCTATTCTTGGGTTATTTTCACATTTAACTATATCTCTAAGTGATTGAAGAGTCCTTTACAAAACAAGCTAATTCATATTAAATAATAGCTCTGGTTGTAGGAGGAACAAGATTTCAATTTTAGAAAAAAATAGGAATAAAATTATACATTTAAGTTACCATTTGCAAGATATGCATGTTCTGTTCAGAATACCTTAGTACTGTTGCATAGCTGATAACAAAGGAAGTGGACTTTGTTCTGCTAGGAAAGCAGATTAGAGTGTATGATGCAGACCCAATAAGTTTTGCCTACATACTCTGAATATAATGCAAAGTTCATTATGTAACAATGAATGTATTTTGGTACATTTATGGGTCTATTCCTATTTGAAAATGTGTAATGGTTCTTCTTCCTCTCTCTGGTATTGTAAGGCCTAAGTAAAAAAACAGTAACAGTATAAGAAAAACTGAGGAAGTGCTATAGATGTGCTCTGTGCCATAGAATTTATATTTCATGTTCATGTAACCGGTTTATTTAGCACTCTACACAGTGACCAGTGCTGGATTTTTTGAAGAAAGTCATAATGCCCTTGAAATACATAATTGTGAAATAACATGTTTACAAAAGGTATCTCTCACTGAGTGCAGTCACAGTACTTGACTTTAAGCCATCTTAACCATGAATCAAGTGTTCATGAGTTTCATGTTAGGCAAGGCAAAGCTCCAGAGTTTAGGACAGTGTGGCATGGTTGTATTGGCCTAAATTTGCCATTAGATTTAACCTAGCTTCTATGGAGGTTTCAGGCAACCATTGTTGAGAAAACTAGCTGTGCTCAGCTGTTCTAGGGTAGACCTAACACACAGAACACTAGTTCAGGGTGCTAAATGTGGTTTTCTCAATTCTGAGTCTGATCTATGCCAACCTGCATAGCCACAGCCTTTGGTTATCTTTGTGATCTGTGAAAAAAAAAAAAAAGAGAAAAATGGCAGGTCATGTTCTTGTGTGTTTGCTTTTAGTTTCGTTGATGATAAATCTTTGTTAGTGGTTTGAATAATATTAATTTGTTCCATGGGAACAAAATCATCATCTATACAGTGATCAAAGAGACTCCAGTGTGGGACTTCAAGTTCTTATTTTGGTAGGCAATACCCTCCTATTTAGAATAGCCAGAGGAACTTGTCGCCCACCTAATCTGTCCTTTACTACTTTAGCACCGACCTACAAAATACAGCAAGAGTGAAGAGGAAATAAAAATATCACTATATAATTTCAAATCCATATACTGCATTATCCTATTTCCACTCTTTCACAGGAAAAGATCTTGAAAATCTAGCTGGAAAACTACACTGCCTGAAATCCAGCTGGAACTGTAAAATGCATAAGTAGTAACCTAATTAAAACCTTTCGGAAAAACTAATTCTTGAAAGAAAAATGCCTTTTTGATGTGATCAGCAACAGTATTTTGTAATTATTAAACATGATTGATGTTGTTTTAATGTTAGTGTTTAATTATACAAGAAAAACTGTAGGCTTTTCAATCCAATATTGAAGTGACACTTACTAAATTGCAATTTTAATTACATTTTAGAAAGGGCGAGGCTGTAGAAACATGACATGAAAGTGCTGTTTTCACTTGATGGTGTTTCTTTTACTAATGACAAAGTCCCAGTCCATTTACACTGCTGCCCTCAATTGTAGCAACAGAAAAATCAAAAGTGAGCAATTCAGATATATATAAGATCCTGTAGGACTGAAGCCAGCCTGCACAAACCCTGTGAGACAGCTATCAGCTAGAAGCAGCAAGGAGCTCAGCTGCTGCTGGCTGGTAGGGAGGAGGTTACTCCCCAAGAATTCACACAGTAGGTTCTCACAGAACTCTGCAGGTGCATGAAAACAGCCAGGATAAAATAATATAAATATGGAACTTGTGAGATATGGGTTTTAACCAATTAAAGGTTCTATCATGGTGGTGTGAAACTTTATTTAGCCAATAAGATGTAGTTCTAACCCTATATAAACCGTGTGCTGTGTGTAATAAAGGGTCTTCACTATAAACCTCATAGGCTTGTTGTGTGAAGTCCTTTCTGCAGAAAATTGTTTACTTTACTCAATACTGGAATTAAACCTTCATTGCTCTAAAGAGATACCTTTGTTGCAAAGCCATCTTTGAAGGAAGCATGACATTTTCTGTATAGAAGAAGGTAAAAAGGTAGCAAGAACTATAGCTATCTGTATAGAACGCTGTGCTATCATCACTTTCAGCAGTTTGTAATATAAGCTCAGTATTTGAATGAGTTTTCTTAAATGGCAATCTAATTCAAAATTGTAGGCAGAATAATTATGGCATCCTTTGTTTATCTAAAATAACTAAGGTTACTGGTAATTTCAGGACCACCTGGTACTCCCCAGGCAGCTTGTCTACTTTTACCACTTTGCATTGTACATTTGAGGCTGTTGCTCAATTTGTTATTTAGAAGAGAGACAGAAAACTAAGGAAACTTTCTGTGAAATGAGATGTATGTACAAATTCAAATATTTGATACATCTCAGCTTCTGACTTACCAAGAAATTATTCATGGACAGATGAGTTATTTTCATTATGAGTTTTCTATTAAAGTATTATTTGTGTACACAGTAGACCTCCAGCTTAGCCCTTTTAATAGCATCAGAACCCTGGGAAGTGAACCAGCTATCATGAGTTGCTTTCTTTTGTTGGGTAGAAAGCAACAAGGAAAAGAGAAAACAGAAGAGAGGGAAAAGGCTATCCAGACAAGTTGTAGATGGCCCATCCCTGGCTGTGTTCAAGGCCAGGCTGGATGGAGCTCTGAGCAACCTGATCTAGTGAAAAGTGTCCCTGACAATGGCAGGGGATTGGGACTAGATGATCTTTAAAGTCCCCTCCAACTCAGACTATTCTGTGATTCTGTGATAATGCGTTTCTTCAGACTTAAATAAGAATGTGAAAGTATTTTGAACTATATACAGTTTCAACTTTGATTGTACTTTGGAAATTTTTTCCTCTAAAAATAGTTCTATGATGTCTATTATGTTTCATTACTTTCCATGTTAAATTTGTTTAAGCAACAAGAAAAATGAAAGAGAGAAGGAGGTAGCTGAAACTGTGACCTTTAAAACTAATAGCATATTTAAAAGTGTCATATGTGGTTTCTTTTGAGTGCAAGCAAGCCAATGCTGTGTACATAAAAGCTTAATGATGTGTGATTCATTACAATTCAATGAACTGTGATGAATATGGGAAAAAATAGTTCTTTTATATGCAGGTAAGTTCCTCAGAGGGATTTATTTTCAAATAAGTTAAAGAATGCTCCATTATACTTCTCAAAGATATCAGGAAGTTATGTCAAGATAACTAGGTCCTCTAAATAAGAGCAATAGCAAAGAAATAGAAAACAATATGCCACATTCTTTGAAGCTGCATTTGTATTCAAAAGCACTTGAAAACATTTAAATATAAATGAGAGACAGAAGTGCTAGGATAAGGTCCCACACTGAACACAGGTGCTCTGAAAGGAAAGTATAAAGTCACTACATTTTCTAATGACAGATTTCTTGGATAAATCCTAATCAGCAACTAGAATGAGACACTGATGAATTTTTAAATTTTCTTTTCCTTTTCTTGGTTAGATGACTTTCATTTGAAGCAAGAGATTAACTCCTCTGCCTTGCTAGAATAAGTTTGCTGTTTTCATTTCTAGGCTTGTGAACTCAGGTGAATCTTACATATAGGACATGCTTTTGCTTCCTCAAAAGCAGTGAATTCAAATAAAGCAGTACTACAAACAAAATTCTCAGCTTGTCTGTAGATTAAAACATATATCAATATATATGAAAGTGGGGAATCGCCAGCCCGTAGGGCTGTATCCACAGGTTTGAGTTAAGGCTCAAGACAGGACATGGAGTAGGTTAGTCCACGGAAGTACTGTTATTGTGTGCTTGGGCAAAAGGCAGTAGACAGAGACTTCTTAATTTCCACAAGGCTCATGTTGTCCCAGGGGATGTATTTTGAATTGTCATCTTTGCAGAGTCTTGTCGAAAGTGAGGTCACGTTCAGTGTTTTTGATTCACCCATCACCACTGCATGAGGGGTGCTAATTAGAGCAAACTTTACTATTGGTTTATACATGGTATTATGATCATAAAGAGCATGTAAGTTAGTCTGAGTAACTTCTTGACTTGAGAGAATTTTGCACGTGCAGTTGAGTGCCATATACAACATCTAAGCCAAAAAATTAATACCGACTTAACTGTCACAAGAATTGTTAAGGGAAAGAAAAAAATTAGCATATTGTAAAAGTAATCAGTAAACAGTATATCACCCTGTGGCATCACTTTTATGGCATTTGTTTCAAAAGTCACATATCAATATTGAAATAGCTTAAACGGACTACTTCATGAGTGCATCAGTAGTTTTAACAAAACAGACTACATTAAGGTTCAACTTATAGCCATTAAAGATAGCAAAAGCCAAAATCTTTGTGTTATCATACTTATATAGAATAACATTATTGTTTATAAAGCGATAGTGTAAAAATACAAATCCATCCTATGGTACAGGAAACTACCTTACAAATCTTCCTGGAAATCAAACTGACTATTAATTACATTAAAATACGGGCTATGGGTCAAACTGACTTACAAGTCAGTGAAAAATTGTAGGTTGGTATCCAGTGTGACATACAAAAATACCTGAGTTATGATGGACTGAGCAACTGTCTGAGAGGAATCCCAAGGACACACAACCAGTAGATAGCAAATGCAAAACCTGAACCTTAATATCTTAACTCTTGTGCTTATTCTTAACTGCAGTCCTATCATTTTTCTGAAGTTTTGTAGCAGTGTGCTTACATTGAGTGAAATACGTTACCTCTAGGCTAGAACTCTACTTATGAAAATTGTAATGCACGATTTAATTTCCAAGGTTAGTTTTCCTGATAATTTATTGACAAAATATCAACGTTATACTGTAACAATAACTGTAAGGTTCAAGTCATAAAAAGCCTAGATATTCACATGCTAGTTGTTCGAGATGTAGCTAACATTTAATTTCTTATAAGAAGTTTCATAAGCTCCAAAATCCAAATATATTTAACCTTCTCAACATCTTAAAGAGACCGGTGGATGAATTTTATTACCTCTGGTTTAAAGAAGAGCAAATGAAACTGAACAGACTGCAGAAGACCAAGTTTAGAACTTAGGCCTTGCTACAAATCTTGGACTGTGTTAAATGAGAATGAATGTTTGTTTTGTTTTGGCTTTTTTTTTACAGGAGAAAGAGAAACAATCTCATTAAATTAAAAAATAAACTCAGTTCTTCTGTGTATTTTTAGGTAGCTGACAAATTGCATGTAAATATCACACCTACTAGAAAGCCATCCATAAAGGAAGTAGCAGTTTTTTCTCCTAGTTTGTCTTAACAATCTGCTTTTTGTGCAGCTATATTTGTAGTTCTTAAACACAATAAATGTTCATCAAGTAGAACTGATTCATAGTTTTAAAGATATACACATCCAAAAATTACAATATTTGAAAATTGGAAAATGTCTTACTAGTTTGAATCAGTTACATTAAAAGCTTAATAAACAACAAGAAATGTGGCAAACATCTACTCTGACTTAGGACCAACCACAGAGTGTGGAAATCTGGGGTCGATTCATATTCTAAGCATCAGTTCTTGTACAGATTAGATACTATTCCATCTTCACTTACACACAGACTTGCCTGGTTATTCTTATGGACTGATGCTAAAAACAAAACCTAAAAAACAAGCCAAAATCAATTACTAGAAAACAACACTATTTTTAAAGGCTTTTGTAATAATAAATCTGAGATGGAAGGCAATATTAACACGTTTACTATAAATGACCTTCTTGTCAAATGTATTTTAGGATACAAAAGGCCCTAATGTCTTTCAGAGACTATAGCAAGAAACATGCCACTTCTTTTTATAATTAGTTTCTAGACTGAATTTTTTTCTTGACTTACTAAAAAAAAGTTGCCTACATAATACTTTTTGGATGACAGCAACATAGAAACTTGAGGGAAGAGGAAATTATCAGGTAACAAAATCTCTGCAGTTTTCAGGCCTGTCTGCAGATTTTTCAAAACTCAATCTTAACAACAAGTCATAGAATAGTATTCTGCCTTATGTCATATCTAAATTACATCAATACTAAGATGCAATTTTCTGCTAGATTTCTGTAAGACTCTTTTTATACTGTAGTGTTAGAAATCTGCCATTCCATGGTCTAACAGAGAACTATATGTTGTAGATACATCAGAGACTTGAGAGCTTTCCTAGAAGCAGATAAATTATGCTACTTTATTGCTAACAAAGAGTAAACCACAATATATTAAATTATACTTTTTTCTAACAAAGAGTAAAATAACATGTGTGTTTGCATGGTACTGATAATGCCGTTTAGAGATACATGAAAGTCAAGAAAAAGCCCCTAAATCCCTAATAGCAAAACTTGATTTAAAATAAACTTGTGGATACTGCCATTTTTCTGGGCATAATACAAACAAAAATAAGTAAACACAACTGTGTAGGTTTTTAATGCTTATTTCTCCCATTTTTGCCCCCTGCCCAAGAAACACTCGAAAAAACTAACCTAGTTCTTGTGGTCTTCTACTGTATTGCAGTCAAGGAAAGTAGTAAGTAATATTACAGTTGAGACAGAATAAGGGAAAATACTACTACTGCACAAGTAGCACTGAAGGCAATCTCTTTTAGTGAGTCTTGTGTGAGACTGACACCCTTTTTAAAGACAAGTGCTGAGGGGACTATTATTATAGTCTCTCCCACTGGCCCACTGGCACCGGCAATTGACATAGGTCTCCTGGAAGAGAAAAAAAGGTGGACTTTACAGAAGGGCTTTGGAATTTCTTGTCAGAGAAGAGAGAAAGGTATTAATCAATGACCATACCTTAAGACTTGCAGGAGAAAAAATTCAGCCTACCACAAACTGCTAATTAACTGTGTTTTTTCACAGTGAGGTAAATCTTGCAAAGGAGACATGTCTTTTGGTCTTTTCTTGTTTACAGGACCTGAATCTTTCAAATAGTTTAAGTTACTGTGGTTAAAATTCCTTTTCTACATCAGTATTCATTGGCATTCTTACTATGCTGAAAGGAAGCTGGGCTCAGCTGGAATTGTTAGGCAAATCTGTGATCAGATGACTCTGTGAGTCATAATGTTACAATCCAGAAAGGCTATGACCACAAAGGGTGTTAGTATACTTACCTGAATCACATCTGAGCAATAACTTAGTTTGGAAACATATGGGTCCCTTTGTAAATAATTGGGAATGACACTGAGACAGACTGCAAAAGCAGTAATAAAAAGACAAGCAAGAACATGATAAATTTCTTTATATTATCAAAAAAGGCAAACCCAAAAGTTTGCACTGAGGAGGAGCTTTCTTGCTGCAAAATTGGCTTACATGATATAAGTTTAGGATGTAAAATTAACTGCAGTTTTTTGGTACATGGGTATTTATGTATCTAATAATTAGAACTTGCAGCTGGGTTGTCACAAGAGCTTGGGCACCAGTGGAATTAGTGCTATAATGCTGAACTGCAAACTTCTAATAATTTTAACTGAAAGTTGGAGAGTGGAAAAACTGTTTGCATTCAAAATTGTGATCCTGAAACCTCATTTTACTACCATGGCACCAACAGTTTTTAACAGCCTAACTACTAGTAACGCTGTTTAGTAAGGCTGTACTTTCTGAGTAGGAAGCAGACTATGAAGAAGGAAAAAGGACACATTTACTTGCTCCTAAATTAACACTTTAATAACTGGTGTCTTTTTCTCAGTGTATCTTTGCTTCTTTTCTGCTTCAGTGGAGTGGGCGGCAGACCTGAGACTTCAGCTGGAACAGTTTTGAGCCTTCTGGAACCTCCTTGGATTTAATCAGAAAAAATCAGAACTGATACTTTAAGAGGAAGATGCATTTGTCTACCGATGGAGTATACGGCAATTTTTTCAGTACCATTTTGGGTAACAAAAAGTTAGTTTCAGCTGAGTGACAGTAATTTACAGACATGGTGAGTTCCAAGAATTGAGGAAGTTACATTTATTACTGAAAGCTTAGTAACTTTTTCATTTTTTAAGCAAGTGATCACAGCTGTGCCACTAACTGGCACGTTGTCCTGCTTCCTCTCAGCTGGAGCACCTGCCCTGAGCGTGGCTCCGCGTGGAGACAGAGGTGACACTGGGATGCCCTTTGCCCGCTGGCCAGGCAGCCTGGCAGACAGGGAGACCCGCCGCCTACCCAGCCCAGCCTGGGGCACACGGGACCCGGCCGCTTGTGAAGCGATGCGCTGGGGCAGACAGCGCCGAAGCCTGCGGCTGCCAGCGGGCTTCCTCCTGACTCCTCCAGAAATGCTGCTCGGCCAACACGTCCCGGGCGCGGGGAGCGGCAGCGCTGCGGCGCGCCCAGGTGTGGCCACCTCCTGCGGCGGCGAGGCAGGGAGGAGGGCAGTGAGGGAGGCGGGCGCGCCTGACGGGGATCAGCGCGGGGGTGGGGTGGAGTGGGGTGTGGAGCAAGG
>JAOXXN010000471.1:50007315-50021511 GCA_026770055.1 Myrmophylax atrothorax
GGCCCTGCTGTGCGCGGGGCTGGAGGTGCCGGTCCCGCCGAGAGCGCGGGGAGCACCGAGCGGCCGGAGAGTGGCAAAGTTACCGGCGAGGGCAGAGGCGAGGCAGTGGCTCGGTACAGGGTATGGCTCAGGTGAGTGTCAGATACCGCAGTTGGGATCGGATAAGAAACAGCTGCTAGGCAAGTAGAAAACAAGGCGTGTATTGTTCTCTGGTTTTGTTTTTCTTCCTAGCTGGAATTGTTTTAACGGTTTGTATGTAATGCTAAAGAACAGTGCTTTATTATTGTCTATTTGTTTACTCTATGAGTTGTTTTTGTGAAGTCAGAGATGAGCAAACCTCTTGCTAGCTGCCATTATATTTCGGGAAACTTTAGCAGAAATTTTAAGAAAGTTAAAGAAGCAATAGGATGTCCTGGATCCAAAATACAGAGTGAAGGCTACAGCACCCTAGTGTTCCCACAGCAACTTGCTGCAGCTCCAATTCCACCTTCAGCTTGCTTATTCATGCCATGCAGTTCCTTACTCCAGCAACTCTCCAAGTTGTTCCACTGGAATTTCTTGCAGTATGAGGTTTGACTCCAAGGTAGCAAAGGTGGCTTAACCTTTCTCTGGAAGAGAAGTGTTCTGAAATAAAAAAAAAAAGCTAAAGATACATTTAGACAGAGGATGTGATTAAATTTATTTTGTAAATAACTACTAGGTTGAACTACACTTAGTAACTTCTTTGTATTGATAAAAGGAACAGTTGTATTGGAATTATTGCAATCAGTATTTTACTCTGAGTTGATCCATATTAATTCATTAAGTAATCACTTAAAAAAGGTTATTTGAGCGATGTGTTTGAGTTTGTTTGGTTTTGTTTGTGGTTTGTTTTTTTTAAGCATGTAGTCAATACGCTGATTGTATTATGTAGGTTTTGGGAAAGATGTTTCATTTACAATGTTTTCTAGGCCTATTAATATTGTCAGTTTATATGGAGTCAATTACAATGGGAAGATGAAATTCACTACTTGAAGGTTTAATTCTGATCCATGGTAAGACCTGTTGTACTGATGTATTTTGTTTTTTTTTTTTTTCTTTTACTTGTTTATTAGGAACTTAATTTAGTATGTGGTTTAGCCGAAGCTGGGAGCAAGCCTGAACTTGCTTGTGTTTGTTGAACTGATTACTTAAAGTGTGATTGTCTTGCCATGTACTTTTGAATATTTGACACTTTCTTCAGGCTTTTATCTGTATTGATACTAAAAACGAAAAAATCCCCAACTCTCACTTGAGTGTTTCTGTGTTCAGCTATAACCTGTTGCTCACACATTTTATTATTTTAATTTGGATTGCTTGCTTGCTTCAGCAAAGACTTGTCAATCTTCCAATCAGTGTTGTCTTCAAGACTTTTCAGCTTGAAAATCATAGAATGGAAGAATTGTAAAATCAGCTGACAGCTTTTCAGAATGTTAGGTGCAGGTACTTATTTGCCATGCAGTAAAGGGTCCTGAGAGCTATAGTTGCCATTTCTTTTTAATGTTATTTAGCTGTCACTTGTAGTAAACCAAAGGAACTTTTAAGCCACTCTGAGTTTCTTGCCACTCGTTGTCCAAGTCTTGTCTATAAGATAGGAAATGGAAGAAATTGAGAAGCAGTTTGTAAAGAAATGTGAGAAACATCTTCCTCTATGAATTAAAGTTGGATGATCCCATAGAAGTCTTGGGATGTGCAAGACATATTGCAATTCATGCCCTGCCAAAACTTTTTCCTTACAAAAAAACCCTGGATGGTTTTTCTCGTATTGGGTTTTTCCATATAACAGTTTAGATGTTTATTCTTATTTTGATAAAATGGAACGGTCAAGTGTCTTCCAAAAAGTTTCATTTTTTTGTTTGTTTGTATAACCACTATAACGTTTTCCTAGTTTTAGTAACCATGTTGGGAATGATGGCTTTTGTCTTGGTTACCTTATATAGGAGGATATGATCTGACAGCAAGAATCAATTTCATTTAAGCAAGACCAAATTCCTGTTGGTGGGTCTTTTTTTTTTTTTTTGTAGAATATATTTCTGTGTAGGTAAAATCTATTTTGCCTTGCTCCTTAGACAAGTTTTGTTTTACAAGATGTATACAACCATACATGTTAATGTTCTTTACTTAAACTTGTAGTGGTACAAATACGGATGTGAAAGAGAATGAATGTGCACATGTTATGTATATGCACGCCGTATCTAATGCTGGACAAACTTATTTTGCACTTAAAGCTAAGAAAGAGGTTAAATTCTTTTAAAAATTGATATTAATCACATCAAAACAGATGGACATATTGAATATGGTGGTCCTTGAGTTCTGCTTTCCTGTATACTTCTTGAGTTAAAGCTTTAGTAGAAATAAAACATTGTAAGTAGCAGTTCAGAATTTCTCTCTAGCCTCCAATACATTCACCAGTGTGTATAGATTTGTTTAGTTGTCTATTACTGTAATCTGTGTGAGTAGAAAAACCAAATCGGTTGTCAGATAACCTTTTGCTCAGACCCACAAAATAGTATGTGACTGAACCTACTGGTATTTAACCAGCTGTATAGCTAGGCCAGATCTATAGTGTGTCTTCGTGAATCTTGGTGGATGCACTTGCAGCTTTTGCCATAGACCACTACAGAAACAGAAAGTGGTTTGGGCTTCAACTTCTAGCAGTGCTGGCATTTTGTGGTCAAAATGTCTTCTCAGGAAGCAGTTCCTTCCTTCTTCAGACTGCTACATGTGTTTTTCATAAAATACACTGTAAAAAGTAATCATTCTTGCAAATTTAGAAGCAAAGTTTGTTCTGTTCTAGGTAATCCTTTGCATTGTTACATGGTGTATACAGAGATGAGTGAGAATCCAAATAGCTGGTAATACTTAGCTATTTGAGTTCCTGAAGCAACAACACTGGAGGTGTTCAGGAATAACGGGTAGCCAAGGCTATTATGTGTAGAAAGAACTGTATTTAGATACTGAAGGAAGTGTGTGTGTATAAATATATATGTTTACATAAAAGAGATATATTTATTTATAAATATAAAGGTAAAGCTACTTTCCTTAGTGTATTTTTTGTTACTGTGAAAAGTGGAGGGATTGAGAGAATGATACTGTCTGAAAATAAACAATAACACCTTAGTGAAAAAATAGACAAATGCTACCTTGAAACCCAGAACTGCCAAAGAAGGTGAAAATGGCTGAGATAACCAGCTGCAACTGCAACTTTAAAACTCTTAGACTGGTATGCTAACACTGTAGGGGTTTTAAAAATTTGAATATATAGATATTTTCTTTTGTTTTTGTTTGTTTGGGTTTTTGTTTCTTTGTTTTAATTAATGGGTACATGAATAACTCTTTTCTGGCCCCCAAAAATGCGTCTGTTACTTTTTTCCTCACCTAGTAATTTCTATACTAGTTATTGTTTCACTCTGTAATCAGAATCTCAGAAGATACATTCAATTTCTTAAGACACTATGTATTTATATTTGTATTTTTCCAAGGTTTAGAGATAAGTGGAGGCCATACTGTTGAATTTGATCCTTTATGGCTAGAGGCTTACATGAAAAGTTTGAGAAAATGCTGATGTCTGAAATTTTTAAAGGAATGATGAGAGTTTAGATAAGCATTCAGGTTGGGAAAGGACAAAGGTAAATCTGAAAATGGATTGTTAATCAGTTTGGTTCAATACAAGGCTTTTTGAATTTAAATGACTTGAGAATCTTTTAGTGAGGGTTAACTCTGTAATAAACATAATCTTGCTTGAGAGGTTGATACCTGGTTGACCTATAGAGTTGTTTCTAAACAGTTTCAACTGTTATCAATTTAATATTCAAGATAATAAGTCACTTCTCAGACTTGTAGTGATTATAGCCGATAAAAATATTTCCACAAAAATTAAGTTCAAGAAACTAGTAAGAATTCAATGACTTATTTTAAATAATGAAATAGTTATAGTAAGTGTTCTGGGTTAATTTCAGAAAAATGTGAATTTCTTTATCTTTTTTTTTCTTATTACTATACCACGTACATATATATGGTATAAGTACAAAAGGTTTAGTCTTTCTCTTCACCTCTTTTTGCAAAGTGTGGAAGTAATAAAGATACAAAATTTCATGAGAAAAGACTTCTGTTGATTTAGATAGTTATTTAGTAATTTATTTCATAATCATAATGAAGTATAATCACCAATAGCAGTGATAACAGTTGCACTTCATTCAGTACACTATTTTAAGTTTATACTAATTTGTATGCAGCTTTGGGGAATGAGGAGGGGCATAAAGATTTGTGACTACATTTCTGAATAACAACTTAGATATTCAAAAGACATTGGAGGAATCTTACAGGAAGAGGTTTTATTCTTTACTGAGGAATTTATTGAGGAATTGCTACAGTACAAACATGGGCAATCTTTTAAGCTTCAATTCTAGATCATAACTAGTGCACTTTTTTTCAGGAAATACTTGAAGAATAAGCCATCAGTGCCTACTACCATGGATAAATTTTGGGCATATGATTTTTTCTCTTTCTAGTTTCTACTTAAGTCTTCATACTGTTATGCTGAAGCTCTTCTTTCTTTACCATGCTGCTTAAGGCTAGTACCTGCATGCCAGGACAGCTTCTAGTCAGTAGATTTCCCTAAAGCCAAAATACTCTTTATACAGAAAGAGGTGAAAAAACCTGTTGACTGCTGCTGATACTAACCTTCTTTGAAGAGATAGGATTTTGGACTGTCTCAAACATCTTCAGAATAATAGTGTCTGGATTTTGTAAATTGTAAATTTAGATATGGCACTGAAAGAAAGAATAACTCAAATAGATGGAATCTGGAGAGTGTAGGAACTGAGTTAGAAAATACTAAGGAAAAACTGTCATGGGCATTTGAGACAACAGATGTCCCTCATATGGAGGTTAGAACTTTTGTATGGGGTATGGGGTCATGCATCTTCTACTGTTTGTGGCCAAGGAAAAACTGCTTCCTTGACAGAGCTGAGAAGCTAGTAGTTAACCTGTTTCCTGCTTTTTGGCATGACTGTTTGAAGGGCCTGATCTGCTGTTGTAAACCATTTTATTGATTACAGTACTTGTTCAGTTGGATTCTCAGTTGAAGAGGGCTTGAATGCACAGTTCACATAGAATGCTCTAGCCAGTCATTTTTCCTTTTCACTTCCAGTGAAAGTGCATTTTGTTGCTAAAAGGAATCTAAGATTCAGAAGATAAGGGAAGGGCAGCCCTATTTAGGTTCCAGTTCTGGTCTTAGATAACTTTTTTGCTCCCTGATATCCAAATACTGTGTAATAAGAATGTGTGTGTAGATAAGTAGTTCATTTCTTAAGCTGTTCATCTTGATGTTTAGGAATATACGTTTTAAGTCTGTATTACTTCTGCTGCATTAAGACTTTGATTTTGCTATTTTCTTTACATAGAGTAAGATATAGGGTGGAGAGTGTATGCTGTTTACTCTTGTTGAAATTTTCGTATACAATTACTTTAGAAATATTACTGTAAAATGTCAGGGAGCCTTTCAGAACTTTATTCAAGATAATTGTAAAGTTCAGGTAAGAATTCTTTTTAATGTGCATTTTCTTTTCCATATGTTTACAGTATAGGAAAAAAAATCATTGTGAACTGAAGAAACTTCAAGAGGTGTCTTGAAGAAACTTCTATTCTCTGCTGGCTGGCTGACATCAAATTTAAGAGGGCTTTCTTGCTAGTGAACATGCACACATCCTGACTATTTCTACAGGACTGTTTAGGGCAATATTCGGAATGAAGTCATGTCATCCATAGGCAATGGCACTGATATTGAAGAATTTTTGGCCAACATTAACCTTGGACAGTATATTCCTAACTTCAAAGAATATGGCTATAACACTGTGAGAGATTGCGTGGGAGTAAATAACAATGTGCTTCAGCAAATGGGAGTGTTGCCTACAGGACATCGCAGAAGGATTCTTAAGCAATTAGACAACAATCTTTCAAAAATGCAAGGAAATTCTCTCTTCTGTGAAAATCTAAAATTCAAAGACTCAAAAGGTTTAGAAGAGAAGCAATATTCTTCCACGCATCAGGAGTCTCCAGTAAGCAATTCAAGTGTAGATGGGACTGGCTTGATACCTGCAACACTGTCAGAACAACTTAATAAAGCTTACATTGATAAGGAAAAGTTTGAACTTGCAGAGCAAAACTTAATGGAGACATATGATGATAGCTTTACAAATCTGGATTTTTCTAGTTTATACCAGAATTCAGACAGCGTACTAAAAGTTGTCAGTCAAACTGAGAGTATTAAAATGAATACTCAGCCAGATCCATCATTGAAAGAAGCTGCTGCATACCAAGCTGATGAGGACTTGACTGGCTGTTTGGTATTTCATGATCCTCCTCCTTCATTTGCTCATTCATGTGAGACAAAATACCATGAAAACAAACATCTGAGGTTTGCAGATGAAGGTGATTTATCTGATAGTAAGCCAGATTCTCCATTCTATAAATTTAAAGGAGAAATGATAGACAATGACTTATATGATTCCTGCACACTAAACTGCATGAAAGTATTTCCAAGAGCAAGCCGGTCTTTTATCTTAAGGCATCGACCTGTACCAGAAATTCCCGAATCAAGTAAAGTTCAAGCTTCATCAAGGTAATTGCTGTTTATTACTTATGAGGAACCACTATCATTGGTAGAAATTATGATTTGGGGTGTGGTGTTTTTTTTTTTTTGTTTCTTTTGTGTTTGGTTTTTTTTTTTAATTTTTATTTTTTTTTCTTATGTGCTGTAAATACACTGGATCTGGTATGAATGTTTCCAGATTAATTGAAGGATGATTAAGCTTCAATGCAACTTAAAAGCAAAATGAGAATATAAAGGGAAATTTTGGAACAATGTGTCCTTGTAACCTCCCTAAATATCTTCGTGTCTACATGTTATCAAAAAAAGAGGGATCCTTATTACTTTAGATATAACTGTTGTTAAAAACAACTATATAAAACATAAACAAGGACTTTCTTCAAGACGGCTCAGGATAATTTCTAAACTGGTTGTCAGTTAATTGTTAACTTTGGAGAATGAATGGAACCATTTTTGTCATGTTAGGTGTCGGCTTTTGCTGATGTTCTCGTAATAACAAAACCTTAACTTTTAACTATATTTGTAGTATAAAATTATTTCTGAAGCATTCCAGCGGGGTAAAAAAGCAGTGGAAAAAGGAGAAGAAAAAAGAGGGTAGATGTGGAAGGTTTTCAGAGTTTATGGAGTCTGAAGTTTGAATTTTTTTAAATATTCAAGTGATGTGACTGTATTTTTCTTCCTTCAAAATGGTTGAGTGCATAATATGAATCCAAAAATTACTGAGCAGCTCTTATTGTCTTGAATAAGAATTAGTTGTTCTAGCAAAATTATAATGGAATGTCAAAATTAAGTTCTAACGTCAGACATTTTCCTCATAATTTCAGACCTATCTTAATAAAAGTAATATTGTTTGAATGTAAAAAACTAATAGGCACTGAATATGCAGTCAATCAAAACATTACAGGCTGTAAATGAAGAATATTTCTGCATAGATTAGTTTGTAATATTTTTGGATCTATTAATGAAAGCTTTTATTCATCATGTTTAATAATCATGATTAAACAGAAGAAAAATTTGCAAGAAAAGACTTCTAGTGACAGGCATATGCAAAGATTTGTAGCTATATCCAAATCATTAGATTGCCTTTTTTTTTTTTAGTTAGTGTTTTTTTTAACCACTAGCTATGCCTGGAAGGGACATGTCTGAGAATCTTTTGTATTTATCTTGGCTTTTTCATCTGCATATCTCAGCAGTTACAAACATCATCATCGAGTTCATACATGCTCTAAATGCAGGGGTTTCCCAGCCTTTTTAAGATTCTTTTAGGTTACTGAAAGAAGTCAAAATTAAATGTTGCAATACAATTCTTTGAGCAGATGGAGAGGCAAAGATTCTTAAGAAATGTTTAATCGGTGACTTATTGGAACTTAAATATATGTATCTTTCATTGAGGAGTAGATTTATGTTAACATTTGTAGTGATTATCCCTACTTCATTTAATAAAGCTATTCATGCTGAGGTGAAGTGGAATTCTCAACATTAAAGACAATAATAATTAACTGCTAAAAGAGTACTCTTAATGTCTTTTGAGAAACAATGTTTCAGTAGAGAGACTATGCTATATTTGTGATTTCCCCACCATTGAAGTAAATCCTCCAAATCCCGGTCTGTTAGGGATTGATATGTCACTGGGTCACTAAATTCATTAGCCACCATTTTGATTTATGAGCCTCAGCTTATTTTTTTCATTTTTGTGATCCAGTTATAGCAATATGGAAGTCTTAAAAGACCAGCCTGTCTGAGGACGATCAAGGCAAACCAGAACTTCACAGGAGAACTTTAGCTTCACAGAAACGTACCTTGCTGGCCACATTTTTATAGAGGCAGAGAACTAATACAGAACTTTAAAACAGTAGCTTGCAAGCATCTTTAACCTCAGGAAAGAGTGTCTGTCTTACAGAATTGCATAGACAAACGTTCTCAGCTAACCTTATTGACAGATGCTGGTTTCATCCTTATTACATTTCATGAAGGCTATTCTGTAGAGGCAGAGAAATCCTGCTGAAATCTTTGGGGGAACTCAGCATTTCCTTCTAGTCATTCATGGGTCTTAGTTATTAAAGTTTAATTGAAGGAAATACTTTTCTAATCATCTCCTATGTGTCTTCTTGCACTAAAAGTCCATACAGTGGGGGCTCCTTGTGCCCCTGGGTAGAGCTACAACTATGTCATTTTTTAATGACTAATAATTAATTTTCCTCTCGCAATTTTATCTGCTTCCCTGTTCTCACTTATGCTCCTGGATCTTGCCTGTAAAAAAAATGCTGCCAGCTGGTAAGACACCGTCATTGTTACAGAATTAGTAAAGATCACTCAAAAGGTGTTTAAAAGTACTGGAATTGTTAAAAGGATTGCAAATAATCTTCTAAAATTGAAATAATCTGAATCTAAAACATCACTATTAGACAGTCATCACCCTTTCTGAGACTGTGCGTTCTGTATTGAAATGAGAAGTCCTAAGTTTTTAATATGATTCTCCGGTCATGTTGTAGAAGAGAACAAAGGATTAAATGTGGTATATTGGAAATTTCATGGTCTTCCTTGATCTGCTCTAAGTGACTTCTTACACATAGATATGAGTGAAAAACTGCGACTTCTGTAAGACAAAATATTGAAAGTAATGCACTGGATGGAACTGACCACTGATGTGCCTTTGGGACAAGATTAAATACAATTAGTTTAGCGGTAGTTTTAGAGGCTTTGGAGACTTTGGATCATGTCATTTAGCAGTCAGTCTTCAGTGAAATAGATACTGTTGCAAACATTCCAAGAAGCAATCTGTTCAAAGAAAAAGCTGAAGCAATTTATAACATGGTAGACCTGGTTTTTATATAGAATGCTACACAGATAAAATTTCAGGTTGATGATCTCTATATTATTTTAGATTTGTCATATCCCCCAACTTTGTTACTTGCGTTATTAATAGTGGGATTCCTCTGATTCTTTTTGAAGAGAAATAAGAACTAATAGGACAAAAGTAAATCTAGACAACTTGCTGCATTTGGGGAAAAATATAAGTAAGTAAAATAGATAATGGCGCCCGGCCTGAGCAAGCATCATTTATTTTCTGCAGCTGGCAGATCCTATGGTTGAACCTTCTTGCTTGGTGCTGATACTCTTTAGACTTCATTTTGTACCATACAAGTTGTCAAGATTGCTAATGAGGTGCCCAAACTGGTGCTGCTGTGTATCTTTACTGTGTTCTGTCACACAAAATAAATGTTTTAGAAGAGAGAAGCTGCTCCCTCTCTTCTACGGTCAAGCATCACCATTAATTTACTTCTGCAAGCAGTCTGTGGACTGCAAATCTTTAACACAGCATGCTAGAGTAATTTTGCTGTGTTTACATTATGGGAGGGTTAGGTCTTGAGATGGATAGAAAAGAAAACATGTTTTCAGTAAGTTTGAAAACAAAAGCTTCTTTCATTTAAAACACTCAGCAGATGAATGCTGAAACAAATGAAACACTGAGTGCTATCACTGACCTCTTTCCCTAACTTTTTTTGCAAGATGATGGCATTATATTGAAGAAACCAGCTCAGTGTGAAGTTTTAGCTATCTGGCCTCTCAGCCTTTAGCAAGACCAGGACCTGCCTCATCACACTCTTTCATCCTGTTTATATATAATAAGGAGCAGTAGAGAAGTGTATGTAGCCTAAGCCACATCCAGTACCTCTTAATATACGACAATAGTGAGCCTTAGTCATCACAGGTGTGATAGTCATCAAAGTGATAATAGAATAATAATTGAAATTATTATTATACCTTTGAAAAGTTGGCACACTTTGTGATGGGTGGACTGTTTGCACTAATCTTCCATTAAAGAATGAAATAAAGAATATCATCAATCTTCATGATTGAGATCAAACTGAGAGAAGAGGTATTCAACTTTTGAAATGGTTAGGGAAAGTCATAAATTGGTACAGATACAAGATTTCTTTTTTCCATTTTTTTTCTCCCAAAAAAGTCTTCATTATTTTCTGTCTTTTAATCCAGGTATTGAGTTTTTACAGTAACTAGCTAACTATTCTTTTGAGCGTTGATGAATTATTATCACTTTATAGCTTCCACTGCAGGTTTTTTGTTGTATATAACAAGCAGTTATTCAAAGTAAGCTAGTTGAATTTCTTTTATATCTTGAGATCATTTTTTACTTCATGTCAATTAGAAATTTGCTTTCCAAAAGTGGCAGGTGTTATTTTTGATTGCTGGAAAAAAAGGACTATAGTATACTTGTTATCAGTTTTTTGTGCCATGTATACATACATGTAGGTACATGGTCAAAAAAGAATACACAAATCCTGAAAAGTATGTGGATTTTTAAAAAAAATTATGTGGGTTTTTTTAAGCTTATTTTGTTGTTTTTCATTTCCTGGTGAATATATCCATCCACCCTTAAACTAAGCAAATGAGTCATTTTTTTACATAAGGAAGAAACCCATCATTTTTAAAGCTCTATAAGTCAAAACTGTTTATCTGTAATTCTTAATTCAGTTTAATGCTGCTAATATCCTTCTCAAAAACAACCTAACAAGGGAAAATCTGATCTGTGTTGAAATAAGTTATTTTGGGGTTTTTGTAAGCATATTGGGTTCTTTAAAATTAGGTTAGTACAAATGCATGAAGTTAGTTTGCTAATGGAACTTCAAAAGATGTAACTGTATCAATTTTAGTAAAATGTATGAAGAAACACAGACTTTTAAAGTGCTTGCTGTGTATTTTTTTTTTAATAATTAAGGAGATAAAACAATCAGATATAGGAACTATGCCATGATACACTCATCCTATGTTTTTTAAAACCAGGATTTTATAAAATATCATTGTGGAACTTAATTTATATAACCTGGGTAACATTTGAAATGTCTAGTAACTTTATAAGGTGTGGCTTCTGTTTTGAATTAAATCTAATAAACTCTTTGAGGCAGATCTAGGAATGGACTAAAAACTAAGCTCATGAATGTCTGTGTTCTGTCACAAAGAAACATCATCTTTTAGTAGGGAGTAATTCAACTTGGACTTCATGGGACAGTAGTTCTAAAGTCTTAAATGTAGCTAATATTAAAATAATAAAATTTCTCTATATGTTAAGTGGGGAAACAAAAGTTAGGAAGGAAATGGAGTTAATGGGGGAGTTCAGAGCTTGACTGAAAAGAGCTCTAATACAGACTGCTAGAATAATGAAGGTAGGTTAGAAGTATTCTAATTCACACACTTGTTCCTGCATTCTGATTATAAAGCTGCTGTCTCAGCCTGAAACCTCAATAATTATATGTCACCATTCGTGGATACACTGAAGTACTTAGGGGCCAGCACAACACCAGTAATAAAATAACTTTTCTGTTGTGTATGTCGATACATTCTTACCCATCTACAAGATATACAGGGGTAGTTACAGGCAGTTGCAATGCAATGTCATTTCCGTCTTGGTTTAAAACTTTGTGGGGATGTAATTCACCTTAGGAAATAAAAACTTTACAGCAGTTTTTTTCAGTGTTTAAGAGCATGTTTGTCTGTATTCCCATGCCCAGGCTGACATTGAGTTTAATTTAGATTTTCATTGTGCATCCTTCTTTAAATACAGTTGTTGGTAAGTGGTGTGAAGGAGAAGGGTAGGTAAAGGATTGGGGAAAAGTGTGGGATCTCCATTCTTCCCGGCAATCTAAATGTATCATAAGGACAATTCAGAACAAAAACCGTGAACTCAGGATGTGTTCTAGGATCAGAGAACCATTCAGTGTTGTAAAGGAAGGAAAACACATTGTTGTGGGACTTTTAAATTAAATCAGAAATTTTTCCCCAAGTCTTAAAATCTATTATTTCTGGATTTGTATATAATTTTAATACTGCTTGAGAAGTTTTGCTTAATTTCTGGGACATTTCACTTAATGTTTTCATTTTGTGCTTTGTTTTGTTCAAGCTCCCTTCAGAAAAGAAATATGGACCTTGTAAATATTTCTTGTACTGGGAGGCAACTTTCACAAAACAGTGAGTAAAGCATGGTAATATTTACATCTTGAATATTAAGGAAAAAGTAACCCTGGATGGGAAGTTGTCTAAAATGAGTATTGACTTGCATATTTTAAGAAATATTGGGCATCTCAAAGGTCTGGAAGACGTGATTTTTGTAATAGCAGAGCATTTAACCACTTCTGCATTTTTACTTTGTTTTTGATTATGAACAAATAAAATAAAAATTAGAAAATCCAGACTTTAAAAATTATTTATTTTAATATACTTTTTTAGACTAGTGGTTTGAGTTTCTAAAATTAGATCCAGATTTTTAAGCAGAGTTAGCTTTTTCTTGAAAAATACAAGGAGCCTAATCCTGACTAATGCTGCTTAATTTGTTTGTTAATGCTCATAGCTCCAGGAAATTAATGGTATTAAATTCTGAAGAATTTAGAAGTCTTGTGCAGTCAGTTGTGAACTTCTTTCGTATTTGAGAGATATGTCTTGTTCGAAGTAGGTATATTGACTTCAAGCAAATACTTGGTGACAAATTGAAGAATGTGAACAAAGGGCTTTTTTGGTGTGGGATTTTTTCAAAGTCAGAATTAATAACACTTTGGAGTTCTTGGTCCTTAGACAACTAAAGGTTTTTTATTTTAACTCAATGAAAGGTAGACAAGAAGAAAATGTCTGTATGCAAGTTATATTCAAATTGCATAGTAATAGTGGTAGTGTCTGTGGTGAAAAGGTGTCTGAAGTTTAGATAGAAATGGGAAATTGTTTCTTACTCTTTAAAATTTTTTCTGTGAAGGACAGAGAAATTGCAAGCTGAAAAATGTGTCCGTTGTTGATTTTAATATTACTTTAGTAGAGCGTTGTGCTGTATGACTGTATTTTTTTTTTCTTTAAGTAACTTTCACAGAAGAAAAGCCAGCCATCATCTCTCCATATGGGGAAACCTTCATTTGTGATAACCCTAAAGATGCTAAAGTAAGTTGAAAACCCTGAGTATAAATGGTCTATATTCACTTCACGTTCTATATTGCCCTTATTTTTTTCTGCTTTTTTTAGTTTCCAGTACCTTTCCTGTCTTTTTAGGTACCTGCAAAGGGTTTATGATGTAAATATTTGAGGTCTAATGACTTTCCTTAATCTTGACATACACATTATACTGCTCAATAATTATAGGAAGCTGTATTGTGTTTGTTGATTGGGGTTTTTAATTTTTTTTTTTAAACCAACGTAAGATAGATAAATAACTTTTTTTTCTTTTTTCCCCTCTGCTATGTCCAAAGCTGCTGTATTTAAAGTCTCAGCTACAGTGGTATATTGCAATACTTTTTCCATAATTGAAGTGGTGAATAACCATTAGTATTTACTAAGACAGGTGAAAGTGACTTTTTTCCATCTGATAGTTGCAGATCAGGACTAGACATATCTACACAAACTTACGTGAATCCTATGAAAGCAGCTTGCACATTAGCTGAGGTGATCTAATGGTCACTTTTGGCCATACCCTTTCTCAATTGCTGTATATGAAAATTCTCAGGACTTCGTATACTTTTCATGCATCCCCTAATCTTGCTATACACCCAAAAAGTCACTTCTGTTTTAGAATT
>JAOXXN010000471.1:50021611-50045418 GCA_026770055.1 Myrmophylax atrothorax
GCAGTAATTAATGGTATGAGTGCCACAGATGGCATGTGGACAGATTTCTGAATCATGTGGAGATCTGGGAGGTAAATTAGCTTAGTGAGGCATGTGCCACATGCCATGAATTTCCAGCTCCTGCTTCTGTCTCAGTAGGATGCAGACCAGAAACTGTTGATGTTGTGCTTAGTTATACTCATTCCAGCCAATGCCAAGCCACAGAGTTAAAGAAAACAGAAAATTCTTCTGTCCTGGTCTTTAATGTTTCGCTTTTTAAACTGTTGTAAACTAGTGACTAAAATAAAAGCTATTCAAATAGATGCCTAGGATATTTTTCTCAAATTTTACCTTTTTGAGATTTGGTCAGTAAAAAGAAATGATTCAAATTTCATCTTCTAGTGGGAGTGGTTTTATAAGCATAAAAGTGAACTCTGTTTTTAATGGGTACTTTCTATTGGAAATATGCTGTGCTTTTTGTCGTTGAAATTTTAAGGAGGTACACATAAATTCATGCCTTTTCTTTCCTTGTTGTTGTTGTTGTGTGCACACAAAAGTGACTTCTGAATGTTCATTTTCTTTTCCTTGTGTGCAATATCTTCTCTGTGCCAATTATTGTCTGTGCTGATGTCTTTAAAAATTCAAAATCTAACTTTTTTGTAATTACTTCAATGACATAAGCTGATTTTCTAGGAAAAGTTTCTTAGCCTTCTTGTTACTTCGTAGCATTATTCTGTACATTTCATTGAAATGGTTGGTTATAAGAAAGCATACCCAGAAAGGTTGTCTGCACTCTTTCTTATCTTACAAAGACACCAAGTACAAAAATACCATGCTGTTAAACTGGATTTAATGCCTGAAATTAAATCACTATTTCTTCTGGTTGTAGAATCATGATTAATGCAGAACATGATAACATACTGCATGATCAGATGATTTGGATTTCAATATCACTTTCATGTGTGTGGATAGTTTTGTACATTAAGTTTGTCACAGGCCTGTTGGAAATTTTAGAGCTAAATTTAGCTTCGTTAGAACTTAATTGCAAACAAAGGTCATAAAGAAGAACCATAAAAGAAACATCCGGAGATACGTTTCACTTTCATATAAAGAATAATAAATATTTAGACATTTAAATAAGAATTTTCAGATAACACTGTAAAATATCAGAGAGTTTAGAGCTTGTAGCTGCTGCTTCATGTTAAATCACATGAGAGTATAGTTTGTTTATGTAGAAGAAAAGGTAGTAAGTTGTTATATTTGCTAACTAAAATTTGTTCCAAGGGCTTGTAAGTTGACCATTACACTTTCCGTTTCATTCGTGTAAAGAAAAGGCTTCTGTAGGCTTTTATGAAGGGAGTGCCTATAGAAATAGGTATGAGTCACTACAGCCTGGATCTAAGTGAGCATGAGAGAACAGGGGAGTGAAGGCTGTAAAGAAAATACGCCTTTGATTTGGGTCAGGAAGAAGGACAAGTAGAAGGATAAACCTCTAAAAGGCAACCTGAAGAAGGAATTGGAGTTTTTTTATTGATTTGGAAAGAACACAAAAATCCAAATATGTTATGGCTGTTTTATTGCTGTGTTCAACTAAAAGAGTCAAGTATATTAGAATTCCTTCAGAGAAAAATGGAATTCTAATGAGTTCAGGCCTCTAGAGTGGAATACTGGCTTTATTTCTTGCTGCAGACAGTCAGACTAAATTAAACATGCATATTCAGTTCAGTAAATTGTGTGAATTCCAAAGGATTGTGGTACTGTGTAAGGCTGTCCAGATTGCAAATCTTACTACTTTAACATAATAAGCCTTTATATTTTGAAAGGAGGAATTTGTCTTTATGGACCTGTTAGAAAATTGTTTTGCCAGACCATGATTCAAGAATCAACCTGAGAACTGTGTGACATTAGCTTTAGTGGAAGACTGAGGTAGCATCTCTTAAGGAATATGCCTGTCCTGAATGGCATTGAGCCTTCATTTAGTGTAGGCTCAGTCTTGATACCCTTCATTCAGCCTGTGTTTTAGCATTCAGGGTTCCAGACTTGCTATTAAAATCAGTAAGACTGCCTGTTAGAAAAAGCTAAAGCCAGAAATGTATCTGAGTTACTTCATGATGTAAAGTTGAGGGTTTTTTATACAGACCCTTGAGTAGGCAGTTCAATCTGTCTGGGATCCAGAAGCCGGATTTCTTCCTTCAGGGTGGGTGCTTCCTATGAGTAAGAACAGTATATATTTAAAGACAGTTTTTGTGTAATGTATGTACCTATACTTCTCTATATAGAGGTGTCTGCAGGAGAAAATGCTGCTGGTAACTACCTTTGTATGATACCTCAGAGATTTGCAGAAGGTGGGAGATGGGGATTTTGTCTCGTGTCTGAGCATCTTGAAGGATATTTCTGTAAATAGCACATTGGAAATGCTTGAGATTTAATTTGGGTGAAGTACATGTCTGTGGGCAAACAGAATTCCTTTTACCCACAACCTATTTGCGTTTGTGGACTTCTAAATTTAAAAATCTGCTGGAAATAGAAATTTATTTCTTGATTATCACTTGGAAACTATCTGGCTCCCTGAATTCACTTGCCCAGGTGCTGAAGACTAGGCAGTGAGCACAAGCAGCCCATCAAACTGTTGTAAAGGTTCACGACAGGGAGGAAGAGGTGCTAGCCAACAGCATGAATGTGTGTGCTTTGCAAATGCATCCTGATAAGCAAACAAAGATAAAGAATACTGACACTTTTTAATCTGAAGATGTTTCATTCATGGGGCATGATATTAACTTCCTGACTATTGTGCAGAAGTGGGACACTGCCATTTTCCCTCCTTTTGTGAGACTCCAGACAATCCCCGTATTTGATAGCCAGTGGACAGGTTGCTTTTCAGTTTTCTATTTAATTTGTTTTCAAGGTATGTAGATGATTTTGTATTGGTGTTTTTTTGTTTATGTTGTGTTTTTGGTTTTTTTTTTGTTTACTTGCTTGTTTGTCTAGCTCTTAACGCTACAACATAATACTGTAATCTGTGGATGGCTGGGTTTTGGTGGGTTTTTTATTTTTATAATTGATCTGGCTACCAGAGGAAGGCAGACAGTTCACCTAGGTTTACCCAAGCATCTGCCTGTGATTTCTACATTTTTGCTGCAGTGTAGACATTCTCTGCTTTGGACTATGTGCTTTTTTTAATCTTGCCTTTCCATGTTGCCAAGGTACAGTCTTCAAGTACAAAATTAGGTGCTGCTGCTCAGAAAACAAATGACGATGCTGTGTAAGCTTATCCACTTTTTTTTCTACCGTCGTTCAGCTTTGTTACATACACATCAAAGAATAAATGAGTAAATCAAAATGATTCCATCAGAAGGCACAAAGATGTTCATTTTAGTTACTTGAAAGGAAGAAAGACAAAAATTCAGAAGCTTAGTAATGCAATATGATCGTCAGATCAAATTTAGGAAGTGTGAAATCAGCAGTGTGTGAACCTTGACATTTTGTACACTGCAAGCAATGTGTGATAAAGAGTTCTAAATAAAAGTTAATAAATGACCTTTGAAGAAGATCTTAGCAAAAAAATGTGAGATATATACAGTATGTCTGAGTTCAGTGTTACTTTAAGATTTTGAATTTGCCATTATTTTAGCTTTAGTACTGTGAAGGCTATATGTTTAATTATGAAAAGTATTGATATGAAAGATATGCTAGCAGTGGCAAATCGTAAATGGTACTTAACTTGCATGCAAGACATGACTCTTGAGCTTTAAAAATATTCAGTTGTCATGATTTAACCTCAGCTGGCAACTAGAACACAGCTGCTTACTCACTCCCGCTGCAGTGAGGAGAACTGGAGACAAGTAAACCTCTTAGATTGAAATAAGAACAGTTTAATAATTGAAACCAAGTAAAATATAATAATACCACACTGATAGTTAATTGTGATGGAAAGGAGAGATGAAGAGAAATAAAAAGCAAAACTCACAAGTGATGGACAATACTGTTGCTCACCACCTGCTGACTGGTGCCCAGAGTCCGTCCCTAACCAGCGATCAGCAGCTCCCAGCCAACAGCCTCCCCTCCCCACCCTGCCAAACCAAGCATGATCCTCTGTGATATGGAATAGCCCTTAGGCCAGTTCGAGTCAGCTGTCCTGGCCATGCTACCTCCAAGCTTCTTGTGCACCTCTTCACTGGCAGAGGTGAAACTGGAAAGTCCTTGACTTAGAGTAAGCACTACCCACCAACAATTAAAACTTCTGTGCTATCAACATTATTCTCATACTAAATCTAAAATACAGCCCTGTACCAGCTACTAGGAAGAAAATCTGTCCCTGCTGAAACCTGGACATCAGTGGTGCCTCGAGAAAAATCAGAGCACTGGTACTCTACACACTGGATTTCTTTATCTGGTTGGTTTGTATCGGGTATTTTGGATTACGCCCAAATGTTTTATATGAGTATTACTATTTAAAATGCAAATGCTGAAAATAGCATTTCTTAGAATACTTTTTAAAAAATAAGCTTTCAAATGCATTTTTGAAAATGTGGGAAAGAGTAGCTTTGCTAGTTAGGCTGCTGTTTGTGTGTGATTTATATCTACAATAATTTAAACATCACTCACTACTTCTGTACTAAAGTTGGTTACAATATATTTCTTTTCTAGGAACTTCATGGAAATGAATTCCTGGCTTGTGAAAATCACCTGGATCTAGGAATAAATGAAGAATATACATCCAAGAATCTATGGTATCAATTAAGAGTTACGGAGAAAGTCAAATTGTAAAGAGGAAGGAGTTATTTACTGATGTTACAAGTAGAAATCTAGCTGTGAAGGCACAACAATGACTGTATTTTTTTTCTGCTGTTTGAGCCTTTACCCCATCCCATAGGAGGCAAAGTTAGGCTCTGTGGCTGTTTTGAGGCTGTCTAAACCAGGTTTCAGAATCCTTTGAGGATTTGGAAAGTGTCCCTGTTATCCTGTCAGAACAAGGAAGGCACAAGTTCCAATTTTGTGTGTCTTCCAGCTGTATCTGAGTACTCTCATTAGTAAAAAAAAAAAAAAAAAAGATCACAAAACCAAAACCCATCCTCCACTCTTGTCATCGGGGAGTGGCCAGTGGTTTGATGAATTGGGAGCAAATGTTCTCCTTAGTTATGCAACCTGAAAGCTTTTGTTGAGGTGGGAGATGGAAGAGGGAGGTCATACTGCAGGTCCTCCAAAGTATTCAAATCAGCAAAGCTAGTTTTCCGAGGAATGAGAATTAATTTCAAATTTCTGCTCAGGTATCAGAAGGATTGTTATTGTTAAGTTGCTACCATTCATGTTGAATGGGGGGAGTAGGATTTGGTATGGTCATAGTTATAAGGCAGGTAGTGTTTAGTTAACATGTCTGTGGTTACCACAGCTATGAACTTATTTATCATGTGTTACTAATATTCTAATTCCTAATTTTATATACTTGTGCATTGTAGTAATACATTTTAGGATTAAAATACACTTTTTCTTTCTAGTTACTTTAATAATCAGGAAGAGAAGACAAAGGAATTTGCAAAAAGTGAATCCTTGTCTCAGGAAAACCAATCATTAGCACTTGAAGAATCTGAAAGTGAATCTGTATATTCTGTTGTGGAACAACATTCTTTGCCTTTAAAGAAAAAGAAAAACAAAACCAAAGCACACTCAACATCTTGTAGTAAAATACAAAGTGGAGATTCTGATCACTTGGTCAGTGAACAAATGAATTTTTCGCAATTTGGTGGAGATCAAACTTTGATTGGAAATGAATCAATAACACCGTATGCTTGTTTTTATGGACCATCAGCAAAGAAGGTTAAAGCAGGATGGCTGGATAAACTATCCCCTCAAGGGTATGGTATTTGCAGTGATTACTGTATAATTGTGACAATGTATGTTTGCATGAGAGATGATAAGTTTGTATTTGGTCACTGCTCAATATTTGTGGTGGAAGGAGAAAGGGAATTGTTTTGTTGAAAGAACACTGTGCTCTGCTTAATTAAAAAGTTTTTAATAATGTTACATATCCTAAAGTTTATTTATGAGGTGCACTTAGGAAAAATATTTTTATTAAAAATACTGGTCACCACTCATGAACTGTGGTTGAAAAATACAGAATGAATTTTTACTAGTATTTCCAATCATTATATTTTTGCTGAGTTTTCTCTGGGCCACAAAGTAAGTGAAAACTAACTCTGATTCTGAAATACAATCCATGGCCAAATTACTAAATAGTAACTCAGTAATTACTGTGACTGAAGATCCTGTTGCTTTCAGAATTGTTTGTATAATATATATTGTTTGAGTTTGAGTCTAGAAATGCACCTGAGGTGAATTGACTCCTAGTTTAGTTTACTGATGTGCTTAAAGTTTGATGGGAGAAATCTGAGCCCAAGTCTTGTTTTAAGATTTCAAATAATGAAGTGGAGAGGGGAACACTGTAGAAGGTGAATAGTCTTTGCCACATTTGGAGGTTAGACAACAACAAAATCTTATGTTTGATTTCTGTAACGAGTTTTTTCATAGTTTTATTTAGAACTGAATTTAAATTCCAGCTATTCTTAAACTGGTTTTGGCCAAAGAATGTTCCATTTCCACATCTTCCCTTCATAAATACTTGGAAACTCTGTTGAAATTCTTCTAACTTCCTCCTCAATAAGTTGAATAGTCATTTTAAATTGTAATTTTCAGTTCTCCCCATTTGTTCTTATGACTTCTGAATTCCTTTTTCTATTGAAAGTGCCAGAATTGTACTTTTTTTAGTCTGTTTCTGATCTTCATTAGTACTTAGTATTTAGAAATTAAAGCTGTTGTACTTGTTAGGGCTGCAGTACATCTACTGTACTTACATTGAAGCCTTAGTAGATCTGCATTCTCTGTTCTAAGGACTGAGTATTTAGCTACACTGAAAGATACTAAACTGTTTGGCCTTTCCTTTGAATGTTTGTGTCTATAATAATCATCACTACTCAGCAAGTAGCATAGCTATTTTTTTTCAGTTTAATGAGAAATTTATTGAATTAAATTGTTTTAGAGTACAATGTGGTCAGAACCCACTCGAAGCAGCTCTACTGTATAGCAATTCCCATTTTTTTCTTATTGCTTGCTAATGATTCTGATTTGACAGGTTTGGGTTTTATTTGTTGTGTTGCATTTCTGTTGTTTTGGTTTTTTTTGGTCTTGGTACATTGTTGAAGGTGAATAACAAGAAGGAATAAATGTGGTTTAATAAACATATTTTACCATCACAGAATTTCAATGTGCTCAAACCCGTTTTCTTTCCTTTTTTAATTGTTTTAACAGTTTCATTCAAAGGTATGGATTTTCATTATTTTCTTTGCTTAAGAATCAAAGAATAATTATACACAGGGTCAAAAGATGTTTTCCCAGTAAAATATGCAATTTTACGTCTTTTTTCAGAATTGTTAATGTACTGGCTTCTTTGAGAGTGCAGTTAGTTGTACCTTTTGTTTTATTTCACTTAAAGGAATTTATTTTGTTTAAATGACACTTTTGGCAGTTAGTTTTTTAGAATGATAAAAAGTATAGTTATTGATTCCAGTTGTCTTGTGCTATTTGAAGGAATACAGTTGTGAACAAACTATGAAGGCTTCAATAAAGTTCAGTGTGAGAATATATTATTTAAAAAAATTTACTGAGTTAACCTCAGAATGAGTACTGGCCTTGATCCAGTGATATTCCTTGGCTAGCATTTCGGGGACTTTTTCCTCAAGTGTGGTTCAATGAATGATACATTTTTTCTTCTCTGTCTTACAATACCATTTTTCAAATATCTAAGAATTTTAAAAAAAACAACTAAAAAACCAAACAAAAACAGCCAAAAGAAAAAAATATTTTTTTCAAACTATTGAAGCATGATCATATTTTATTTCAGATTCCACCAACTGAATCTTTCTGTTCCAGCTTATGAAAAATGATGATTTATTGTAGTCATATAATACAAGTTAATTAAGCTGTTTTATTTACATATGGCAGTTTGTGTCTCCTCAGGGGAAAGAATATGGACTGTTTTCTTAAATTGCTACAAATCATGCAATTAAAGTACAGCCTCTCTGTTTTAGTTAACTCACTATAAATTGTAAAGCCATTCAGTTTACTCATATTGTATGTGATACTTAGGGTCACTCTTCCCTGCATCATCTTGGAGTTTATTGACATTTTAATGGAAAATAGATTTTACACTGGCCTTTCCAGCTTATGAAAAATGATGATTTATTGTAGTCATATAATACAAGTTAATTAAGCCAGAGCTGCTATTTGATTAAAGTTTTGATAAGCTATCACAGTCTACTAATCCTAAAGCAGAGCACTCATTTAATGGGAAAGGAAATAATGTTGGGAAAAAGACATTAGTGGGGGCTTGTTGTTGTTTCATTACTTTGTTTAATAGATTTTAGAATTGAAACCTTTATAGATGATAAGTAACAGGCTGTCAACATTTTTAATGCATAATGGGCTACTTCAGGTTCATGCAAGATAGTATTTTTTAGAAGATCCTTATAGAGTGTGATTTAATGGCACACTAAAGTAATCTAATGAGTTTCTCATTAATGATGTCCAGTTGATAACACACATTTAAAAGTTGAAATTTCATGCTGTACTTGTTGAGAGATGTGGTGTGACTGCTATTTATTCATTGGCCAAGAAAGAGTGTTGAGGAGATGCATTGATGTTTGATTGGAGATACTGTAGCCTGTAAACATAAATTTGCTTCTTGTAAGCTTGGCAATCAGATGGACATTTTAGGTTCTCAGCTTTCATTTTTGGAAGCTGTCTTAAGAGAGCTTTTAGCACTTCAAGTTTTGTTCTGTGTTCAGAATAGTCGTTTACCTCCAATAAGAAGTCAGTTCTCATCCTTGTTAGCTTCAAGCAAAATTACATTTTGGAAGTCCTTTTTCCTCTGTCACTTCAGATGTGGTAGAGAGTGCGTGGCAAGGAAACTGAGAGAAAGAGAACTGAATTCATTAAAAATGTGAAGACATTGATTTATAAATGAAGACCAGTAATACTGCACTTTTTTAATACATTTGAAATCAGCAGTCTTGTTTTGAAAAGATATGATAGAGCTAAGATTTGCTTTAATTTTCAAACTTCTTAGGCCCAGACACTGGAAACTAAACCTTTCTATAATTTATGCTTGAAACATTCTTAAAAGACAGTGTTAGCTTGTGTTTGTAATAGTAATTATGTTAATTTTTGGTTCACAGCAAACGTGTGTTTCAGAAGCGCTGGGTTAAATTTGATGGAGACAGCATTTCTTATTACAATAACGAAAAGGTAAGTGACATGCTTTAGTCATGTGGAAAAAAATGAATTCATGTAATACACATGCTACTGTGCAGAAATTATGAAAGAATTACAAATGAACGTTCATCTTAAATTAATTTTCAATGGTAAAGTGCTAGGGTGAGACATTATTAAATATTTTAAAGTGTCTTTGAGATCTTCATGTATTGTTCATCCTTTTGTTTCCCCGAAGGGCTTGTATTCATCACCTTTTCAGGTAGATACCAGATTTTTTTACTTTAGTGAGAGAGTGACATTGCTGCAGTGTGTAAATCGCAACAGGGTCATGCTAAACCCATTTAAGAGAACCAATGTTATTTTGATGGTGGTTGCCAAGTGTCTTGTTGTGGGAAGTTAGCATGCTGGAGATTGTGAGAGAGAAATTAAAAGTAGCGTGGAAGACCTTTTTAAAAAAAAACAAATCCAAACACTTGTTGACTCTTTGATTAAAAATGGTTTTTTCCTGTTTGTCTTCTATGAATAATCACATGTCGCTGAACAAGGTTGGGTTTGAATGGCTCTGTTCAAAATCAGCATAGTATTGTGATGTCTGCAGCTGCTTTTGCTTTTGTACCTGAGGATTGAATCTTACCAAAATATTCACAAAGACATGAGTTGCTTTGATTAAAGTAGTTCACTTCTTATATGTGATACAAAAATGGATTTGTAAATCATTGTTTTCAACAAAGAGTATATTCCTTGTAATTCTCTTGTAATTCCATGTAATGCTCTTTATCACACTACAAAATTCTTTTTTCTTTTGCTCTGTGATTAACTAATTTCTCCTCTTGGAAGTAATGAAGACCTTCTTAAACTTGAAAGTGATAGATGATGGTACAGTGTGCATGTTTGGGGAAGTTGTGGTTATATGTATGTGTGTTATTTTAAATGCTAGAAAGCATTTCCTGTTGAAGAAGCATGTTAAATTAGGAAGAAAATACAATTTCAAGTGAAGGTTTCCAAACAATATACTGGTTGTTAATAATCAATAAGAGACCTGTAGATGCTTTATGATGGAGTGGGGGTATAAGAACTGAAGTAGGATAAGACAGTTTCCTGAGGAGCTGGCAAACTAAGAACAAGCTCAAAAAATTATTTACATTGATCTTTATGCCTAATGATTAGGAACTTGAAACAATCTGTTTTCACTTGCTTACTTTGCTTCACTTACAGTAGAAGACATGATTTTGTAGGTGAAGAGAACAGTAGAATAACATATGGATAGCAGAGACAAAAAATGTTACCCCTTTGTGGTATTGATCCCAGGGCTTCAGAGAAGCAAAGAAACAGTCATTAAGAAAGACTTGAAAAAAATACAGCAATGGGATTTCCTTAACACTCTTTGTAGCATAATTAGGGAAAGAAATGATAATAAAAATTAAATCTTTTATCTGCATTGGGAATTTTTTTCTAAGTTATGAGAATATTATTTGGAGGTCAATTACTCCAGAATAAGATTTGTTACACATTCATCTGTCATAAGAGATTCCAGAAGTCTTCCTTCTGCTCAAGGGAACATTTAGTGTGTCACATGATGCATAGGAAGCTACCAACTCTGCATCCTCTATTTGAAAGGTCTCTGTGGTAGGTTAGTCCAGCAGGAGCTTGAAAACACTTTTCTTGAAGCCTCTTTGTCTCGCTTTTTGTGAAATCTGAGTCTAACCTTCACTTTGGGGATTGAAAGAGATGCTGGTTGGTCTGTGTGTGTATACAGTTTTGACTAAATCTGAGTGTCTGACTTGTTAACTTGGTGAGTCACATATGTGAAGAACTGTGTGTGTCTGAGAACTGCAAGGCCTGAAGCAAATTCTGGGAACTGAGGATTTGGTGAAACTCAGACTAGCTTGCAGATCAGAAGAAAACATAGATGGCTGCTAGTATTTCTTAGTGAACAGTAGGATTGTGTTGAGTGAGCAGTGGCCTCTCTGGAGGTTGTGAGTCTTTGGTGCAATGGCCTCTGCTGAATCACTACTCCCACACCAAGCATATATGTGTTTCTTGTGAGATGGACACCAGCATGTTCCTCCTGTTGCTTGTGTGGTGTTATCTTGACATCATGAGTAACTATTTGCAGACCCATCAAGACCTGCATGGAGCTCAGGAGATAGTTTTTGTTAAAGGTGAGGATAGTTACAGAGCTCATTGCAAGGCATTGCATGTCCACCCTCTTAGCTACATAAATATACATTTTTATTTATTTTTTTTAAAAGTGGGAAACTGGTTGTTTTACCTTTAGATCTTAATGTCAGGTTCTGTCTGCTCTAATTGTTTTTTTCCAAGGGTGTTCCTACACAGACAAGCATGTTATAAAGGAATTGCTGTACTATTGGTTTCACTATCAATTAAAAATAGTTCTCAAAAGGAAACCAATCCATACTGATATTTTTCTGATTATTAGAAGTGAACTCAGTGGAATGAAACTGTTTATTTTACCCAGAAACAGTACCAATAAATAGTTCTATTTGTCATTCAAATCAGGAACAGGAGAGAAGTGAGGTTCTCAAGAAGGGGAAGTGTGCTACATGGCTAATGAAGAGTGAAATTAGTGGAGGACAGGGAGAGAAGACAGATACAAAGTACTCTTGAAAATGCCCATATGAATGTTTCTCTGGATGATTTCAACCTTAATTTTTAAATCTCTAGCTTTGTTTTAGTTGGGGATCAACTTCTAATTGATATATATCTCTTCTTTGTATCTGCATATGTGAAAAAGATAGTTTTTAACAAACAGCATTTGTCTTTGAGAGGGTTTTGGTTTGAATCTGTGATGCTCTTGTGTCTTCTACATTCCTGGTCCCGGGAAAGTTGATGTAGTCAGAGCAACATCCAGTGTGGCTTTATCTTAATAGAGCATGGTTAACTGAAGTGAGAGGTTAACTGGAGAGGGGAAGGTAGAATTGGATTTTTTTTTCAGCCACCCAATATGCTCAGGTTTCCTTTCAAATTTCTTCCTGCTTTTGGCTGAACTCTGGTGGTCTAGCATGTACTTTATAGTATGGCAAACACTGCTGGTTATGCTGGAATTTTTTATTTTAAACCAGCTTAGATCCCTGAGAAATATATTAATGATTTAGGAAAAATTCTCACCTTTTCTTGTGGAGAACTTCAATATTTTGTTGTGTTATGGTATATGTGAGCATAATCGTCAAATGGGTCATACTTAATCTGTTGTGGAAGTAAAGCCACAGCAGTGCAAAATGGTCTTTTCTAGGATCTTTTAGCCCAGCTCTGAATCACGACTTTCAAGGAGTGACACTGAGCTGTATTTGAAAATAAAATTTCCATTGAAGCACCTGATATTTAAAAAAAATCACCAAAACATTTTGCTTTCCCCCCCTAGAAAGTTGTTCAGTCAGAGAATTTTTTAGCAGCTCTAAAGATAGTGTGTATCACTGAGTAACAGAATAAGTATATGTGAGCTTCTTGGCTGCATTTGTTTGGTTTTGTTTTCTATATTCTTAAATAATTCAGCTAATTTCTAGTCTGGAATATTTCAAAGAGAGATACTGTGTCTTGATCAACAAGGGCTTTTTAACAGGCATTATTTTCGCATATGAAAGAAATGCTACTGCAGAAGAAAGATTGATAAATTATTATGGTTTAAACCGTATTTGAAAATATGTATTCTTTGGAGAACAAAGTTTTAAAAAGGATGATGGATGATTGCTTAAATAGCAAAGGAAAACTATGCTCAGCTTAAAAGGAAACTGACTTTTTTTTGAGCAAATGAAATAAAACAGTTGTGTCTTAAAGCAGTTTGAGTTACTCTGTTATAGTAGTACCAAATACAGCCAGTAGATGCCTGCAAACACCATAACATATTTATATCTGAACACCTACATAAATAGTGTTTTGCCATTACAAGGATCAGTAGTTAACATAATAGTCAACCTTACTACAAATATGTTAAAATCCCTCTTTTAACAAATATAACTGTAATAAAAACAGATGTGCAATATTAAGATCATTCTGACTATTTCTTGTGTACAACTGCAGTAACATGCTTGAGTCTGATGTATTTCAACATTTTTGTTTATTTCCTAAACTACATTCACTGACATGTATTAGTACCTCAAAGTGAAACAGTATTAGGCTGTTTATTTGGGGAAACTCATTAGTATATTAAACTCAGTAAACAAAAAATGATCCAGTGTATCCTTCATGCTTAGCATTCACACTGGTTCCTTAAGTCCTTGTATGTAGTCTGTTACAAGAATTTATACTTTGGGAGGAAAGTTACTGCAGTACAAATTCTTTATTGGGAGTTGACTCTTGGACTATTACTTCATCTGGATCATAAATTTTAGCAGCATATCTGAATTGTCTTGGTCAGAAAACAAATTCATGAAAGCATAGTGGAAACAGGAGTAGCATTAACTCTGGAATCCAGAAATTGTACAGATATATTTCCAAAGGGCACACATATGCTTGACCTTGACCCCCTTCCTCCCGAATACTTTAGGTAATTAGATTAAAAGATAAGCTACTTGAAGAAAAGTACTCATAGCAGTTTCTTTTTCCTATCTTGCTTTTGTGTTCAGTTCAGTTGTCCTGATTCCTAGTTGGAAATTTGCAAATTTTGGGAAAAATTGCACTGACCCCAAATTATTGTGGTTTAACCCCAGCTGGCAACTAAGCCCCAGGCAGCCACTCACTCAGGTCAGCTGTCCTGCCTATGTCATCTCCCAGCTTCTTGTGCACCCCCAGTCTCCTCACTGGTGTGTGACTGTGTCAGCACTGCTCAGCAATAACTAAAACATCCCTGTATTTCCATCACTGAATGCCCTATACAGTAGTCACTCTGAAGGAAATTAACTGTATCCCAGCTAAAAGCAGCACACATATATTGTAGAAAGTTACATACCTGATCCAAGTGAGAGCATTCTTGTTAGTACTGACAGGAAAATGTATTTTTCCAGAGTGATGCCCCTATTTGTGTTCTAAATTAGGGATAGAATATTATTGGCTAGTAACTGAAGAGTCAGAGGGGAACAGAAAACTTGTTTAAAATTCTCTAGCTGGAGAAATCACAATTTTTTCCTATGTCTTTTTCTATCCTACAAGTGTAATAATTATATATTTTTAAATTGTTTTTCTGTGAGATTGTACATGTAATTTACTTTGGCATAAAAATGTAAATTTAAGAGCATGTGTTTTGCAATATTAATACCATGACACAGTTTTTGAAGTTGTATCTCAAATATACACATTCTATCTCACCACAGGATTTTGTTCTATTTTAGGAGGTAGTAGGTGTGCATAGGTCTAGAGCAATGAAGCTGGAAGTTACTGAACGGGTTTACTTATTAATGCAATGTGGGAGCTTTTAGGAGCACAGACTGTGTATGTGAACTTCCAAAACACTATGACAAGCAGTATTATATAAGAGAAATGTAACATTCCGTGAGAGATCCTAAATATTTCTACTGCCTTTTTGTTACAGGAAGTGTTCTCAAAGGGAATAATACTGCTGTCTGCTATAGCAACAGTAAGAGTTCATGGGGAGAATAAATTTGAAGTTGTCACATCCCACAGGACTTTTGTTTTCCGTGTGGATAAAGAAGGTAAATAGAAGATGTTTAATTCTGTTTGTTTAATTATGGACATTCCTCAGCTCTCGCTAGCAGCCCTTAGAGCTTGTGTGCTCTAGAGCCATCTCTTCTGAGTCACAACAACTTGATTGTTGGCTGGAATGTGATGTTGTAATCAAAGGAAATTAGAGGTTTTCTGCCTTATACTGCGTTTTCAGCCATGTGTTGATAGAGGATAAAAATTTAAATTGTAGTAAAGAAGTTAGTATACCTTTTAATTGAATGCTTTATCAACCTACAGCGGTTATATGTGGAATCAATATCAGTGCATGTATGATTTATTTATGGAAACAATCAAATAAAAATGAATACCTAGAAAAAAGAGATACACAATGTGTATTTACAGCAGTACATGGCAGAGCCATTATAGCTAAGGGTCTCTCAGCATTTCCATTATCAAATCCCATTTTTATGGGTTATAGCTTGGTTGTAAACATTTGCTGCAGGCTGTAACAGGAGTGCAGCATCAGTGAACAAATCCTTCTTATCAGGTTTAGCTCAAATAATTTCAGGCATTTTTATACTCTTAGCTGAGTTTAAAAGTAGGTATTTATTATTTTTGCATTTCTCTTCCAAATTTCTTTTAAATTTTTTTCATAAATGCGGACATAACCATCTTGGTGCAATACGTTTTCTAAGGCTGCAATTTGCTTTATGGACCATTGCCTTTAAATACCAAAAAAATATTAACAACTTCTACTGACTTATAGAATATAGTCAGAGCAACCACGTGTTATACGTGAAATTCCAACCATCTTTGGACATGGTAGCCTTTCTGTAAAGCTTAAGGTTAGAAATTTTTGTTGGACAAGGAATTTCATCTTTACTGTATCCAGAACTGGATGACATATTCATAGTAAAGTATGTAAATAACCCTGCTTGATTTCTGTTATATGCACAAACCTGTTATCTGATGCTGTTACTTCTGTGAATTTGTGGTTGGGCATTGTTCTGGGACTACTCCAAGGGTACTTAACTCCTTTCAAAGATGTTGAAATGAAGATTTTTGTTTGTATTTTGACATATCAGAAAAGCATACCTTTTTGGATGGATTTAATATCTAGAGGGAAAACCACTATACTTAATGGTTTGAAAGGTTAGGAGCATTTGAGGGCAAAAAATTAACTAATCAGGGGATAGTAATGAATGAGAACATAATCTTCTCAGACGCTGTGAGATTTTGTTTAATTAGAATGAAGTATCATTGAAAAAAAGACTTCCAGGGTAATTTAATGCCCTCAGCTACACTAAAGTACTTTGAAAAGATCACTGGAGTATTTCAAGAGAGCATATATATATTAAAACAAAGCATCTAACAAGAACATTTGGATCATGTTCCCTGGGCTAATCTGTCAGGCTAGTCTTCCTCTTCTTCGAAGTATTTTATGACACTTAAATTTGTGTATTTGTTCTTTCATGTTGCACACATGACATTTATGAAGTCTGCCCGTTATTGTTTTAATGGTTCTCTTTGCAGTGCTCAGTGCTGATTTTGCCAACTTTATACATCCTATGGATACAACTTTCCATTCCTCCCTGCCCCTCCCCCAGTATATTTTATGAACTGAATCTTTCAGAGCAAACAGTTGAAATATTCATTATATTCCAGTCACATAAGACGAGTCTAATTCATTTGGACTACTCAGCATTAAAGTATATTGATCTTAGTCTGGTGAAATATCTGAACATAGTGAATGAGACTGAGTGGAACTTTATTACTTTACCTCCTGTTCATGTTTTTGTAAGATGTTAAATTAATAATGCATGCAAAGATACTCAAACATGCATTTTCTTGATTACTCAGTACCCTTGACAATATGAAGCTTAACCACCACACCTTAATGGAATAGATTGTAAATTGCCAAGTGTTTTTCCTTAAAAGCATGACCAAACGTGGAATAGCAATGGTAATGGCTTGCTTCTTTAGTGACAAATGAAATTCAGGCTCCCTGGTTTCTACTTATGTAACTATTGTAGTTCTTTCTCATTGATCTGGCTTCCGGAAGGTGAACATGCCACCTGTCTACCAACTCAGTCTTTAAGCTGCCTGGAATTCAGCATCTTAGAACCAACAGTCATGATTTAAGGACCTCGGTCATTGGTTTGTTTTGATTTGTGTGGTGATTGTTGGGAGTTGGCTAAATGGCTGTGTTTGATAACATCTCCACTGATACAGATTCTCATTATGTTTATTCACACTTCCTCTTCAAGGTGGATGTTCCTTCTTATGTGGCATAGCCATGCTAGGAAGAATGGGAAAACCAATATATAGAGAAGAATGGAGCTGGTGCTTAACTAACTGCCTTTGACTATTTTTTTTTCTCCACTTGTTTAGATGAAAGAAATGACTGGGTTAATACGATGCTCAATGCCTTGAAATTGCAGTCTGCTAATAACTCTCAGTCACGAACTTACGTCACCCCTGAGAAAAGTGGGTATCTTGAGCTGAAAGGATACAAAGCCAAACTCTTTATACTACTTCAGGGGAGTACTGTATGGATCTGCAAAAATGAGCAGGTAAATTTTTGATATGCTTTTTGTGAATGAAAGCTTATAAAGATGGTTTAACTACTGAGTTGGAAATTGATGTCTCCTTGTGAATAGGTGCGTTTCAATATAAATGCATATCTCTTTTTATGTAGTACTTTATTGCTGCAATTCTCAGAAGGCTTCACAAAGCAGGCAAACTATCATTATGTCTGTTGCACAATAGCAAAAAGCGAATATATACTGAGGTGAAGTGAAAAGCTCTGAGTGTCACGGCATGTTAGTGTCAGGGCTGGGATTAATTCACTCTTAAAATGTGGGCCATAAGCACTCAACAATCACAAGGCCTATTTTGTGCAGTGTTTTCAGTGTCTTACAATATACTGCTCTGTAAAGTGTGCTATACAGAAGCACATTGTGATATTTAACTGATACTTCAACTAAATGTTCAAAATGTTCTTTTTAAGAATGTAGATTGGAAAATTTCTGGTTTGCACTGTAATATTTTAAACCAATGCAATATTAAAAAATGTGAAGTAGGCCCTTCATTTCAGTTCCCAAAATCTAGGGCTTTTGATTTTGTGTTGAGCATGACTATATGATAACATAAAGTACTAATTGGTGGAACCCTCTAGGATGCCATAGGTAGGGAATAAATGAGAATAGTTGGATTCAATGAATGATTGTGTGAACTAGTGGAAGAAAAATCTATTGCAGGACGTTAAATGAAAGGTGCTATTTCTGTGTGAGGAAAGTAATTACCCACAGGTATCTGCAATCTGGGATGACATTTGGGGAAGGTTTTTTTACATGTTTGTCTTGTTCTCAGTTTCTTTCAAATTTGTATTTCAAATATGAATGGTCTCTTACTAAGACTTTAATTTGATCTCACTTCCTTTCCTGTTACCCTCTTACATGTGAAATTATTTAGATGGGTTTGAGGGACCACAAAATGTTCAATATTAAATCTTAACATTCTTTCCTAGAATATGGGAGGAAACTTGAAACTGAAAAAGACCTGTTTTTCTTTCTACTTACTATATTCCAAGGAAGTTTTACTTAATAGGTCCCTTCTTTGAGATCAGTCAACAGCCAACTAATGAAAAATGCTGTATTGGGTTTGCATGGCAACCTGAGGAGGGAGAATCAGCAGAGACAAAGTATAATGAACTGACCGCAACTCCCATTTCTTGTCCCCTGTCCTAACCGGTGAGTGGGGAGGAGGTAGAGTAAGTCAGAAGCAAAGTTAAGAAGGGAGAAGCAGGGTAAAGGTACTTTAAGATTATCTTTTCTGATTTGATCAGTAATAAACTGATTTGCCAAGGTGAGTCTGTTTTGCCCATGACAGTAGTTCATAAGCCATCTTTCTCTGTCCTTACCTTATCCCTCAGTACTTCTCTTACATTTTCCCTCCCCTGTCCAGTTTAGGGGTGGAGTGATAGAGCAGTTTGGGTGGCCATCTGGCATCCAGCCAGGATCAACCCATCACAAATATGATACAGTTTATGGATTTATGCTGCTCCATAGCTATAAAAATCTCCATAAATGATTTAGATGTGTAATATGTTACCAAAAGTTTATTTTTTACATGTCATTTAAATTGAGCCCACAGCATGTGATCTGCCAAATGAGCATCATGGAGAGAAATTTGGCTTCATAGGTTGAGCACAATACTTTATCTATACTGAAATCGTCAGTCTTGATTGAATGAACAGATTACTTGTCAGTTAGTATGTTTATTTAAGTAAAGTTTACAGCTATAAGTCTTAAAGGAGGAACAAAACCAAAATGCAAACACCACCCCTCCATTCTGAGACCCTGTACTTCAGTGAAGTTCTCATGCATCAATCAAGGATAAAGAATGACGTCAACCAACTTAGTTTACAGTCATTGCTTGTGGGATGACCCACACTGTGCTGTAGTGCTCAATGTTACTTTTTTGTCACGGGCTTTCCAGGTATTTCACTAGTGGGGATCCATGGAAAGCATTCTCATTAATTAAGATCCTCTTTTTGTGGATGTTCATTGTTAATGAGCCACTTTTCCCTTCAGAATTTATGCTTATTGAATCTTATGCCCATGAAAATATTTTGGATGTTCTGAGCTTCTTGATTAAGGAACAAAGATATACAGACTTGTGGAGGCATTTCTTTTCCAGAGTGTAGGTCATTTGTAACTAGTTACGTCTCTCTTGAGAGTAACGATACCTGAGATCAAATTTTTGCTTTCTTCTTTCTTTCTTAATCTACCCGAATTTAACTGTTGGGAGCATCTTTCTTGCCTCAAGTAGATGCTTTGATCATCTCTGTTGATACAGGGCACTCCCAGCTCTGCCCACTGTGCTAAGTCAGATTTTCTGACTGTGCATGCTGATACTAAATGGTTGCAGAGCCATTCCCTGTTGGAGGATGCTTGATTGCTCTTTTCCACATTTTCGGAGCAGATTATGACTCAGATAATCTGAGTGCTCCTGCCACGTCAATATCTGTTTTTACAGATTTTTTTGAAATTACTTTTTTTGTGTGGATGTGCATTCTATTGCTTGTGCAGCTGTATAGTATGTTGTGTCTGCTGTGCTCTTTCAACATCATTGATTTCAGAATTGCTTTAGCTCATTGTGAAAGCACACCCTTATACAACCTTTTTACTGGACATCTATTCCCTTCTACTATATGGATGCTCTGCAGAGATCACTGACTGCAGTGCAGCAAAAGGCAGACCAAAATCCAGCCCTGAAACAGAATGGTTAAATGTGCTGCCAGCCTGTCAATTCCTTCGGTGTGTGTGAATATTGCAAACAATGGTGCAAAGGCAGCTTCTTCCCAAAGCTCGTTTACTTAAATCCAAGACTATCAAATGGTCCTTAGAGGTTTCTTTTTAGGTTCTTCATTTAAACAGTCTCTTTTCTTTATGCAATTTCTGGATGTTTGGGAATCAGAAGAAAAAGTTTCTGTCTTTAGGCTTTCATAGTCTGCAATTCTTTTGGTACCTCTTGTGTTTTATTTTCAAGTGGAAAACCGAATTATTTTTACTGCAGTATTGAAGAAAACCCCAGTAGTACAGCTTTAATCCAGTAGAGGGCGCTGTTGATCTAAAAATAGTTCCCTGTCTCAAGTTTGTACTTGAGCCAGTAATTACGAGGCAAATCTCTCCAGGGATGTCCTCAAATCCTGTTCGTATTGGAATTCACATCCATACTAGAATGACTCCCACAGAGCCTTAGAGGGGTTTATTATAACTGCAGTGCTAAAAGACACCTATTTAGACTTCTTACAATGTTGAAATGAGATTGGATCAAGCTGATTCATTGATTCCTATTAAACTTGATAGAGAGGAGTCCACTGTTACTTTAAAAATTTTTTCTGTACTGTTAAAAGTGGAGAAGATCCTAAGCCAAATGCCAAATCCTAACATAACCACCACATACTTTGTGAAGTTCAGACTGAGATCAGAACATCATGTCTCAGGCCCATTTCTAGTCAAAAAGTGATTGGTTTAGCTTGAACTTCTGGCAGTGATATAGTGCTAGTATGAAACCATCAATTTCTTTGACTCCTCATGTAGTATAAATTTCTTAAACTTCCTGTCTGGAGCAAAAGTGAAAAATAAATTGTACATAATCAATTTGTTCAACCTGCAGCTTGCTGAAATTCCCATTTCTGTTTCAAAGTTGTTCGTGCTTATATAAAAACATGTCATCTGATCCTTCATGACAGCTCAAACCTGGGCTCGAAATGTCAGTCTGCTGTGGTGGTGGCAGTAGTAACCTCCCCTCTTTATCATCAGAAGGGCTCTGACAAATGCTTGCCTGGTCTGTTCAAATGTATCCCCTTTCTTATATTTAAGATTCACTGATACGTAAAGTACAGGAGGGTCTCGGTGTCAAAGACTTTGTGCCAGAATTTGGCTTTGAAAAGAGAAGAAATCAGGATCTTCTTTTTCCACTGCTTTGTGTGTTTTGAAATAGATGTATTTGCCTGTGGTATCTGAGGAAACTTTGTCAAATATAAAGACTGGGAAATGGTATGTATGGCTGGCCGTGTGCCATAATTTGTGACGTGTTTTCTGATGAATGACTCCAAGTTAAAACTCAAATTGTGCTGAGTATTGTCTCTATTATTTACAAGCAATAGTATTCATTACTTATTGAAGACCTCTTGCTTCATCTAGGCCCCATGTTCCTATTGATTTCAGAGGGTTTTTTATTTTGTCAAAGATTGAAATTATTTGCATTGTGTCAGATGGAAATGTTTATTCAAGTTGAATGAACCAGTAAGAGCACCTAGTAATTTTGATTTTGTCTCTAATGCTAGTAGTGCATTTAAAGCAAAACTGGACAACACTAAAAGATGTATTATAGGAAAGGATATTAAACAGATAGAAGATGGCAAAGGATAGGATAATGTAGAGAACTGATATGAGGGTAGCTGAAAGGAGAAGCCAAAGATGATGCTTGAGACTGGCATCCTGAAAGAGAAGAAGCAATGCAGGTGTCAGTGGAGGGAAGCAGAAAGGATGTGTGCGTAGATCTCTGGATGCATAAGAACAGAGATGTCTTTTTATCTCTAGTAAGAAACACAGGCTTGAAGGGGAGTGGTTTTGAGCAACTGGACCTAGTGAAAGATGCTCCTGTTGGGTACATATTTCAGGGGGACTGGATTAGATGATCTTTAAAGGTCCGTTCTATGATACTATACAATACAGTGCCAGAGACAATGTGGTTGGAACTTGGGCAGACTCGGAAGACTTGTGGCTTTTCGATATAGTGTGTGTGCATGTGTATATATGTGTATATATATATGTATGGTATATAACAATTCATAATGATATTTTGTAAAGGGGAATCTTCATTAGGAAATGTTCTGGTTTTCCCTGGAGAAAAGGGAATCCTGATTAATAATTGTGAACATGATGAATGTGAGAGAGAAACACTTAAAAAACCCCTCAAAAAACTAAAGTATCTGTTAAGTAAAGTAAAAAATTTCTAACAATGGAAGATAACCAAAGAATAATAGATAAATGATGTCCTGAAGATAAGTAGTAATGCTTGGTTGTCATACTAAAGCAGCATGAGAAAGTTTGGGGTTTTTTTTAATGTATGTAGATTTTTTTGGTGTATCATTGTAAATATATGAGTCCAAGGCATTGGCAACAGAAATATGAAAAAACAATTGGAGAGAGGAGATGAATGCAAGTTGATCAGAAAGCAAAATAGCTACTTAAAGATTCTGAGATCTAACGAGGAGCCACGAATAAAGCAACTGATGGTTTTGAAAAGGAAGGTAGGGAAAAAGGTAGAGGATTAAAGGCAACAAAAGAAAGTAGGAGGGGGAATGAGAAGATCTTTCAGGTGTTTGATAGATGGTGAGAGGAGAGAGAAGTGCCTGGTATATACTGGGGTGTGGTGTTGGAAGGAGGAATTACTGAGAATGACTTTTTTTTTCTTGTTTTCTCATTCATTGTGTTCCCCCTGTTCCCCATCCCCGTCCCCCATCCTTGTCCCCTCTGCCCCAAGAACATGTGTGCTTTTGGAGATTTTTGTGGTGGTAAACTGTTACTTATAATAACTGGAAAACTCTACTTGCACTGTACTTGATTGCCAGTGCAGACTGTGATCAAACATGTTTACAAACATGACTGATCTTGTCCTGGAACACCTTAAACAGGTGGAGGTAGTAGAAAAACAAAAGAGCATTTGCCCTTTGTTGTTGTGTGATTCATTTAGGCTTTGCTCTTGCTTTATAACAGTACAAATCTGTAGTGAGATGTTAAAAAGGAAAAACAGAAGAACCCAAAAATATACCAAATACATTGGAGGGGAAAGATGAATATGAGGAAGTGTTTTAATATCAAATATACTAATACACCGGTGAAATTAAATGATTCATCTCATCTTAAATGTAGTTGTTGGAGGTGGGATGATAGATTATGATCATGTATTTTGGTCATTGCTTTTTAATTTTAAGCTAATTGAACACCTACTCCAAAAAAAGAGTAAAAAATGCATTTAAAATAATATGCTGTTAAAGTGGTTTAATCCAAGAAAAAAATGTGTCACTGGCCACTTTTACAGGGAAGATCTGCATTTTACAGTGAAAAATAATTTAGTGTGATATTGATCTAGATTGTTGAATATATTATTAAAGAATATGGAGAAGGTCATAAACTGGACTTGTATTAAAAAAAAGATTTAAAAGTTAATATTAAGTTCTTCTACATGCCGTTAAACTTTGGCTCTATGAGGACTTTTTCTGTCCTTTTTGGGGGTTCCTTCTGCCTTGTTGGTGCTGTGTGTTGTAGGGATGCAATCTACAACGGTATGATGATTCTCCTGGTTCTGGAGGTTATTCCATTACCTAGGAGAAAATGTGCTCCCCTCTTTCCCTGACCACCTGGTCCCTGAGAGCCCCTTAGAAGGACACACAGGGACCACCGGAGAGGGAG
>JAOXXN010000471.1:50045518-50058330 GCA_026770055.1 Myrmophylax atrothorax
GGGATTTACATTCGATAGGAGGGAGTTCAGGTAACACACATGTTGCAACCTTCCTCCAGACCCCTGAGATATCAGGTCTCCCAAGGTATTCTGGGAAGGAGAAGCAGGGACATTACAAAAAGACATTTTAACAAACATTGTGTACATTCAAACATCATTAAAACATCAGTTGTTAAAGCATTATCAGTGGCTTGTTGATCTTCTTCACAAATCCATTTCTGGCAGGACTTTCTCCATGCTAGATATTGCAAACCAATACTACATTTTTCCTGTTCATTTGTTTTTATGCTACTTAAATCTCATTGAGATGTAAGTACACCTAATGCTTCCACAGTGATAAAAAGCTTCATGATTAATCTGATTTGGAGTGAAGGGTAGGAAAGGAGGAAGGAAAATGGCAAAGTTGTCAGTTTTTCAGTAATACTCAATCAAGCTTCCTGGATGCCTAGTACATATATAGCCAGCTACCTTGATCACTTAAAAATTAACAGTGAAGAAAAGTAGGACTTCTGTGAATATTCTGAAGATTTTACATAGTGGCACAGCACAGGCAGAAGCAACTGAAGATGGTTTTAGGTCTGTCATAAAGCTGTGTAACACGATTAATGCAATATTGGGGATATCGTTTTTCTCTAAGAGTGTTGGAATTACCTGAGACCCTTTTCCATCACTATATATATTATTTATTTTTAAGAACTGCTAGCTTGACTTCAAATCCCATGGTAAAATAATGTATTGGATCAAAATAATATAGGAAGCAGAACATTGTTATGGGAACTTCGGTTTATAATGGTAGGCCAAGTCTCATTTATGTATGTATTTTAAATCACATGAACAAGTTATTTCTGCATTCAATTAACCTGAAGGGTTGTATAATCAGTAAGTGTTTGTATATATACACACACAAATAACAGAGGATTTTTTGTGTGTGTAGCAAGAAGGTTTGAGGTGACACTGAAACAGAAAATACCCAGTATTTTTCAAGCATACTTAGACCTCTCTTTGTTCAATAGCTCAATATACTGTAGCATCAAAAGCCGCTAGAATATTATTTTGTATCAAATTGATTTCTGTTTAATTTTAAACATATAAGTTCTAATAGGAAATATACTAAAAATCTAGTCAGTAGCTTTGGTTTCTTTTTCTCCTTTGAATTGAGGGCATTGCAGGGCACTTCTATGCACTTGTTGCATTTGGTTCAGAGGTAAGTTTGAACCTAGCAGTGGCAACACTTTACTTTTTTTCTCGGCCTGCATGCTTTACTTCAGATATTAAACTAATTAGCATAGCTGAAATATTAATACTCATATAAAGTTACACAACCATTACAACAACACAGAGCATTTCTGAGGCAGTGTGGACAACATATCCACACTGAAATGTTTGTTCCACAGTCTTAGATAGGTACAAATGTATGTTACGATCATCATAGAATGGCTTAGGTTGGGAGGGACTTTAAAGATCATTTAGTTCCAACACCCTTGCCATGGATAGTGATGCCACCCACTAGACCAGATTCCTTAAAGCCTCATGCAACCTGGCCTTGAACACAGAGATGGGGCATCCACAATTTCTCTGGGCAGTCTGTTTCAGTGCCTCACCACTGTCACAGTAAAGAATTTCTTCCTAATATCTAAACCTACTCTCTTTCAGCTTGAAACCATTCTGCCTTGTGCTGTCACTACATGCCCTTGTAAGAAGTCCCTCAACATGTTTCTTGGGGGGTCCCTTCAGGTACTGAAAGGCCACAGTTGGGTTTACCTCTAAGCTATCTCTTTTACAGGCTGAAAAATCCCAATTCTGATAGCCTTTCCTTGTAGGAGATATGTTCCATCCCTCTAATCATCTTGGTGACCCTCCTCTGAACTCACTCTAAAAGGTCAATGTCCTTCCTGTGCTGGGAACACCAAAGCTGGATGCAGCACTCCAGGTGGGGTCTCAGCAGAGAAGAGTAGAGTAGAGGGGAAGATTCACCTCCCTCAACCTGCTGGCCACGCTGCTGTGGATGCAGCTCAGGACACGTTTGGCTTTCTGGGCTGCAAGTGCACATTGCTGGCTTATGTCCAGCCACTCATCCCATCAGCACCCCCAAGTCCTTCTCAGGAATGATGCTCTCCATCTGTTCATCCCCCAGCTTGTGTTGATGCTGGGGATTGCCCTGACCCAGGTGCAGCACCTCGCACTTGACATTATTAAACCTCATGAAGTTCTTTTTGAGCTTGTGTAGGTCTGGATGGCATCCTGTCCCCCGGGGTGTTAAATGCACCACTGAGCTTGGTGCCATCTGCAAATTTGCTGAGGGTGCACCTGATCCCTTGATCTATGTCATTAATGAAGATATTAAATAGCACAATACAGACCCCCGAGGGACACCACTCGACGCTATCCTGTGGTGTCTTGGATCTCTGACACGTTGACCTCTACCCTCTGGATGTGACCATCCAACCAATTCCTAATCCACCTAACATGGCACTCATCAAATCAGTCTCTCTGCAATTAAGGGAGAAGGATGTTGTGGGAGACCATGTCCAAGTCTTTGCAAGAGTTCAGAAAAAATGACGTGTAGCTTTTCCCTTGTCCACTGATGTAGTCACTCCATCATAGAAGGCCTCTAAGTTGGTTAGGCAGGACTTTCCCTTTGTGAAGGCATGCTGGCTGGCTGAATCTTCCTTTTTCATGATCTTCTCAGGCACAGAGCTGGGACTGACAGATCAGTAGTTTCCAGTGTTGAGGAATATATCTGGTGCAGGTTTGCAGCTGCAGTTCATGATACAGATTGAGATGCAAATTGAGCTCTGGTTGGGAGCCCAAGACAACAAACAATGAACTGCCAACCTTTTGCATGACAAAGAGCACAAAGACTGGTGGCAAATGGGCACTGAGAGACACAGCAAGAACTGAGGACTCAGGAGAAAGTTCGAGACCTATGTGGGGGTAGACTGTGAGGGTATAAAAGCCCAGGGATTCCTTCATTGAAGGTCCTCCTGGGAGGCATCAGCTCAAGCTGATTACTGCACAGTGAATAAATTGCTTTATGGAATGAGATATCTGAGACTCCGCTATGGGAAACCTGGTCTGACTGCATGAGAGTGGGATGTGTGGGGAGTCAAACCAGGACGTCTGTCAGCTCACTGGAGTCACCTGCTGTGATAGCACTTTGGTTCCAGCAGATAAAGTCTCTGGTGTTGGGAGTGTGACTGTGAGAGGGTCTTGTGAATGGTCAGACTGGGAAGTTTCCTTAACACCAGGGTCCTCTTTTCTACTCTTTTTAAAGATGGGTACAATGTTTCCCTTGTTCGAGTCACCTGGCACTTCACCTGACTTGGCAAATATCATGGAGAGTGCCTTGGCAACTACATCAGCCAATTCCTTCAGGATTCTGGGATCCATTTTCATGAGGTCCCATAGACTTATGTACAGTCAGGTTCCTCAAGTGGTCACGAACTTGATTTTCTCTGACAGTGGAAAGCACTCTACTTCCCCACTCCCCATTCTGCTGTCCATCTGCTTGAGAGGTGTGGGAAGAGAGGTTGCCATTGAAGAATGAGGCAAAAAATGTGAGTACCTCAGTCTTCTCCTTGTCTGTTGTCACCAGGTTTCCATGATAGTATATGTGAATTCCCTTTCCTAATTAGTTAAAAATGCCGTGATATGCTATTGCAAATTTTTAATTGTTTAGCATATATCTTCTGTTACCAATTCGCCATGTTTGAAATCCATTAAAACTCAATTATGTAAATATGGCTTCTGAATTCAGTTTGTAATTGGTGTGGTAGAGCTCAGACGAGTAATGTCACAAAAGGATAGTTTTGGTTTTTGGTACATTGTCTATATGATGAAATGCTAAGTTGTATTGATACTGTTCTGTGAAAGCTAACAGGGAGGTGAGGCTATTCTTTTGTCCAGTCTGAAAGTGGAAAAGCAATATTATTGAAGACGATGATTTGCCTAATTTATGACAAGTATGATCAGTTGAGCACTGGCAGTCACATTATGATGATTAAAATTTTCTCCTTGGTTGCAATGCTAAATAAATTGGATTAATGTGCAGCAGCAGGAGACCAAAGAGTATGGTTGCAATTCATTAATGTGCCTTGTAACTGACACTGTAATGTCTAGAATTCCAAGCACTTAAAAGCAGGTCATTGATCATAATGCATTTAGCTTGCAGAAGCTGATCAAGCAGGAAATGCACAGGGTTCATAAAAAACAAGCAGTTTGGCATTCATGGATTTCTGTTGTTACTCACTGGTGATTTTCAAGATTGAGTGATCTTAACTTGCATCTCTGTTGTTCATCAGAGAAAAGGACCATTGGAATTTGTTGATGATACTCAGAATTTGTAGTATCTCCTGTTTTTTCCCCTTCATATTTTTTTCAACTGCCACCTCTTTTTGTACAAACACTTAATCCAACAGTGGATATTTGCTCCAAAACTGTACTTTTTTGCAGTGTGTGCTGGAAATGTGAACAGTATCTTTGATCGCAGTAGAGAGAGAGCAGGTACTAAAGTAATTATAGGGAATGATCCTTAAAATACTGAGAACTTCAATATCACTGCAGCACAAGTGACATTCTAATCTTTTGAACCATAAATATTTTATTTTTCTTAATTTGTGCTGGTTTCTTCATGTTTCGAACAGTATGGCATTGTTTAGATAGTAACAAAACACCATTTTCTTTACTCCACTGTCTTATATCTGACAGTTTTATTCTAAATAAATGCATGATCCTTACAGCAACAGGAATGAAGTTTATGATTTACAGGATAGTAAGGATGTGAGGAATACCCCGATGTGCTTTCTCAGCAATAATTTCTGTCACTGGTTAATAAATTGCTAGGCCAACAAATTTGAACTTGATCAACTCACATTGAATTCTTGCTTCATGAAACACTTCAATGTCATGGCTATTAAATTAAATTCTCCCTCTTAAATATTTTGCATGCAAAATAGTCTCTTGCTAGAGGTAGTATGTTTTAAAACTCATTCATTAAAAATCAGTATCTTAGAGATATTCTGAGAAAACTTCACTCTAAAGTTATTTCCATCTCAGTAGGTGGGTCTGGCTCCATCAGAGACTCAGAAGAATGACTGTTTGATCTCTAACACTTTTAAAGAAACATGTGAAAAATATTACATGCACTGAATAGTAGAAAAAAAAATCAAGATTTTTAACCTTCACTTAAGATGGAAGGTTGTCAAAACACTTGGCAGTAGACAGCCAAAGCACCATGTGAACAGGCCTGGACAGTGGTTGAGAAGGAAAATATATTCAGGAACATATGTAGAAAGCAATAATTCAGAAAATGAAAGGTGGAAATAATCTTGTTTGTATTTGAAGTCATACCTAATGACATACATTAGTATGTTTTAAGCATTTGAAACAACTTTAATTTTGTTGAGTTTGTTTTTATTGTGTTTATTTTTCTTCTTGGTAGACCTTTTTGTTGTATTTGTGTAGCATTTCCAATGAAATTGCTTAAAAAAAAAAAGCTGATCCAAGTAATGCAGTGGTTGATAAGTATATTTTTTATTCATGGAGATACGCTTTAATTATTGACTTTGCTAATCCTTTTTTACATTCTGATATATAGTTTTTAATTATTACATTACATTGATTGCATGTCCATTCCTTTGTTTAAGGTGAGTTAGACTATTAAAAAATAGTACAAAAATCCCTGCAGCTGACTGTTGGATATGACTCCAATTCAATTATGGTAATATTGTCTCTGTCTTGTACCAGCCAGTATATCCAAATAGAGAGGTTTCTGTGCTCTGCATCTAGGCCGAGAGGAGTCTATGTCCACTGTACTGCATGTGTCCATGTTTATACTTGTCTGCAGTTCAGGTCCAGTATGCAGAACTGTGTTGGGGATACATGAGTGAGGTTTAAAAAAGGTTTGAAGCAGTGTGGCTGCATTGGTATAATAAATATGGCTTCGTATACTGCTTCCTGTCTCACAATCAGCCTTTCTGGCGCTGGTTTGAAAGGCTCTGCAGGACGTTGTGTATGTGATGCTTTTTTCAGCCGAGGGCTGTAATTCCTTGCCATAAGGTCATAAAGAAGTTCAAAGACAGACAGAATGACAGCAGTCAGCAACAGCAGCTCAGTTCCTGCAACACAGGAGTAATTGCAGCCTATTATTACAATTGACTCTTGATTCTCTCCTCTGAAGGAACTGAGCAGCTGCCAATTTACTGGACTGCAAGAAAACTGATGAGCCAAGAGATGGGGGTCATAACGAAAGTTGAGAAACTGATCAAGGCAAAATTCTTTAGCTCTGAGTAGCCATAAGAGAAGAAAAGGAGACAGTGCTGACTGGTCATCACTGATGCTCATGTGGGAGATGGATTCTGACTGTCAGATTGGTTTGTTTCAACTTGTACTTCTTTTTTCACAAAAAGAAGTGAGGTGGATTCTATAATATTTTGTCTTAATTTGTAAAACAAACCAACCACACAGAAGAGGTCCCTGCCATTTTTATGCAACTTACCTAGACAGATTTATTTCACCCTGCATATATACATAACTGTTTTTCTAATTGCTCTGTGATCATTATGTATTTATAACTTTCTCACTTCCACTGCTAAAAAAGGATAATCTATAATTTGTTTGGTTTTATTTAACAACAATGTACAGCTGAATGATCCTTAGGTACTTGCTTATGGCAGATATGTACAATTAGCAGTGTAGATCTGAAACTTGTGTGCGTTTATTGACGTTATTGGCAATAAATGCTAATTTAGAAGTGAAAGGGTTGCATCTACGTGAAGCTGTGTTTCAAACCCTGTTTCTTCATCCGTCTCTCACTGATGAGGTATGGAGTATCAGCAACATATCTTTTAATACATGCAAGTGAAGCTGTGTTGGAATTTTACAGGGAGAAGAAAAAGTAAAGGTTAATATAGTGCACCATAGGTACAAAACCAGAGGATGTTATCTCATCACAGTTTTGCATGATTCTGTGGTGCTGCCTGTTCAGGTCTTCTAGTTGTGCGGGTCATTTATCCTCAGACCTAAATTTCATTCTCCTGCACTGCATGTATTTTAAAATTAACCTCAAGAGGCCTGTGCAGATTTTGTTGTAGTTGCTTTTGCTTCTAAATGAAAAAGTTAAAGATACATGTTCAATATATACAGGGCTGTTTAAGGAAAGCTGTTGCTTGTAGGATCTAAACATCCAGAGTGAATTTCCATCTCTATGAATGTCAGTTGGAGCTTTGCCATTCCATGTCACAGTTGTCAGTTTTTCACTTTAGTGCGGTATTTTGTTTCATTCCCGAATTCTTCTTTGTCCTAGTTTCTTAAACTCTTTTCATGCTGAGAAAATATACCTGCTTCTAACTTCAGTGTGTTTGCAGATTGCAGCAGCCCATTCTTACTAATACTGAAGAGTTTCTTGGTAGATTTTTTGTTCTCAAAAATCACTGTAGCGTGTTACAAGCCTCCCCACCCAAAACTGGTACAAAATGCTGTTGCTGGATTTCTGAATATCCTCAGTTGGAGTGATGTTATAATTCTGATTCTATCTTTACTTTCTGTGAGATTCGCTTCTTTATCTTATCTTGATCATGCCTTTGCAGTTTTGTTGAAACTTGTGTGTCATAAGATGCACCTGCATACTTTCAGTTATGAGCCAGAACAGCACTTTTGTAGTCGGGCTTCCCTATGGCATGAAGTGGGCTCAGTTTGCTGGTGTGTGGGTCAGAATCACAGAATATCAAATGATCTGCTGAGTTAAAAGAGACCCACGAGGATCACCAAGTCCAACCCTTAGCCTGCACAGACTATTCTCAGGAGTCACATTATGTACTTGAGAGTATCGTCCAAACGCTTTTTGGTCAGGCTTGGTGCGGTAACCATTTTCCTGGGGAGTCTGTTCCAGCACCCAACCACTGTCTGGATGAAAAACCATTTTTTAATAACTAACCTAAACCTCCCCTGCCACAACTTCAGGCCATCAGGTCCTGTCACTGGTCACCACAGAGAAGGGATCAGTGCCTGCCCCTCCTCTTCCTTTCATGAGGAAGTGGTAGACTGCAATGAGATCTCTTCTTAGTCTCCTCTTCTCCAGGCTGAACAGACCAAGTGCCCTCAGCTGCTTCTCATATGGCTTCCTTTCAAGGCCCTTCACCATCTGTACTGCCCTTCTTTGAACACTCTCTAATGGCTTAATATCTTTCTTATATTGCAGTGCCCAAAACTGTGCACAATATTCAAGGTGAGGCCGCACCAGCGCAGAGCAGAGTGGGACAATTCCCTCAACTGGCTGACAATGCTGTGCCTGATGCCCCCCAGGACATGGTTGGCCATCCTGGATGCCAGGGCACTGCTGGCTCATACTCAACTTGCTGTCAGCCGGGGCCCCCAGGTCCCTTTCTGTGTGCTGCTCTCCAGCATCTCATTCCCCAATCTGTACGTACATCTGGGGTTGCCCCAGCCCAAGTGCAGGATCTGGCACGTTACCTTGTCGAACTTCATATAGTTGGTGATTTTCAAGTCCTCTAATTTGTCAAGGTCTCTCTGCAGGGCCTCCCTGCCTTCGAGGGCAGTCACAGCTATACATGATACTTTAAAATTCACTGATACTTCTGGTCTCCAGAGTACAGTCTTCGTAAATCTTCTAAGATGATTTCCATTCATGAAGCACTTCCAAGGAAGAGTGCAGATGGCTACTTAAAATTGTAATAGTTATAGCTATGTTTTAAAAAGTCCTTGTACAAAGGAAGTGCTCAGGGTGCTCGTTGTAGGGGAAGTGTTCAGCACTCTGTGAATTTGAGATGGTGGCTATAGGGATACCTGTTTCAGCTAAATGAAAAGAAAGAAAAAAAAAAGGTGGAAGCGGTCAAACAACAGAAGGGAGGAAAACTGAGGAATTTCCATGTAATTATAGATTTTGCATATGTTAAACTGCTATCCCTTTAGGATGAAAAATATGTGAAGCAAGTAGGAAGAAATGGATTCTAAAATTGAATGAATTTCCATATGTTAGAATTTGTGTCTCTTAAGAAACATGATTGCCTCTTTAAATGTAAGGCAAGGTTATGAATGGTAGTTGGAATAAGAGTGAAGGTGAAAACCTTGAGTATAGGCTGTACTTGCTCATACCGGCTTTGACTTTTATTTAAGTGTTTATTTAGTTGTAGTATCTTTATGTCAGCTCATGATTTTTCATGAAGTAAAGATCATAGGCAGGCTGCAGTGGCTTCAGCCTCTCTAGATGGTAAGATCTTGCTGCAATTGTTCAAATTGGAATTTTGCCTACACTTGTCTTCTGTGTGTGGTGGGAGAAGGGGTGGCACAACAGAGCAGGTTTGTCTCTCTTGCTTGGTATCTTTCAGGGTATTTGGGAAGACTGGAAGGCAGGTTTTGTATGCAGTATTACTAGCTTGCTTTTAATGCTTCGTTCTGTCTTAGGTGCCTCAGGTGCAAGACTGTTGCTTTCCTAATATGTTGAGTGACAAGAAGGAAGTATGTGCCTGAAGAATGGAGTATGGTCTGAATCAAACTTTACCTCAGCTGAGCTCTGAATTGTAGAATAGTTGAAGAATTTAGTTCCTTTGGTATATTTCTAAAGCAGGAATGCAAATTACAATGGTACCTTTAAGTGATGAACTCTCCACTGATAGCTTTAAACTGCTTTGTGTTAAAATGTACAACTTTATGTAGAATTCAGTTCCTTCCATTGATGCAACAACTCACTCAACTAATTTCAGAAGTAACAAAAAGGTTACTGGACTACCACTAAATGGCATGCGTACAAGTTGTTTGTAATGGCAAGACACGGTTGCAGCGTGGATTGTTTCTTCCCCTTCCCTTTCAGCATGCTTCTGCACTAGTGAGAAACTTAAGAATATCTGGAATTATGACCTTTTCTCTACTCTCTGTTGTCTTCTAGCTTGTTTTTGAAGATTAAGAAGTAGAAGTTTTTAATTCATGTCTGTGTGTGCTCGCAGCTGTTGACTTTGAACATCACTTTCCAAATTGCATCATTTTGTCTTAATTCACAGTGGCCATACTCTAAAGCCTTTCCTTCTGGAACTGGGGAGTAAGAGAGTGGGGAAACAGACTCCATGGTCTCTGTTCTGACCTACATTCCTTAAGTCTTAAGACCTGAAGTGTTCTTTGGCTGCTGTTATGGTGAATTTGATTGAAGTCAAGCATCTATCTAGAGTGAAAACTTATTTGGAGTTAACTTAGGGAGACAGATGCTCCTTTGATTCTATAAACCTGATTTTTGTGAAGAACTCAGCTAATAATACTTGAAAATTCAAGGAAGATCTGTATGCAATAACATTATCTCAGTCACAGATTGGTGCATCCGTTCTGATCATGGGAAAACTGGGCTTATTCCTAAAACCTTAATTTCATCTGATTATAATATTGAGCAGTAGATACTATAATATGCTATTTCCTTTCACAGGATCAGTACCTCATTCAGTGTATTATTTATTTGGTAACTGTTTGGTAATTTTAATTTCTTTTCATGGACTAACCCATGCCTTTTTTATTGCACACTGTTGAAAAGTGTGTTACATTTGAAAGAATCCTTCACCAATAAAGGAATGTTCTTTGAGGAGATGATTGGTAATTGTGTGTGTGGCTATTTGAGGAACAGTGATTAATTTATTTACCATCAGTTCCTGTCAGGTAAAGGGACATGATTGTCTCCTCCGTATGGCCACACAGTTTTGAGAAACAGAATGAAGGGTTCAAATATCCATATATTTTGCATTCTCTGTTTTCTCAGTCTTTTATGGGCAGTTGGGAGGGAATACCTTTCTGTCAAACTATACCTGCTCAAAATACTGCTTTCATAGGTCTCGACTGAAGTTCCAATTGCTCAGCAGTTCTGCAAATCAAACCCTAGAGCATAAAGTCAGGTACTAGGAAATGAGAAACGTACGGTGAAATGACTGTATGCTAAGGTTTTTGATTTACACTGAGTAGAAACTGAAAAAGGCAAAGATATGAGCTAACTCTCTAGGACAGTATTCAGTTACCTTAATTATGGGATCCTCTTTTTTTTTTTTCCTTCGCTGTATTTTACAGCCCATACAGGAAGGGAGCTTTCATCTTCATGTCCTAGATCCATCCCATACAACAAGCAAGGCACGGGCCTGGTGGCACATAATCAAGTGATATAAAACTGTATTGATACTGCAAACCACACACACATAGTTGCTGAAGTGAGGATTCTGAATTACTTCTGTACTAAGTGAATAGAGAGATCTGTAACTTTTATGAATGGTAACATCTAAAGTTGTAACTACCTTAGAGTGTTTGTCAGGAATGCATTTTCGAAACTAATCTCTTAGTTGCTCCCACTTCTTATTTGTTGACTTTCATCATAGAGTCATATCAAAGTACATGTATCAGATTCCTTTATAATATAATGATGTGGAGGGATACAGAAAGGGATGTACTCCAGTAGCATATCCAATACACTCCACTGCAAACAAGCCTACTACATGATACTGACTGGAACTAGTCTATGTGACCCTTCTTAACTTTTGCTGTCTTCCTTCTTTTTAATCTCCAAAATTTTGGATGCCAGGTTGTCATTACCAATTGTTTTGCAATAATAGCTTGAATCCTTTTCTAGTGGTTCTATTAAGGGAGGAAAGAATTTTGCTTAGTTAAGTGGAGAATATAAAACTGATGATGTGACTAGCTCACATATCATAACAGGTGAACACAAAGCTACACAGTTAACATGCACAGACAACTAGAATTCTGGCATCTCCTTGCTCATCAGGACTCGAGCTGGCAAACTTCATGTTCTTTTAACATCATTTTTTGTGCATATAATTATATACTATATGCTTCACTGCTGTTTCATTTTGAGACCTCATTAGGAAGATTGTAAGAGAGAATACCTATGTCTTTACTCATAGTGGTTTCTATTCCAATCCACAATGTGTAACTATCACCTAAAATCTATATTAAAATGTTCTAGACTGTGTTGAGGGATGTATGTCTCTAAAGATTTGAAAAGCCTGATGAGAAGTAACTGTAGCTGCTAAGCCCACTATATGTAAAATGAGAGGAAATCAATGTAAACTTGTGGAGAAGAATTAATGGCATCAAAGCAATTTCTGCATTACTATAAAAATGTCTTAATTTTTCATTAACATGGAAGTCAATTTTTACCACATTTCTGCTGCAGAAATTAGCCTTCCTTAATAGCTGGAAAGGCTGAAGTATATACCTCCAATTAACGAGGAAAGAAACTATGAATGCTTCATCTGAAGTATTCTAGTTACTGGCTTTTAACACCTCTGGAATGATTTGTTTATTTGAAGGGAATCAAATGCCATGGGGTTAAAATGAAGGAAAAGCCTAAATCATGTTAAATTCTTAAGGGAATTCTCAGATCTTCCAGAAATAGTCTAATTGTCACAAATTTTGTGATAGCTTCCCCTGAGTAAGCCTAAAGAGCTATTGCAAATTAAATGGTAAATTCAAGGAACCATGTAAAGTCCTATTTTGAAACTTGATCAGAGATAATTTGATTACAGGTCAAGAACTTTCTGCGTATGGACAGTAGGACAAGAGTAGTGTATGTGTGTGTGTATATATATGATTTATGTGTAGTATAACCTTGGGTTTTTATCTCTTGCCCCTTAAAATTATTTGAGCTTTGTTATATATATCTACGTGTGTGCACGTGTGCACCCCCTGTCTTGGGTTGAACTGGCAAAACGCCAACTGTCCAAGACAGAGTAAAATGGTTCTTCCCCCCTCCCAACCAGCCAAGAGAAAAGGAAGGAGAGAGAGGGAAAAAACTTCCAAACTAGGTTTATGCT
>JAOXXN010000471.1:50058895-50073981 GCA_026770055.1 Myrmophylax atrothorax
TTGGTTAGAAGAAGTCAGCTGTCAGCTAGCCCAGCCCAGCTCAAGTCACCCGACAATTGCAGGCCTAGTCCAAACTTAGAACCCAAGTCCAGGCCCACTTAGGTGAACCCATAACACCCCCTTAAACGTTGCATGAGCTCAAGATCTGACAGCCAAAGACAAAAAAAGTAAAGGGACTATGACCTCACAGTTGAGGAAGGAAACTGATATGCAGTGAGAATACTCAATTGATGTAGCAATTTCCAAAAAAAAAAGTTATATTTCTAATGTAAGAAAAATAGTTAACCGAAATAAAATTTGGGATTCATTTATTTTCAATAATTTTTATGTGAGGGATATGGATAAATTGTACTTGTGATTGGATTTTTTTTAATTGCGTTTTTCTGAGATGTTTTTCTGATGCAAGGGTTTTTTTTAACCAACTTTATATATTGTTATTGTGTATGTTAGATCCATGAAAGACAGTGCATCCAAAAGCATAACTGCTGAAAAAGTAGAAGTTGAGGCACAAAAGCAGCATCTCTAGAACTCCTGGGCTCAGCTTAATTTTGGTTTGACTAGACCAACAGGAATGCCAGCCCAAGTGTTGCTCGAGTAAAACTAAGGGGAAGGGGAATAAAAAAAAAAAACCTCAAAAAAACAAAAAGAAAAAAATTTTACTATCCAGGTAGCAGCAGAACAATTTTTGTAGAAGACTAATATTGCAGAGAAAGTCTGTTCACTGAGAGTCACAAGATTCAGCCTCTGTTTACAAATCTGTTTACAAATTACATACAGAAAGATGCCCAAGTCTGTCTTTTTAAGAGAACATACTGAAAGTCAGGTGTCCAGCAACTCTGAAAATTAGCCTTGTTTATATACAGGCTGCATGATTTCATTCGTACACTAGTGTCCTTTAACCATGGTGTTTATTTCTGTATCTGTAAAGCAGTAGCAGTATATTAGGAAAGGTATGAGACTAATTTTGAAACTCCTTGAATTTCATCCAAAACAGAATTGGAGAAAGGTTTGTAAAGTCTCTCACAGGGTAGCTTTTGTGTATGAAAAGATAATACATAACAGAGAAGGCAGGTTTTGTACTTAGAGGCACTTTGTAGATACACATTAAAGGTATGTATTAAAACCAGTTAAATTACTTCATGGTTTATATCTTGATGACAGGTTTTCATAGGTTATGTCTTTTTCAGACAGGTTATAATGACAGCAGGATTCACACATTGTAATCTTTCCTCTGTCAGGAAGGAACCACAGCTCATCAGAAAGCCAGTACACATCTCTTGCGAGTAGTTCTCTCCTTCTGTTAACTGTGCTGTTTAGTGACTACTTTTGATTTATTACTGTATCTATAAGGAATTTGTGTGGGGTTTTTTGAAACTCTTATTTTCAACCCATTTTTCAACCTTTCTTCAAATTCTTGAAGATAGTATATAGACATTTAAGTCATATCTATATTTAAATAAATAATAATAAAAATCCAACCCAACCCTCAGCTTTCTCTCTGCACTTTTGAATCAAACTTTTATTTGCTTGTCAGAAAGTCTTAACACAGTTTAGTGTATTTGAAACAATGAGCTTTCAGTCTATAGAAGCAAGACAATTTTTATTCTGAAAAGATACTGCTTGGTCTTACTGTCAGTATGTTTTGTATAGTGCTTGAATGGCCTTATTGTCCTTTTGTGCACTCGAAGTGAATGAATTTATCTTTCAAAGTGGAGCACTTCTTTCTTCCCTGTACCAATTCCCACTTGTATTTCTGAAGGAGAGAAGAAGACTACACTCCTGAAAGCATATAATTCTGAACACTGAAAATTGGATTCCAGTGAGCCTGTTGCTCACAAAGCCCGGTATATGCCAAGTGTTGTCCACTTACCATAAAGAATTTGTTTGAACCATTATGGAAATAACTTAACTCTAATGTATCTATGAAATTGCTTTATTTGCCACTGTCTTCTGTTCTGATTAGTAGAATCTAATTTCTTAACATTTCAGGTATTCTTCACACTGAATTTCAGTACACTAAGTTCTTATGCCCTTGTTGAATTTAAAACATAGTGAGTTGTTCTCTCTTCAGTGGAATTGTTCATACAATGCACATAGGCAAATTTTGGAGGGTTGGTGCTGCTAAAGGTAGAGATTTTCAAATTAATGCACTTTGTTTCTAGAGCACTTTCTTGATTCTGTATTAAGCTCAGTACATTGGAGTTTGGGGTCTGTTTTCAGACATTAATGTATGTGTGATCTTCGTGCAGTACATTACCTCCATGCAGCCTGCTCCCTGTTTGCTCCAAGGAAAGCAGGTGCAACCAGTTGTTTGAAGGCATGAGAGACTGAAAAGAGTATAGAATAGAGATTTTCAAGAAGGAACAGGATGAAATAGTTAGGTAATGGAGTTTAGTTAGTGTTTCTTTCCTCTTATGTCATGTAATGAAATTCTCAGTTGTCAGGTGGAAAAGCCCCAACATACATGCACAAAAAGAACTTTTTTTTTTTTTTAATATTGGGGAAATGTATTGATTAGGATGTTGCGAAGACTCCAAAGCATGTTTTGGGTATTTTTTTACTTCCTTGAGGAAACATATGTCAGTGGCTAGTAAGTATGTCTGGCTTTGCTACAACTGTTTGTTCAGGGATTTTCTAAACTGGACATCATTAGATTGATGGAAGCTTATTTGAGATGATGAGAATGTTCCTTTTTTTATTTACGTTGTTTTTATGACAGTTGTCAGTAGCAAGTGCCCAAATGGAATTTGCTGTACTAGGGGAAATTTTGATCTGGCTCAGTATGGTAGGTTATTATTTTTGTTGTCTCTGTTAATCAATTACCTTCAGTGAACTCTAATCTGGACCTGTGAGTATATTAAACTCCCATTAACGATGGCTTCTGGAAGTCATTCAGCTGTTATTTAATAAACAAGAATGCATTGCACTGTTCAGGTACAAGTATTGTCTTGTTACCTGTCCTTTAAAAATCAGGATTTCCTAAGGCAAATTATTTGAAATAATTGAAACCAACAAATGAAACCTGCATCCAGTTTACGTCTTGGAAGTGTAAACCATTTAATTCTACAAAGTTTAAAAGTTTTGGATTGTTTTGGCTTGGTTTCTTTTTTTTTAAATTTTGCAGATAGAAATGTATTTTTCTGTCCTCAGTCGTTTGTTGTTTGGGTTTTTTTTACTATTTCATGCTTCTGTTTATCTCACTGGTGAGATCTGCCTTTAAGAATGCTTCATTGCTACAGAGGATGCTGTCAAGTTCATACTCAAAAAGAGATTATTCTGCCCAGTCCTTTCCCATAGAACTGATCTTTGAGGATGAATTAGGGACTGTGCAGGCTTCACAAAACTCTACTCTCTTCTGAGGCAGGTGTGCCAGTATGAAAACCCTTGATAAATAAGGAAATGGAGTGAGGGCTGAAGATGGAGGAGGATAAAAATGTCTAGGTTACAGGATATGAGGGTAGAAGAAAAGTAGAACTATTTAAAAATGCATTATATGAGGAGAAGTTGAGCCAAGTTGCATATTGAAAAGTTACTACTTTTTGTGGAGGATTTTCCTGAAATCCATGTCTGAATTCCTCAGTTACTGTCAAAGGTAATGGAATGTCAAAAAATCCAAACATTCTTAATAAGAAGTCTGTCAAGGAAATATTAGCTGACATTCCACAGTATGTTTGATTAGTGGAAATTCTGGCATTTTACAAATATCATACTGCAATGGACACTATTAGGCTTTTTGGGGCATTATTCACTTCAATGCCTCATGTGTTATAATTGATATTTCCGCTTGTGTGTAGACACACACACACACACACACGTGTGTCTTATGTCACATTTAGCTTTAATAATCATGGCTAAAATGTTCCTTTTATTTGCTCACACCTGAAATAGGGCAATAAAATTAAAAGAGCTTTGTGAAGTATTTTCTCCATGTCAGCTTTAATGCTTAAGAATTTGAGAATCTTACAAAGAGAAGCTTGTCAGTGATGCAGGTTTAAATATGTATTAGAAAAACAATCCCCTCTGCACAGGCAGGCAACTCAAGCTTTTACCCTTCAGTGCTTTCATTTTTATAAGTCCATACCCAACTACTTGTTATGCAAGAGGTAACTTTGTGAACAACTTGGAGGTGGTAAGATATGTGAATTTGGCTTTTTGCTTGGGTGATGCAGGTTTTTTGTTTCGGATTTTTTGTGAGTTTTTTTTCGTGTGTGGTTTTTTTCTGATGCATTTACTGTTTCCAAGAAGTATGCTAGTATTTCCAGAAATTAAACTTGTTGAAGTGACTACCTTTAGATGAACATCTAAATCAGTTTAAGAAGGAAATACTGATGGCATTGCAAATGGATCAGAAATAACATACCAGTTTTACCAAAATACGTATGTTTCAGAGGCCTTCACAAGAGCTCAGTGAACATTTTATGTGCCAAGTGTGTTAATGCAAAACTTATTTTAAGGACATTGTTCCATGCAGAAGAAAAAGAAAATTTCTCTTGGTTTAAGGCAAAAGTACTTTTTAATAATTGAGTCACAGCTAACGCTTTATCTATTTTGTCTGCTGTATAGGACTTCTTTTCAAAGACATGTTTTGTTCATGTAATAGATCATAAGAATGAGCAACCAAAGGTTTAAGAAAGAATTTCATATATATTTTATTTTGTTAAAAAGGTTTAAAAGCAAGAAAAACTGATGCCAATGAGAAGCATTTAGACACTGAAGCATGATTGTTGCTGTAATTTTCCATCCACATTTTAATGCAATCTCCTGTTTAACCTGTTTTTATTTTTTTTTTTTTTTTTAATTAATAGTTAGAGTGAGCGTTTTATCTCCTACCAACAATCAAGTAAGGTCATTCTAGCAATTAGAAATGTAGTCTTTGGACAAAATTTATTGTAAGTTTATTTAGCCTTTAATGATTTAGAGGTAGCTTGTATGTTCTGGTAAAAATGTATATTACTGACTTTGTATTTTTTGGACCATGCCAAAATAATTGTTCTATACGCGTTTGATTCTTAAATGATAAACCCCTGAACTTTAATTATCTTTTCCCTAGGATTTTAAGACAGGATTTGGTATCACTTTGATCCCTATGAATGTGGCAAACGTAAAACAAGTGGATCGTGCTGCAAAGCAGTCTTTTGAAATAATTACTCCTTATAAAAGCTTTAGGTGAGAAATTTAATATTTACATTAAAAAATATGCAATTAAGTAACACACTAAAGAAATACTTGCTTCATACTGCATTCCCTTAGCTATTTTGGATGAAGTTATAATGTTTTTATTAAGAATACTAAGCATTTTTTTAAAAAATGGAAGCATTTTCTTTCCTTTGTTTAGCTCTGTGCTTCATCTGTTAGCTCCCTGACTAGGCATGTTATGCCCACAGATTCATATTTTTATGTAGCCTTCTTTGTTCATTTTGTGCAAAGTCAAAAGGGAAATAAGGAAAGAAACTCTTTAACTTTAGCAACTCCATCCTAAAGAATAATAAATTGCAGTAGTGAAATATTGATGCACACATTTAGTATTAAGAATTTTATTTGAAAAGAATCTTTCATGTGCTATCCCTTGTAGAAATCCTTGGTTGAAAGCAGCTGAAAGTTTTAATTTGGCTGATGTTGTGACTTGTAATGATTTTTAAGAAAATGGAAGTATATACCAATAAAAGCATTTTGTTTAATGTTGTAGTGTTTCTTAAATGAAATGTCAGTAATGAAGGAGATAAGGAAAACACTGTTCTCCTGGGCTTTCTAAATGTTAGCAAATACTTTCCTTTCATTCTTAGTCGATTAGCACATATATTAATCTTGATCAGCATTTTGAATCTGTGGCTAGTTGGTAGATAGCTAGTTCTTTGCTTTCCCTAAGACATCACCATGTTGATGTTTGTTTATTATTTATTTTTTTTAAAAGAATAAATTTAATTGAAAAGCAAGTCCATTTTTACTTCTGAATAAGTCTCCATGTTTCCTTAGGTCATTCTATGCTTTTGCTAACGTTCAGTCTTTAAGGTTGGTATGTGGCAGCATAAAAAGATTGGTATGAACTCAAGAATGTTATGTGTATGCTAAAAAAGCTATGTAGCTTATACTGGTAGTGGTTTGGTTGAAAACTGAATATGAAAACAGAGGGAGTTTTGTTGACTAAAAATACAAAATAATACATTCCATTTTAGTATTTATATCTGTGTAGAGAAAGATTTTTTGACTGTGATTTCAGGTGTAAATGTAATAAATAAGAGAGACCATGGACTATGTTTAATTGGGCTTTAAAATAAAGATCAATAACACAGAAAAGTCAATTGTTTCAGCTTTACAGCAGAGTCAGAAAGAGAGAAACAAGACTGGATTGAAGCACTCCAGCAATCGATAGCAGAAACTCTATCTGATTATGAAGTGGCTGAGAAGATATGGTTCAATGAATCCAACAGGAGCTGTGCTGACTGTAAAGCTCCCAGTCCTGACTGGGCGTCCATCAATCTCTGTGTTGTCATATGCAAGAAATGCGCAGGTAGAGTAATTAATGACAAGATGTGTGGGTTCTACAAAATGTCATATTTGCATATCTGCGTATGTCCTTGAATTGGCTTTTTTCATTTTTGAAGTGTTATCCTTGTGGAAGTTTTGAGAAACAAGAAGTGAACATAACTTTTTTTTTTTTTTTCCCAATACCAAGATCATTCTTATGCTAAAGCACTTCCATGCATAAATGACAGGTCTGCGGTGACTGATTTCTCCCAGATGAATAACCCTTCACAATTAGATGAAATTAAGACACACTAGCACTTCATGAGAAGTAACTGGCTTTTGCAAGGCTACATGCCAAAGAATAACACTTTTCAGTGTATAAATTTTGGGTATTAATTTTGTTACATCTGGGCACATATTGGTGCCAATAGGAATAGCATTTTCAGACACTACTAAAAATCTGGTTTTATCATGTTTTATATTTAAATATGTGCTTAAGCAGTAGATTCAAGGTAATAGCTTATAATTCTAGGCTTTCTTTCAAAGCAAACCATCCCAGAGGTATTCTACATCAGACAGACAGGCTACGTTGTTTATTCATTACTATCAAACAAAATTAACTTTTTAAAAAAAGAAAAAAAAGGTGTATTTTTTGTGCTTTTATTTTTTCAAATGTCAAACCCAACTCTTTATAAAAATATCAATTAGAATAAATCTGTCTTCATCAAATTTTTCTGCTGCCTCAGCAGAAGAGATACCCAGTTTAAGTGCCTTGGTTAAATAAAAATACTCTTGGATTTTTAGGACAACACAGATCTTTAGGACCAAGAGATTCAAAGGTCCGGAGTCTCAAAATGGACGCCAGTATTTGGAGCAATGAACTTATTGAGGTATGTTGTGATATTCTAACTCTTTGTTACATCTTGAAACCTACTGTATGTAAAGGAATAATTTACTGCTTTACTCAGAAGAAAGCTAACTGCTAAACTGCTAAACAATGTGGTGCTGTTACAGTAAAGTTGATATTTCTGAGGATAATGTACCTTTATGTCATTCAAAATATTCATTTGTTTTGATAACAGTGTGCACAATTTCTCTTAGTATTTCTCCAAGTATTTAATTTTTTTGGAAAAAAAGAAAATGCTTTTGGAGAGTGGTCATGATGAGGCAGTATTGCAAAGGGAAAAAGAAAGGAAACTTCTCACTACCAATTTAACTGCTTGGGGTATTAAAATGTGGTGGTAAAAAGTGGTGTTGCTGAAGAGGGTTGAGCCTTCAGTGTTTTCTTTAAAACACATGCTACTCTTCTCTGAACTTTAACTAGTGTTTTCTAATATGTCCTGATATGTAACTGATTAGCCTTGTAAAGCTTAGCTGCTATTGATGCTAAACGATGAGTGCAGACTTTATAAATGATCATAGGCAGTGACTGAGAGAGGCTTTTGTCTCCTGCAGGGAATTTTCTTTTCTTTAAAAACTTTCTTTTTCAACTTTTAGTAACTGGAAACTATTTAGAGGCTGGCTTCATATCCTTCATACTATTTTGCTCATTTTTTTTTTCTTGCATCTCATCCAGCTTTTCATTGTCATTGGAAATAAGAGGGCAAACAGCTTTTGGGCAGGAAATCTTCCTCCAGATGAAGAGCTGCATATCGATGCCCCTGCAGAAAAAAGGATAGAATTCATTACACAAAAATACAAAGAGGGAAAATTTAGGAAAGCACCTTTTCTCTACAAAACCAAGGAACAGTTGAATAAGGTATTGTGAGCATGGTTAAGCCCATAGAGTACTTTCGTGTTGTATTTTATCTGGGTGCAATTTGGTCATCTTATTAAACTGGTGAGAAATAAATGCAGATACCTGAGTGCCACTCAGATGCAGTTGAATAAGGGTTGTTTTGCAGCCTTTACAGGAATAATTTCTTGACTACTGGAAAAACTAACTTGTTTTTCCAATTCATTTGTTTACAGAAGGTTATGGTACTTAAATGGTACCTTGAATATGTTTTCCTGAGCCATCAGTGAATATGAATCTTTATTTTTCTTTAAAGTGCACAGTCTAGGGACATAGATTTCCCCTCTACTTCTTTTGATTCCTTCTTTAAGTGGTTTTTTTATATCTTGTATGTCTGACATCTAACATTTAAATAGATGATTCATTGTTATCAGTGGTGAAAGTAGCTGATGCCCATTTCCATAGTTGCTTGTAGCTTGTTGGAAATGAAAGAGCTAAAATAAATAAAAATGTGTGTTGTTAATTCTTCCTTTTACACAAATAACATAAGTTCTTTACAGTTATAAAATGAAAAATTCTAATTATCTATGTGTAAATAGTGATGTCCCTTTGAGTGAATTCTATCATCTTTTGGTTTGAGTCATGATTGTTTAGAGTTTATGAATATGAAGAGTTTAAATGTAACAACATTAATGGATTCAATTATAAGTCAAATTTTCTCAAAGAGTATGCAGAGATTGTGGGGAGGCAGTAATATTTCAAAGTTGTAGTTTGAACCAGAGTGGTCTCATTTATTCAGTGTTATTGTATTGAAAAAGGAAGTGTTTTTTTTTTGTACATTTTATAATTTATATATTAGTTGCTTACATAATTAGTTAAAGTAAGGGCATATAAGAATAATTATCATGGAAACATCTCTAGCCAAAGTGTAGAACTATCTCACTGTATGGCTTGAATTTATGTTTTCTGCATTTCATTGGATCTGGGAAACATTTTGGGGCATCATGGGGAACTCTTTGTCTTTGCAAAATGAGACATTTAGATTGCTTTCTATTTATTGATAGTGGCCATGCAAGAGATTTAATACTGTAACTCCAGACCACAGAAGTTAACTGTATTACAGGCTTGTTTTTTCTTAACTCTGTGGGATTTGTATTTTTCTGGGGAGGATGTCTGTCAAATAATCATTTAAATACTGGGCAAAATTATCAAATTCTCTAGAGAGATATGAAATTACCATGTAATAAGGCATTCATTGCCAACTCATTCTAAAGCTTTTACTGAACTGTCTTCCCTGTCATCTTGTGCCTCCTCGATGCTTATAGGTTTATTGGAGTAGCTAAATTTTATAGTAATACTCTTCTTATGTTGAGTGACTTCTGCTTTAATAATATAAAGAAAATCTAAATAATTAAATAAATAATTTAAATATATATTAAAGGATAGAAATTTAAATGAAATAAGTTGCTGCTGTACTTCTGTAGCTATTTCTGCTTTTGAGGTTTTGAATCAACCTTGTGAAAGGCAAAAAAATATAAAGCTGGTTATGTTTGTCTGTTTTTGGGTATACAAAATAAAAGGATCTTGTGAGATCTTTAAATTTCAAGGAAGGTGAACAAGTATTAAAATACCCTAAAGAATAGTTGCCTTATTGACTGTGACCATGGTTTTTAAAAACTACCTAGGAATTTCAATCTAATTCCTAATAATAGAGTTTAAGATCTAATCTTAGAATTTGAGATCTGAAATAATATTATTTTTTTCTCTAGTACTTTTTGTAAACAGTCAGGAAGTTTCCCCTCCAGTTGTATTATTTCATGCTATCCTTCCCAAGTGAAATTGTGACAGCAACATTTTGAAGAGATGATGTTTTTGTATTTTCTTCTTTTTGCTGCTTTTTTCTAGTTTCAGACTTTACTTTATGACTCCTAACATTTTAAAAATGTTTATGATCTTTAAAAGTGCAGGAGAACTATATTGGAGGTAAAAAGATTTGCATCTACCTTACACGTACATGTTGGCAGTAACTTTCTAATTTATACAGACTTCTTATTTTCCCTCCCCATGGTAAGGCCCTGTGTGCTGCTGTAGTCAAGCAAGATGTGCTAGAAACTCTGATGTTGCTCTTCAGTGGGGCTGATGCTATGTGTGCCACTGGAGATCCTGTTTACAGTACTCCATACCTACTAGCCAAGAAAGCTGGACAAAGACTGCAGATGGAATTCCTGTACCATAATAAGTTCTCAGGTAGGATGTATTTCTTTTTTTTTTTTTGATCTCCTAATTTTATATTGAGCAAAAGGGAAGGAAGTAGTTCAGAAGAAAAATTGGCATTGCTTTGAACAAGTGTTATAACGGACGGGAAGTTGTGATGGTGTTAACTGGATTTCAGTAGTGCCCAATTTCAGTTGTGTACAAATTTGCTATTTTGCTCAGACATCATGTTTATGACTCAAAAAACCCTAAACCAACCCAATTATGCATAGATCTCATACCCTTATTTATAGCAGAGAAGAAAAACATCATCTTTGCTGCTATTATTATCTATCTCTTACGAGAAAAAATGGGTATATACAGTTAACATATATCTAAAGTGTTCATTTGGCACTTCGTTTTTTTTTGTTTAAAGATTATTTAAATTGATATAAACCTCTGCTGTATGTAGACCTATCTGTTTTTTCAGAAACTCTCCTCCCAAAATAAAACTCACCTCTTGAACTTGCAATATGATCTATCCCAGAAAATTTTTTTTTTATTCCACATCAGAGCTTCTGTTGCACCTTGGAGCATGTGATAAACTTTGGCCATGAAAGTGAACAGTTCTGGTTGCAGTGTGTGACTGTTATAAGGCTCTTAAAAACAGAAAGCTGTTCTTAACAATAAGTAAATAAATTGCAGAGTAGGGATGTGACTGAGTTTACCTTTTAAAAGGGCTGGACAGTATCTGAAGCAGTCAGGGGCTGAAAGTTCCCATGCAGATTTACACTGAACAAAGTAGCTATGTGGACATTGGCTTGTGCCACTCTGAAAAGTAACACTGCATAGATTGAACAACAGAAGTTTTAGTGGGAAACATGGGAATGAATTAAGGCCTCCTAGAGCAAGCACAGTGCCTTAAGTTCTGTCTGAGTGTTGCTCAGGCCAGTACCATTCACTGGATCATAGGATGCTGAGCTCAGTCATGGAGCAAACGTGCAGCTGTGGGATTTTTTTGCTAGCTATGGTCTCAAGTAGTCCTAAGGGTACAGAGAGAGAAGTTTGCTTGTCTTGGCTCTGTCTTTTCCACTTTTGGCCTTCCAGCCATCACATGCTGTTATTCCTATTTTCAGAGAAAGGGAGGTCAATGCATGTTGATGATGATTCTCAGAATCCTGGTCTGTTTGCTGCCAGCCTTGCTGGTAAACTCTATATAAGCCCTCAAGAGAAGCAGTTCCCTTCTATTGGAGTGTATTACACCAGGAATAAAAATGAAAGCTTAACACATCAGAAACCCCTATTTTACATTACCTTGGCAAGCAGTGGTAGACAGTGGCAATGTTGTAACAAATGTGGACCATTATTTTATGAATATATAAGAATCTTATTTTTTATTATAAAAATAAAGCCAGTAAGTTTTATCAGTGTTGTAGTAAAGATACTGCAAAGCAACTACATATTTACAGATACAGAATTACAAAGACCTGTGTAGAAATGGTTATAACTGATATAACTGAAGATCTGTATGCTATTTACTCCTTTGTCTTTTAATAGATTTCCCAAGCTATGATACTTGTTTTGAAAGTGGCTTCTCTGAAGATTCCTCACATTCCACGTTTCTTTGTGAATCCTTATACAAAGTTTCTTCTAATGCTGCTAAGCTTCTTACAGAGAAGAAATTGAAAGAAGGTATTTCACTTTTAATTTACGTATTTGAATAACACATGAATATGTATGTTTGGATGAATTTTATTCTTTTTAACTTCTTGCATTACTTTTGAAAGATAAGATGTCTTTGATATGACATTTCCTCTTTTGATTCAGTAAACCTCTTTCAGATAAAATACTGATTGTCTTGATCTCTTTAGTCAGTAGTTGACGGAGGAAGACTGAACTGAAAAATTGATTCAGTTAACACAGGAACTGATAAATAGAAAACAACTAGAAACACTTCTCACTTTAATTATATTTAGATAACTGCCAAAAATTAGTTTTCATCTAAAATGATTCTATTACAGAAAGCATTTGGAAGCATCACTGACTTTTTTTAGTAAGAGTTTAAAGGGCTAACACCTGGGATATTGCTCAAGGTCGCACATTTACAAAGTATTCCAAGTAGAAAGGAGTACTTCCAAGAACTCTATGACAAATTGAGCTGTGTGGGGTGAAAATGTCTGTATATCACAGTAGATGTACCTGGTCTTCTCTGTGTATCAGTCTTCTGTGGGGTTTTTTGTTGTTTTTTTCTGTGAGAGAGAAGTGTTATCAAATAATTTTTTCCCCTTTTTCTCCCCATTTGTATTACTATATTTTTCTTCCATCTAAACAAATAAATTATGTGGACTGAGGGCTTTCTGTGCTGATTCATCATTGAATTTGTTGCTCCTAAAATGCTTATATGGCATCTTGCACTGGTATATACATATTTTTGTATGATTATGTCCATGTTCTCATGGTATATGCCTTTAAGATCCTTAATGGAGATTAAAGCGTGTTAAAGCATGGACCTGCTGTTTAAATATGCTTTGGAAGAATCTCTGTTAGTGTGGCTCCAAATACTGATCAACAGAACTAATGCCTGATAATAGACATTTCCCAACAACTTTACAGTTGCTAACACAGATGCCTGTTGTGACAGTGGACTGATGCTGGACAGGATTCTATTGAGATTTGCTCTTAAACGGCACTGAGCTTATTTGGGAAAGAATGTGATCTCTGCAAACCTCTCTACTACTTGCTCCAAGTGCAGGTCTTGTCCTCTCTGCTATGGATGTCTGTATCTATAGTCATTAAAAAAAACCCTTTTAAAAACCCCCAAAGATCAGCACTTAGAGAAGTGGTGAGCAGAGACAAGGCAATGGTACTGATCTCTTGTAACACAATGGCATGTTAGAAATGCATTATGTTTTTCAGTATCTATGTAGATTGAAGATTTAGCTCACAGAATGGCCTCTGTAGTAGTTTTGGTATAGATGCTCTGGCAGTGAGCATTGTTATTAGGATGTCTTAAAATAGTTGTGAAGAAAGCCCTCAGACATGAAGGAATTGAATTTTGACTGTCTTCCATCTGAAGTTTTTAGTGGATAGACATGGAGCTGTTTCAAAAGCCTGTAGTTTTAGCATTGCACTTACTACTTGAAGGAACATACAGTAAATGGAAAGGAACCAGATTTCTCGCAGCTCAGGTTTTGTCCTCTGAAATTGTGATAGTGTCTTGAAGATGGTAGATGTTCTACTGTTTGCTTTTTTTGGTAGGTATTTGTTTTCTTTGTTTTTGCATTCATGTGGGATTACCCATGTGTTTGTCAGGACTGATGTTTCTGGTATGGGTTCTTTATAGATATATAGGAAGATAGGCTTCTCTGAATATTTTCAGTTCAAGGAGACAAATGGGATAAGGGAGGAAAATTTGATAATAACATCCTTTAATCAATAACAAAAACTGGAATTTTGATTTAGAAAGTGCTCTTGCCTAAGGGTCCTTATGTATCTCAGCCATGTTTAAGAAGTATATGACAAGATTTCTTTTTGATATTTAAAACATAAAATACATAATTTTTATTTTTCCTTTTTTTTCTCTACCTTAAGAACTCTTTCTAAATCCCATTAACATGAAGTAATATGCAGATTACTGTGAATAAGAGGCAGTATTTTTTTATTCCTTCTTATGCTCTTTAGGAAATAATTTGAGGTTTACAATACTAGTGTGTGGGAGATACAGTTTCAGTTCCTTTCTCTGCCTGTCAATATTCAAGTAAGGTCACATTACCTGAAGAAAAGTGGCTTAGCTGTTTAGGTCTAGAGGAAAGAAGTCCTGTTGAAGGAGTTCTAACTTGCCACAAACTAATTGAGTCCTCACCAGGACAGAAGGAACACAGTACTTGTCTAATTTTGGGGCATTTGTTAATCTTTTATTTTTTTTAGTCCTCTTTGTGGATAGTGCTCCAAGCCAGAATCCTGTAAAGCTCTGTAACCATTAGAGTTACCTCCTTTCTTATTCAGTGTTGGGAATCTCTGAAGCAGTTGTCAGCTTTGCCTTTAGCACCAAGGGCTGAAAATTTAAGAGAAAACTGTTAGGCATTTTTGGGCCCTAATGATAAAAGGACACTCAAGAAATCATTCAGTGCTATGAATTGAACACAGGCTTTATACTAACCAGGTGGAACACCTGGAAATATAGTCCAGTTTTTTTATTATGTGTGTCTCAATGCAGGAATAAGCAAACCAACTCTGTGTTCTTCTCATTATAGCAGCATTAGTGGTTTCAGCAGGGATACATAACTTTAGAGGAAAGTTAATTAACAGCTGTTGGTAGCAGCAGGAAGTGGGCCCAAATGTTGGTGCTATTCTGATGTAGTGGATCAAAAAGTAAAGGTTAGTGGTTTAGTGGCTCAGGTTTGATTTTTGCTTTTGTTTCTAATATGAAAGGTTTCGTAGAACCCTTTTAAAAGCCTTGATATTCCAGAATTGTCCTTGAGAGTTGTAACAGTTTAATGAATATTGAAGCAGTGAGCTATTTTATAGAATAGGTTTTGAAGGGTGGGAAGGGGAAAACTGGGGGAGCAAACTAAGGGGCTTCCCAGTTACTCCTGTTTGAGGTTTACAGCCACATATACCACAGCTGGGGAGAGATTCAATATGGAAGAAACCTGCAGAGATTTTTTTGTCTCCTCCATCTTTACCAGCTAGT
>JAOXXN010000471.1:50086132-50103512 GCA_026770055.1 Myrmophylax atrothorax
GTAACTCTTTGTGCCTGACCTGTGAGCGAGTTGCTCACCCACTGTGTAACATGGTTCTTGATCTGTAAGTTGGACATTTTGTCCAGAAGGATGCTGTGAGAGACAGTATCGAAAGCTTTGCTGAAGTCCAAAATGATTGCATCTCCTGGCTTTCCTAGATCAGCTAGGTGGGTTACCTTGTCATAGAAATCAGGTTCAACAAGCAGGACTGTCTTCTCATGAAGCCACGCTGGTTATGACTGATGACTGTGTTCTCTTTCAGGTGTTTTTCAGTACGTCCCAGAATAATCTTTTCCATGATTTTACCAGGCAGTGAAGTGAGAGTGACAAGCCTGTAGTTTCCAGGATCCTCCTTCTTGCCCTTCTTGAAAATTGGGACAAAGTTTGCCAGCTTCCAGTCAGCTTGGGATTCATCTCTGGATTCCCCAGGCTGCTCAAAAATCATCAAGAGAGGCTTTGTGGTGACATTAGCTAGCTCTTTGAGGAATCTGGGATGAATCCCATCAGGCTCCATAGACTTGTAGGGATACAGCTGGAGCAGCAGATCCTGAACAATTTCAGGGTCAACTGGGAGTTGATCATTCTCTGTCACAGTCCTCCAGCTCCGGGCACTTCTTCCATGTTGACGATGGAGGCAAAGAAAATGTTGAAGACCTCTGCCTTGTCTCTGTCCCTGTTTGTGAGATGGCCAACCTCCTCCTATAATGGGCCAATGTTATTTCTACACTGCCTTTTTTTCCATTAATATATTGGAAAAAATTCTTTTTATCGTCCCTCACATTTCTGGCCAGCTTTGTCTCCAGTTGAGCCTTGGCTGCACGAATATTCTCCCTACAGAGGCAAGCAGCATCTCTGAATTCTTCCCATGTTACTTGACCTTGCTTCCATTGGACATACACCTTCCTTTCTTGCCTTATTTCCAAGAGAGTATATCTGCTCAGCCAAGCCAGCCTTCTGCCTCATGTGCTTAACTTCCAACATTTGGGAATTGCCTGCTCCTGTGCCCTTAGGAGGTGATGTTTTAAAAGTGATCAGCACTGATGGACCCCAGCACCTGCAAAACATTTTTCTAGGAGACCTTCCTTACTAATTCCCTGAACAGCCTTAAGTCTGCTCTTCTTATGTCCAGAGTTGAGGTTTTGCTGGCACTTTATCAACAGAAATTTTAAACTCAATCACTTTGTGATCACTGTGGCCAAGATGGCCACCAAAATCTCCACTTCACTCACAAGATCTGCTCTGTTTACAAGCAGCAGATCAAGGAGGGCATCCTTACAAGTTGGCTCCCTCAGGACCTGTTCCATAAAATTGTCATCTAGCTGTTTTATAAATCTTCTGGCCTGTGTTGTACCAGTTGTGTGATGCTCCCAGTTAATTTCTGCCAAGTTGAAGTCCCCACCAATAAGGACAAGGGCAGTTGACTTGGAAGTGCCCATTACTTCCTCAAGGAATAATTCTAGCCGGGAGGTCTATAGTAAACTCCCATGATGACATCAGCATTGTTTATTTGCCCCTTAATTCTTACCCAGAGACTCTCAACTGTGCCAGTGCCAGATGTGAGCTTCATACATTCTAACCCTTCCATTACATACAATGCCACCTGCTTCCCCCTCCACCCCCATCTCTTCTGCCCTGCCTATCCCTCCTAAAGAGCAAGGATTCACTTATGCCAGTGATGTTGAATCTGTGGGAACAGGCCAAAGCTTGGAGCTCATCTTACTTGTTCCTCATGCTGTGTGTATTAGCATAGAAACATTTCAATGTACTTTTGAGCCAAAGTATAGCCAATGCTTCTAAGAACATTCTGCAAGGCAGGGATTGAAGTAACTTCAATGGAATTTATTGATTCTAGGGTCCATGAAAAGGACCTCATTGACATTAGAGAATAAAATTTTCAAGCCTAAAATAGTGAAAATGCATAGACTTTTAAATTAATTATTTTCTGTGGTTTTGGAGCTAAATTTTTAAAAAAAGTGCTTTTTAAACCTTATTACACTATCAACATTTTCCAAGCAAGTCTGAGCATCTGTAATGTTTAAATGCTTCTAATACCTTATGGAAAAATTAAAGAGATATGAGAGCAGTTTCATGAAGAGGGAAAGAGATAGTGGAGACATTTTCATTAGATAGGGGAAAAAAATAGAAAGGAAAATGAAAGGCTGTAGCTGAATGGCATAATATAGTAGCACCTGCTGACTAGATATGTTTTTCTAAAACTGAAGCTGTGAGGAATATGGAGAAAAAACAGTATAGGTTTGTTTTGTGTTTTCCATGCCAAATACCACTGTGAAATAACCTTTATGAGGCCTATTATATTTAGAAGATTGCCTATTGAAGAAAGTGAGACTTGCTTTTGGTTTGTTTGGGCTTTTTTAATTAAATCTAGGCTTTCTAAAATTGGTAAGGCTTTTATTAAAAAGCTTTCAACACTTAAAAAGCTAGTCTTTCATATTTTAAACTTCATAATCAAATTGGAACATTCATGAATAATTGGGCCTGTTTGGACAGGTTGCCCTGGGATTCTCTTGGTTGTTGGGACGAGGAGTTACAGAAAAATTAAGCTGGAATTTTAAATGTTGTTACTTTTGCTCTCAGCAAAGTCTCTAGCATTAATAATCAACTTTCTGAATTGCTGTTTACCACTGAGTTCCAACTCCCTGAACCTCGCATGACTACAGAAAACTAAATCATACGACAGTCTCCAGATGCTTCTTGAACTCTGACAGGCTTGGTGCTGTGATCATTTCCCTGATGAACCTGTTTCAGTGACCAATCTCTCTCTTAGTGAAGAATCCTTTTCCTGATGTCTGATCTGAACTTTCCCTGATGCAGCTGCAAATTTTCTAGGTTGTAAGGAGCCGGTTGAGATCATTAGTCTAATTACACTGCTGTTCAAGCATGGTCTCTTAAAGCAGGTTGTGTAGGACTGACCTGTCAGATTTTTAATATCTTGGAGGTTGGAGCCTCTCTGGGGAACTTGGTACAGTTGCCCACCCTTGCACTATAATTGTTTCCTTGGGTTTTGGTTGAATTTTGTGTGCTTTTAATTTGTGCTCGTTGCCTCTTGTCATGTCACTGAGAAGAGTATCTCAGTTTTCTTCATTCCCTCCTACTAGGTATTGTACATGTTGGTAAGATTCCCTCCAAGCCATCTCTCTTCTAGGCTGAACCGTCTCAGCTCTTTCAGGCTCTTATGTGAAACATGCTACAGTCTCTTCCTCATCATTGTGATTCTTCACTGGATTCTGTAGTTCCATATCTCTCTTATACTGAGGAGCCCAGCACTGGACACAGTACTACACGTATGGCCTTACCAGTGCTGCATAGAAGAATCACACTTTCAGCTTGCTGGGAGTGCTAATGTAGACTTGGAGGCCATTAGCATTCTTTTCTGTGAGGCTGTATTGTTGGCCTTGTTGTATACTAAGATATCAAGGTCATTCTCAGCAAATCTGCCTTCTAGCTGGTTTTCCCCCAGTGTGTACTGATACCAGGAATTACTCCTCCCCAGGTGCATGACTTTAATTTCCCCTTATTTAACATCGTGAGGTTCCTGACTGCCCAGATCTCCGGCCTGTCAAGGGCCTTCTGAATGTATCAGCCTCTCCTTTCAGTTTAGTACAATCTGTAAACTTCTTGAGGATGTATTCTGTCCCATTTTCCATGTAATTGATGAAGATTAATGCTCTTCTTGCTGTTTACCCAGTTTTCAGTCCACATCATTGTCTACTTGTCTAACATTTACTCTGTCAGCTTGTCAATGGCAATGTTATGGAAGCCACTGTCAAAGATGTTACTGAAACTGAGGTAAACAACATCTTACTGTTCTTTCATCCACTGTAGAGGACTATCAGTTTAATTAAACAGGATTTCCCCTTCATTAGTCCATTCTGACTAATCCCAGTGACCTTTTTCTCATTCAAGTATTTGGAAACACATTCCATGAGGATTTTCTTCATCACCTTCCCAGGGACTGAGGTAAAGTTGGCCAGGCTGTACCTTCCAGAGTCTTCCTCCTTGCCCTTCTTGAACACTGGTTTGATATTTGTGCTCCTTCAGTCTTTGGGAACCTCTCCCATTTATCTCTTCAAAGACAGTTGAAAGTGACTTTACGGTGACATCAGTGAGAGTCCTACTTTTCTGACCCCATGGAATTATGTACACCTAATTTCTTTAAGTGTGCCTTATCCTGTTTCTCTTCCACTGTGGGTAATCTTCCTTGCTTCAGACCTTGTCTCTGGTTTAAGGTGCTTGGGATTCCTGAAGGTCAGTTTTATGAGTAAATACCAAGACAAAGATGTCATTGAGCCCTTTGGTCTCTTCTGTGTGATTTTTCACCTGGTGTCTTGCCCTGTTCAGCAGTGGCCTATGTTTTCCCTAGTCTTCCTTTTGCTGTTTATGTACTTGCAGAATCCTTTCCTAATGTTCTTTGCATCCCTTGCAATCTTCAATCTGGGGTTGACCTTGGTTTTTCTAAGCTCATCTCTGCACAATGGATAGTAGCTCTGTTCTTTTCTTGGGTCACCTTGCCCCTACTTCCATCTCTTCTGTGCCTCATTTGATGAGTTTAGTAGTGAGCTCTTTCCTCATCCAACCTGGCCTCATAAATTGAAAAGGATAAGTGGCACTGCTTTATAGGAGTTAGACTTTGGAAGACAGCACTAGAAGGACGACTTATTTTGTTAGGTGGTAGGCAACTGTCAAATTTCTTCTCATTCATTTTCAAGACATTGCTAGAAATGGCTACTTCTAGTATGAAAGAGAATACTTGTACAAGTAGAACTTACACAATTGAAGTAAATGGCGCTTCCTACTTTAGTTTAAAGGAAGAGAAAGTGCTAGAAAGAAATGCATTAAAGAATTGTATTTAAATGTATACATTTCAAAAGCACTTTTTTCAAGCCATAATAATAAAGTTCTGCAAGGAATGTGTAAATAAAGCTAAATACTTAGATAAAATGAATGTGAGTCTCAGCTGGACTGTGGAGTCATCTTACCCAATCTCCTAGATATAACTTGTCACTGATACTGAATTTTACTGAAGCATGTTACTGCCTAGGTTTGTTTGTAAATTCTCTCTGTATCCGTTAGGTGCTTTGTCAGATAATTTCTAAAGTAAGTTGTTATAGCTATGATTTCCACCACAGCATTAATTTTTTTTCTTTTCTTTTTCCCTTGCAAGGGGTCTTGTGTTTGCGTATCACAAAGAGTTGTGAATGTCCAGAGGTCTTAGGTGAACAAGAGCTAACCTGACCTGAGGTGCATAAGCACTCCCTGGCTTTCTCTGTCTGTGACCTTGAGACCCCAGTAGCTCAGGGCAGAGGCCTGAACAAACTGTGGCCATGCCATTAGGCTTCTTGTGACACGAACTCAGGCATTGTGTCATGTAATAAGCAGTATTTCTATTTTAAGAACTTACTGCAAGGCTTCTGGATCCCAAATGTACTTTTCTGTCATGCATTAAACTCTTAATTTGCTTGTGAAATGCATAGGGAAAGGACACTTGGAGTCGTACAGTCAGCATGGTGCATAGGAAGCGTTCTGGCTTAGTCAGTAGCTGGGATGCTAAAGGAAGTAGCCTCTTAAATTCTCCTTTTCTTGCATGCCTGAACATGTGTGTGTCATATGCTGATTCACAGACCCAAAGCATTATATTAACATGAGATACTTTCTGAGGAAGAATTTTAAGCATTTTCTTCCATTTTAATAAGCAGATTAGGAAGGAGGAGGCTAAATACTTCCTTTTGCACTTTTCCTTTCCTTGAGTATTGGTTAGTGTGGTACAGCTTTGTTAGCTGCAGTGGGGTGTATTATTCCCCTTCTATCTGATCCCCCCCCTTTTACAATCCTCCCACCTGGAACTGATCCTATCTGTTATGGCACTGTCTTAGAAATGTGAATTCACGTCCTTGGGTTTTTCAGTGGGCTTATTGAAAGTGTATCCTGGATGAGTTTAATAGTTCAGTGGATGGAGCCCCTTGACTTTACAAAGATGGCACCAGTTCTAAGTAAGAAAAGATGCTTTAGGTACCAAGCATATTTTAATAGAAAAGCTAATTCATTTATGCCCATGTACATAGGTGATTATTTTGAGGATTGCCATTGTGAAATTAACACAGAAATATCTTTTTAGTCTCTTTTTGCTTTGCTCAACACCTGATGCGGTCAATCACTTTGGATTTTTATATGAATTATTATATAAAGAAAAAAAATATATCTAATCTGTATGCTAAAAAATCCCAACTTGAAAAGGAGACAGAAAAATTGATTATTAATGAAAAGTTATTGTAGTAAATTACCACCTTTTCGTTCTCTTCTAGAAATATTTTACCATTAAGACCTAATCACATATTTTATGCTATATTATTTGTATTATGTGTTCAAAATGGATTTGCACTATAAAATGTTAACATTATTTTATGGCTTTGTTCTTTAATATAGACTTGAATGGCATAAAGTGGAAAATAGTATACAGAATTATCAGCTTTCTTGTTTCCCAGACAGGACAATATGCTCAACTTAAAGCTGTCGTTGAGGTTCTTCTCCCTAAGTAATGCTAAATTCCTAGAACAAATTTTGTCTCTGTGGTATTTTAAAATTGTGTATCTGTACTGATTCTGGATTTCTGCTTGGAAAGTATGAATTCATAATATTCAATACATGTTTTCACAACCTGTTATGAGAAAAAGAGTAATTAAGCTGCTGGATTTGATTAATTGCTTTTAATTAATACTGTAGTTGAAGAAATCGTAAAATGCTGAATTTGAGTTAGAAAATGGTTTTTGATCTTATCAAATCATTGATATCTCTGCTGTATGGCATTTCCTGGGAAAAGTGCTACCAGATAGCAAATATGACCTGAGGAGACCATAAGTTGTTTGGGAGCACTTGCCCTAGAAAGAATAGCTTTTTTCTTTTTAGATTTCTAAACATGTGATGGACATTAGAAGAAAACATCTGCCTTCTATTGGTTAATAAATTGAAGTTTGAACTGCTTTTTAGGACTAGGACTGCATTTTCTCTGTTATGGCAACCTATGACCCTTGAAATAACAACTAAGGAATGGAGTCCTCAAGAGCCTGACTGTCATTTGTGGCAATGTGATTGTTACTATCCACATTTTCCCCCTTTGAATTAAGTTGTGGAACATTTTTTTGCCAGTTAGGGGATTTTGTTTGTTTCATTTGGATTGGGGGTTTTAGTAGCATACATGATTAATGTAACTAGTGTTTCAATTTAAAAGCACATTTTCCTGGAACTCAATATGCACATAACATGGGAAACGCATCGATGCCTAGTGCCTGGTGCCACTTCAGTGCAAAAGGAAGTGCTTCATAATATTTCAAAGTGTTTACTGCCTGAAGCCCACTGATTCTTCTAGTTGGGCAAAAGGTTGTTTAGCAATTTTATGTATAACTATTTCTGTAGAAGAATTCTGCATTTCTCCAACTATGCATGGTGTTGTCAGTAGATTTTTCTGAGGGAATATATTGAAGCCAGACCTGGACTAAAACTAAGTGCTTTTGGAAACAATTGACCTTTGTAATTGTTATATTTTACAATTATAACTTCTGTCAGAAGTATACAGTGCACATTACTCATAATTTCAGAAGACTAGATTTTATGGATGACTACACTTTACATTTTACCAGCCTTGGAACTTTCACAATCACAGATTCATGAATTGTATGGTTTATTGAAGGAACAATAATACAGGTTTGAAATTGTTGTTGATAAATGCACTTACTGCATCAGTGCTATGGCTAGCCAGTGATTAACTAAGTTAGCAATTCAAGGTAAATTTACAAATTCAGTTTTGCAATAAGTTTAACTTTACTGTTAATTAAGCTTAGAGCCACCCAGGTAATGCTCCAATGTTGATGGAGGTGCAAATCTTTCCAAAGAGGTACATCTCTGCTTTGGGGAGGAGAGAGGAACAAGCCCATTGGCTTGTCCCTAAAGAGGGGTCATTTCTTGTCCTCTAAATGGAGGATTCCAGGTATCAACTTTCTACTGTTAGGAGAAGCGGAGGTGGGACTGTAGTTACTGGTTACCTGTTGCTGCCATCATAGTTGGTGGGGTAGCCACTTCCTCATTTTCATATTGTTTGGTGTATATTTTCATATGTAGCTGAGAAATAATGAGGGTTTCGGTTACCTTTGATCAGGCTGCTATAGGACCTATGGTTTAATCAGAGGCAGAACAGAACCATGACACTTCTGCATCACTTCTTCCTCCCCACACCTGAGGCAGCAGTAAAGGCCATCTGACCTTCGCCTGCCAAATTATACAACCATACATAATTTCCTTCTCAAATGACCAAGTTTATCCAGCGATGCATGGATAAAGGGCAGGGAAGCTAACATCTCCACACAGAGGTGTGGATGTTCTTCTGTGTTTCACTGAGACAACACTGAGGCCTCTGTTTCACCCCAGACACTGTGCAGTTTTTAAGCTTTGCTCAAGCCAGATGGAGTATAAAGTGGTTTGGCAAATTTTCTTGTTTAACCAGTCTCATAAGTTCTCCACAGCAGTTTTCTGTGGGTTTCCAGTTCCTCTTAAAACTGATGGCATGGTGCAATGAAGGGATGCAACAGCATCATTGTAATCATGTAAGCATCATGGGTAACTGGTGACTTAGGCCTCAAGCAGCTACAATTAAGAACTGTAAGAATTCTTTACAGTTAACAACTTGTAGTGTGACATCATTGTGTCAAAATGCACACGTATTTGTGGGAAAATCAGTGATGTGTATATTTAAATACATTGGAATATATAGGTTGCCACAGTATCATTTTCTGTGGTGACGCAGAGTGTTCAGAGAAGAATAACTGAAAAGAATTTCTGCTGAAGGACTGGAAGTTCACAAGTCTGAAATGTCACTGAAGTTCTGTTCCAGATGTCACTTCATTAACCACTCTTCATTCTCTGTCCACCATATACTTACGCCAGTTGTTGCTGTAATTTACATCACATTTTCTCTCAATATGGTTGTTTATGGGAGCCCAGTGGAAATCATGTGTCAGCTTCATTCTGATTCCAACGTTTTTCTGTAATACAATCTGAAAAGCAAATTTTACAACTAAATGAGCTTTTTTTTGAGTCCATGCCACTAAAATTAAGCAGCTCCCTTCAAAGTAGCTTTGTAATGCTTTTCCTCACAAATGTTTCCATTAGTTTTCTAGTCTCAGAGGCTGAACTTACTTAAAAGTTACTGTTTTTCACAATGTTAATGTTCTTTAAAATTCAGAACTGCCATTTATTTTTTCTATAAAAAAAGTGTATCCCAAAGCTTGACTGTTCATATAAATATGTTTCTCTGTACTTAACCTCTTCCTCTGTTTGTAATAATATATAAATACTTAGCATCACTATCACTATTTTTCTCAAAATTAAGACACAAATTTTTATTTTTAGTGTTAATTAGATTAGTAATTCTTTATATTGTCTTACTAATTAAAGGGTACATCTTCTTATAGGCCCAAGTTTCTGCCTTATTTTTTCTTTCTATATTCTGATCATCACCATGCACTGAGTTTTAGAAAGTATCTTAGAAATTACTACACTAGGTGAATTGCAATTTTTTGAAGATGCTTATGACTATACTGCAAGGGAAATAGAGCAGGCAAAATGTGAGACTTTTTTAACTAGAAAATAAAGTAATTTCTCATCCATGAAGATAATTTTATTGCCACAGATGAACGAACCTAGTTAAAATGGAAAATACTACATTCCTTCTCATGAATCATACTTTTCCCCTTGATCATAAAATGTTGGATTTACTGCCTTTCCAAATTCTAAGATTTATGTTTTTAGATATAACTAAGTAACATTTGTTGGTATTGAGTATATGAAACTATTATATATTCTTTCATACATTTGCTTTATCTAATTATTCCACATTAGCACTGTACATAAAGTTTAGATATCACTCCAACAAATTTGAAGACATATATTTAACAGAGGTTTATATCAAAACCACGTATTTTGATTCCTTCTTTAATTACTTAATGACAAGTTTTCATTGTGATTACAGATCATAAATGTAGTATTTGTAGTAATTAATTTTGATTTTCTGCATATGTACACATGGGTATATAGCTGAAATATTCTGTTATTTGTAATTTTGCCTCTCATGTTTAGCTAAACGGGATTACAGTTTTTTGTGCTTTTAAGTTCTATTCATCTGTTTTCGTTCTGAAGTGAACTTGACTAACCTCTAAATCAGAGTTATGGTTCTGGCAGTTTAAGATACTAAGGTATCCTCATGTCTTAGACTTTGAAGTCTTAAATAAAAATTTAAAATTTCCACTTACTTCATTTCTCCCCTAGTTTTCCTGCTCTTTTTTCAATGTATATTTGTAAAGTATGCTCATTTTGTTTGATGTGGTTCTGTTGGATTTAGTCAGGGTTTGGATTTTTCTCCTGAATCTGTGAAGAGGTTTTTTTTTTCTTTACACTAGTCAAGTAAAAGTGAATATAGTGCAGGTTTTCACATTATAGCCAACTATTGGACTATTGTTGTAGATAAGTGGGTGGGGAAAAAAGTTTGACTTCATTTGGTTCTAGCACATCTCCTAGATAAAAACTGTACTTTCCCTATTTAAAAGTTTATTTATATTCTTTTAGGATAGTCTAATTTTCTTTTTAATTGTTTTGTTTTAGGTTTCCCAGGCTGGCGATTTGCTTATTGAAGTTTACGTGGAAAGAAAGGAACCAGACTGTAGTATTATAATCAGGGTTAGTGTATGAAAATGATACAGTGATTTTAGGAAGCACTTTCTCATGAAGTGTACCAGTTTATTTTACTACATCTTTTTGTATGCCTACACAATGAAAGTATGAATTTATGTTTATTTAACAGTAAATTCATTTAAACATTCCTTTGGAACTTGCTGTATTGCCTAAATTATGTGAAGACTGATTATTATGCATTTTTGTATTTTTAAGGAAAATATTGATACTATTTTAAAGGATAGACATTCTTTTATTTACTGTAGTATACAGTGGTATAAATTCTTGCAACTCTATGGGTGCAACACACAGGTGCATTAACAAGTATACAATGCATGTTGGTTTTATTTAATAGTACACGCCATTTAAATGATGTTCCTCCTGATTTTTCTTTTAGCTTGCAGCTTTCTTCTTTCCTTGAGTTAAAAACCCAAAGCTTGTTACTAACTATAATTGAGATTTTTTCAGCCTTCTGTTAGATAGTGTATTTTAAATACCTGCATCTCCATGTAGTAGTGCTCTGTAATTCTTCTGTTACACCTCTCTGGTTTTGTTTCCGTTTTGTTTTGTTGAGCATGAGACTCTCAAACACTTGAGTGTGTACATATATGTGATATACATATATACACATATGCACGTAAGACTACTTTTTAAATAGGATTAAAAATGGGAATATACATTGCAAAGGTTAAAAAAACCATGGTGCTTCTGTAATATTTATCTTCCCACACCCAAGAAACCATATCAAGGCTTTATTTTTTTCCAATTTTTTCAAGAGAAAAGGAATTTCAAGTCAACAACTTGAGTCTCATGGAACAAAATAAGAAAACATGCTGGAGCCTGAAGAATAATTTATGATTTTCCAACTTATGAATCTACTGCTGGTTTTTAAGTTTGTTTGGTTTTTTTTTTGTCTTGTTTTGTTTTTTTAAGGCAATGGCAGGGAGGAAGACTTTGAAAAAAGAAAACGGTAATGAACAGACTCATTTTGTATTACAGGTGTCGCCTTTGATGGAAGCAGAGGAATTAACTAATGATGTTTTAGGAATCAAAAACATTATTCCCAACAAAGATGATATCTGGGCTGCTTTTGAAGTACTTGAAAATGGAGAACTAGGTTAGTGGCATTAAAATATATGCATGTTAATCAACTTGTGTTGTTTTAATTTTTCAATACTTAACATCATCAAAAGCTTAGTTAAAGACTTCCTGAAAACAAACAAAAAATTAGCCTTCATACCAGTGTTTTACATTTGGTTGCTGTGGCATCTGCATGATTTCTTTCTACACTTTCCCAGAAGTAATGAGATAATATATTGTAAATGGCTTATGAATTGGGGATTGAAAACATGGTCTTTATATTACAGTGCTTCGGAGTTCATTAATCATCAGCTATTGAAAAGTAGGTCTCATCAGTGAATGTTAAAGAAGAAACTTATTTTCATTAGAATGTCAGCACTTGATTTTATAAGGAATAATGCTTTTCAAAAAATGAAATGAGAACATATATGTAATACTTAGGATCTTTTTTTACATTCTTTAGTCAATTATTGTATGTGTGTAGATGAAAAAGGAGGCCATAAAGTGTGTAATCCTGTGTTTATGGCAAGTGGCATTATGATGTAGCTATCAGAATCTTGAAAAAATTGTTTGAAATATTGTTTTGCTGCCAACAAAAGCTAATGTCACAATATTAATTAACTGTAAAGAGGTTTTGAGTGCTTTAAACAAGCTGAAGCATGTATAAAATACTGGGGCATTTTATTAGAAGTATGTAAAATAATGTAAAGTAGTAGTAATTTTTAAAATTATAACATTTTCTTCAATGAATATTCACTAGTGTCATCTAATGTTTGGAATATATAGGGGCACAAACACACAATCTTTATTTACACTTCATAGTAAGTTGCTGTTCTTATTATTCTCATGATACAGGAGGGGACTGTGGACTAATTTATTTCTGTAGTGAAGATACTTATTTTCAAGTTAAGGAAAAAAGAGTATAAGAAAATGGAAAAAAGTAAGATTGCTAAATGTTCCAATATTGCTTGAGTGGTTTTGTTGTACTTGATTTTCAGATGCGTTTACAATAATCTCTTCAGTTTTACTAATATTACTTACATACTCAGTCTTGACCTTGGCAGTATCAATAACTAGAACGGAGGTGTATTCTCCCTTTTAACTTAAAATAAATGATCCTGAGCCCTTCGCATCTTGCAGTCTGTTGGTGATGCTGTATAGAGTTGTAAATATAGAGTTCATTTCCAGATTCATGGATGTGGGTGACAACTGACAAAGAATGCGAGCATCTGTTATCTTTAGAAGAGTCTTGATAATTCCTACAAGTGTACTAGAAATCCTATTTCTTCTGATTGAGTAGTGGAAAAAATTGAAGAGGGAATTTTATTTCCTTAAACTTGATATGTAACACTTACAGGCAAATGAAAACTAAACTAGATATGGCCAAGAGAACATAAAAGTAAGTAAAAAGACAGACCCCCTAACAGCTTCTTGAGGTATTTCAGTGCAACAACTAATGTTTTAGCATGGGATAGAAATGCTGTCTGAGTTAATGACTACGGAAGACCAGCAAAATTAAGCTTAGAGTGAGATTACTACAGGCCCTACATAGGCCAATAAATAGTGGCAAGGGATTAGAGTATTTTCTATTGAAACAAGAATTTCCAACACAAATTCGAAATGGCACATGAGTGTTTTAAACCCAAAACAATCAAGCAAAACCAAACTAAAGTCCTAATTCATCAACTGTCAGTCAGTAGAGACTGTTTTCATGAAATCTCTTCTTCATGGATCCATTTCTGGAAGAATCTGTGCATCAGAACAAGTAAATTATTGTTTAAAAATAAAAATAATGCATGTAGTAAAAGACATTTATTCAGGAACCCTCCTGTGTTGCTATGGCTCAATCCAGCAGGCTTTCAAAGGGAAAAAATAGTTCTGTGCAGTCTTTGGTCCAAATGTGAAACTAGAGAACTAAAAGACTGTTTGAGTCTTTACTGCTGCATTTTGATTCTACTAGTGTCATTTAACAAACACCACTGAATATTAGGTAATCCGAGGCATTTACAAATGAGTTGATATTCTGACATGTAATGACAGAAACAAAGTTTGCATATTTGTTTCAAATGTACATGACTAATCAGTGTCTTTCTGACAAAAAAATACTTTCCTGCTTTTGTTCCTGCCATGGTTTGGTACCTGTCCAGTGCATGGTGGTATTCCATTTGTTACACTCAATTCTGAAATTTTGTAAGACTTATTTTACTTTTTAAGATATACTGCCCTGAAAACAAAGCCTGAGAAGGCAAGAAAATTAGAATCATATTTGCTAGAAAGTAATTTTCTACTGATAGTTAATGTTGTTTAAGGTGAAAATTACTGGTTTTGGATATTTACTAGCATATGATGACCTAAGTGAAAGAAAGAGTAATTGGATGTATGTGTTGACTGCTTACTGTTCAAAATACTAAAACTGCAATATTAAAAATGAACTGATTTATTTGCTTATAGAAAAGTTGCAATAATTGATGCTTTTATCTAGCCTAATGCAGAACATTCAATTCCATGTGCTTCTCCAAAATAGGGTGCATATTTTTTTAATAATAAATGATTGATGGATAGTTTGTAAATGAGGTGTGTTACCAGTAAAATAGCTAATGGTTTTCAGCATGATGATTTATGTACCATGTAATCCATGATGACAGATGGTCTTAAATATAACTATAAATAAAACAGTAGGTGTTTACTGTGGGAGTGCCAGTGTTCTAGGAAGGTGTGGTGATTTGCCAGTCTCCTGCATTTGATTTGTAAAGTTCTACTCCTTAAAGTGGATTTTCTCTCTTGTACAAAGGAAAGCATCAGATTATTTTAGCTTTATCACATCAGAGTTCACTGTTTCCCAAAACTCCTAAAGAAATTTTAGAAGTTTGATCATTTAAAACAAAAGAGCCTGAAGAAATGGTATTATGAAATGGGGGTTGAGCTGCTGTCTTTAGAATGATATTTTTGTTTTGCTGCTTTGGTGTCATGTCAGAATAATAAAATCTTTATATAGGTGGTATCACAAGTCTACAGGTAGGGTAGATATTTTTGCATCCCAGAATAGCAGTAGTTTTTCTGTCACTTAACTGTGTTATGTGTGGCTGCAGCTTTCTGAAGTGCTAGTGTTCAGGTGTTCAGAAAATATATTCTGCTAGAGTGTAGTGCTGGACAGTCCCAAAGCAGCTGTTGACATTTCATATTCATCAGCCATAGCAGAAATGAAAAATGAGATTATGGCAGCATACTTTTCCTTTCAGTACTCAAGGGAACTTGGGCTAGACTGCATGACCCAACATGAGTGTCACACAAGGTCTGACTTTTCAGGAGCTGTACCCAGCGCTTCTCAAGGCCTGACCCACATAAATTGATATGCAAATGGAAACTCAGATATTTTGGAAAAATCTCTCTGTGGAGGTAAAATTGCATTTGGATCCATGGCTCTAAGTTGTAGCCCACAAAGCCATTGTTAAGGCTTTTGTGATTTCTTAATTTATAGCGGCTACTTGCTGCTGAGCAGGTGAAAGCCTTGAGGGGTGTGATTATGTGTTGGAAAGATTATTAGAGGAATGAAGTGTGGTCCTCCACCACCCACATCAGTGTTGCCTCAGATGGTATTGCAGAACATGTCACACTCACCAGATTTCTGCTGGATATAGTAATGCGGATTTAGGGACTATTGCAAGATCTTCTGTACTTTCACTCGGTATATGAAATGGATTTGTGTGGACTACTGGCTGGACTTTCTTACCACTGAAGTTTTTCAGTTATGTGCTAGGGTCTCAGAGTTTCTCTTTTAGGATGGATGATACCTATCAACAAATGTATGTTTGAACATCTGAAGTTTTGAAGTGTACATGTACAGTCTAGTCATGCCTTCATCTATGGGTATTTTAATCTTGCTGTACTTTTTGTACAAGATTGAAATATAGAGGTGCAAGTTTGGAAATTCTCTGACCAGAGAAGCAGGGAGAAGACCTCGTATGACTACATGCTTCTCTCTTCTAGTTAAAGGAATGTAACGAAACCAGGAGTCTGTTTCAGTGTGCTTTGGTCATTAATGGACAATATAATCCATAGCAGTTGGAGTGTTTTGTTTCACTGTGATTGTTCCAAATTCTTTGATTCATTGATTGCAGAGAATTGGTAGCTATGACAGCATTTTTGTATTGAGCTTAGGCCAATGAGGCACAGTATAGCTGCAGGGCTCAGTTCTGTGTGACCATATTTAGGTATGCCCTGTGATAGTTCCTAACTTTTTTATTTAGTTTGAAAGCAGTGCTTTAGTGTATTTACATTAAAAAAATATGACTAGATGCAAGAGTCACTGAACATGTGGATATTTAGACATTTGGGTTATATATTACTACTGCTTGTTTAATTTTATATTCATTACTGGTGCAGACCCTGACAACAAAGGCATTGCTTCAGGATGTCAGTGAAGTCCTTACTTCTCTTATTTTGAAAGCATATTTCTTCTGTAGCTCAAAGTCAATGAGAAGGTGTTGTGTACCAGGCATATTTAACCTGTAAGGACCTCCAGTCTTGATGGGCTTTGTCCTTAATTTTTGAATTTTGTGTTTTGTTTCTCTGGCATTTTTCAGAACGTCCTCTACATTATACAGAGAATGTGCTAGAACAAGTTCTTCACTGGAGTTCACTAGCAGAGCCTGGCACTGCATATCTAATAATAAAGAGATTTCTAACCACAGACATGATGAACCTCTACAGTGGTATGTAATTTTTTTTTTAAAACAGTTTTTTTCACATGGAGACATGAGGAAGCAATTGTTTTATAGCTGTTTCATTGGACCAAAGTTTCTCAGAACATTTAAATTACTGCTACTTCATAAAAGTTACAGATTAACTGAGGGTTGTGCTGACTTCCTCCTAAAACATATAAATTATGGATGGTTTTGTTTCTAGAAACAATAAGCTCTCCTTCTGGAAGATAAAAGCATACAGAAATTCTGCAATCAGTTCACAGTTTGTGAACTTCTGCTGTGAGCTATGCTATAGAAACTCTTTTTGGACTATATATACATATATCTTGCATGTAACAATTGTATTATAGCTAAAACATTTGTTTTATATATAGTTATATAATTACATTACATTACTAACTTTTCTATTACCTAATTTGTATTACCTAATTTGATGCCTCCAAACTAGAAAGTTAATTTCACAGAATCAGAGTATTCTGAGTTGGAAGATCCACAAGGATCCTCAAAGTCCAACTCTGGCCTTGCACAAGACAGCCCCAAGAATCACATTGTGTGCCTGAGAGCATTATTCAAACACTTCTTGAACTCTGTCAGACTTGGTGCTGTGACCACTTCCCTGGGGAGCCTGTTCCAGTGTCCAGCCACCCTCTGGGTGAAGAACCTTTTTCTAATATCCAACCTAAACCTTCCCTGACACAGCTTACAGCCATTCACTTGGGTTCTGTCACTGGTCATTACAGAGAAGAGATCAGCACCTGTTGTTCCTCTTCCTCTTGCAAGGAGGTTGTAGACTGCAATGAGGTCTCCCCTCAGTCTCCTCTTCTCCAGGCTGAACAGACCAAGTGACCTCAGCTGCTCCTCAT
>JAOXXN010000471.1:50109354-50128665 GCA_026770055.1 Myrmophylax atrothorax
GAAAATTGTATTTTATAGGACTGGGTGTACTAACTAATTTATAAATTCTCATTAACAGCAAATTAAGTTTGTATATGCAGGTGAAGATACATTCTGTTAAGTGTTTCTCTTGTTCAAGAGCAATTATCAAAAAAGTGAAAAGTTCCCATGAACACTGTGTTAAACTGCTACATTGTGCTAATTGACCTAATTAATTTACACCTCTAGCATTCTGTTATTAAGACAGACAAATGGCTTCATGAGGTATGTTTTTATGAGAAGTATTCCGTTTAAATAAATAGTGTGGTTTGCAGGACTGGTTTTTTCATTTTTGGCAGTACTCTTCTTTTGAGTGGGAAGTCATACAATACCAACCATAAAACTATTATGTGTTTTTTTCATTTTGTTTTCTTAAGTGTTTATGCCATCTCAGATTTGTCTCTATTTCCCTGCACTGGAGTGTTAGAGATTGAAAGTTGCAGAGGGAGAAATTGAGAATCCAGGGACAGTAAATATGATGAAGTAGCTTTATGTATAAGATTTGTTAAGTTGCTTGATGGGTTTTTTCCTAAATTGAAAGCTAAAACACTTGACTGAAAGTACTGAAGGGATGTTATTGTGTTGTGTTAGATGTTAGTTGTGCTCTGTAGTAGAATAGTGTGCATGAGAACTTTATTGTTTGCTTTCAGCACTTCATCCTCCACGCGTGTTCTGTTCTCATACCCAGTGTGGGTATATGTCTGTTCTATGTTGGCTAAACATTGTTCAAAAAGGAACAAGGGAGGAAGGAACCTCAGAAGATCTCTAGTCCACCTCCCTGTGCACATCAGGGATAGTAACTGAGGTCAGAAAATGGGGTTGATTCAGTTAAGTCTTGAAAAACTCTGAGAATGAAGATCAAATGTGAGGTGCTGCACCTGCATTGGGGCAACCCCAGTATCAATATAGGCTGGGGGACGAGCATACCATGTGCTGTCAGGACGAGCCCTGACGAGAAGGACTTGAGGGTGTTGGTGGATGAAAGGCTGGACATGAGCAGAAATGTGCACTTGCAGCTCAGAAAGCCAGTCGTATCCTGGACTGCATCAAAAGCATTGTGGCCAGCAGGTTGAGGGAGGTGATTCTGACTCCCTACTCCACTCTTCTCTGGTGAGACCGCACCTGGAGTACTGCATCCAACTCTGGGGTCCCCAGCACAGGAAGGACATGGACCTGTTGGAGTGAGTTCAAAGGAAGGTCACTAAATTGATCAGAGAGTGGAGCACTTCTCCTGCAAGGAAAGACTGAAAGCACTGGATTTTTTCAGCCTGGAAAAGAGACAGCTTAGGGATGACCTAGTTGTGGCCTTTCAATATCTGAAGGAAGCCCACAAGAAAGATGGAGAGAGACATTTTACAAGAGGATATAGTGACAGGACAAAGAGGAATGGCTTAAAACTGAAAAAGAGTAGGTTTAGATTAGATAGTCAGAAAAAATTCTTTACTGTGAGAGTGGTGAGGCACTGGAGCAGGTTGCCCAGAGAAGTTGTGGATGCCCCATCTCTGTAAGTGTTCAAAGCTATGTTGGATAGGGCTCTGAGCAACCTGGTCTAGTGAAAAATGTTTCTGTCTATGGCAGGGAGGTTGGAACTGGATGATCTTTAAGGTCCCTTCAAACCCAAACCATTCTGTCATTCTATAATCTGAAGCAAATTCTTACTGGTGTATTGTCCATTCCATAGAAGAGCTCCTTTAACAGAGGGCAACCCCACTTCTCATTTTCCCTGTCTCTCCCAGAGAGTTTATCTTCATATATTAGAGCACTCCAGTTTTTTGCAATAGCACCACATCTTCATTGCTCTAATTGTGTTACAGTTTTGTGATTTCATGTGAACTTTTAAGTTCTTAATCAGTCTGCTTCCAGTAATAGTGATTGGTACACTTTTTTAATTGAAGAAAGAAAGAGATTAAAAAATATAATGATCTACTAGAAAAGTGGAGTACAGTCCATGAAAGAAGCCTAACTGTGAAGTCAGTAATTTAGCATTTTCTTTTACACATTTCTGGTACAATAATTAGAATCTAATTTTATTTGCAGGCTAGCAAACCTGAAAAAGTGTTGCCTGTCAATTCCCTGAAGCTTTATCTCGGAGTGAAAAAGAAAATGAAGCCACCAACAAAGTAAGAATAGAAAAGAAAATAAACATTGTAGCAAGGTACTTGTATCAACAGGAAAGGAGAGCATAAAGCAATGTGGAACAAGGAAAAGTCAGGAAGCCAATAGAAGTATGCTGAAGTAAATTATCCTCTATAATATTATTTGTTCTGTTGCTATCTCTGTTTTCAAGTTACATGTTAGCTCTTCTGTGCTAGGAAATTACTTTATTGATTGGCTTTTTGTAATCTAAAGTGCATGTATTATCTCTTGTGGATGTGTTAGCTCCTAGCTCACTTAGTTTTGTGGTATGTGCCCTGCATTTCATTGGTGGACACACTTTCTCTGCCCCAAGTAAAAACAGAGAGAGAAGAGAAAACCAACTAGTCATGGCTTTTAGTGGCAGTTCCTGTTGTTCAGTAGAGTATTTTCCTTCTTCCAGATCTTTGTTATTTTTATGTTTCTTCTAGCTGAAGACTATAGTGCCCTTTACAAACATCAGTGACTATGTCTCTGGAAAAGAGCAGTGAAAAATGACACCTGTTTTTCTCAGATATTTCCAGTTCTTGTTCGGTCAAAGCTTTGAGACACTGAGACAATGCTCATAGGATCTTATCCCGGGGGGTCCAGGTTGGCTGTAGCCTTTAAACAGATCTGCTTGAACTTTTCCTTTATAGTTGGCAAATCAAAACACCCCAGAAATGTCTGTAAATTTCTAAGCTTAGCTGTTTTAAAGAAGAAGTTTGTGGGTATTTTTTGTGTTTTGGAGGGGCTTTTGTTGTTTTTTCTTTATTTTTTTAAGTAAGTTAAGTACAGAATGAGTAGATTAGTCCAAAACAGGAGTAAAAAAGATTATGTAAGTGGGTCATTGCATGTGGGTTTTTTCCTTCAGTTTTATTTTTATTCTACTTTCAAAAGCAGACCTTGCCAAGTCTCTTCTGGATCTCTAGAAGTGTCTGTTTCACCTCAGAGGCTTCATTGTGCACCCACTCTGTTGTTTTCCCAGCGATTATTAGATTCCTATAAACTCCTTTGATTCTTTTTGTTTATGGTGCAAGCATACCTCTCCTCCCTCTGTGATTTCCACACTATAGTGTGCTCTCTACTGGGGCAATTTTACTTCCAGCACCTTTCAGAAAGTACAACCACAGCCAAAATGAGGCAAGTAGTTGTCTACCATCTGCAGGGCTTGGCTATAAACCTTTGTCTAGAACAGAATGTTGATACTTGTGCATCAACTGCGAGAAAATGAGAAAAATCCATCCTCAAACCCACAACTCATTCTAGATATGCAGTACACATTTAAACTTTTCAATTCAATTGTATTTTTTCCACTTAAAAGCACTCTATCAAGGTAATTGATCTCTGCAGTTTGAGGAATATGTCCCTGTCTTGAGTTTATGGAACTGATTTTTGAAAATTTTTTTTTTTCAGCTGGGGACTTGCAGTATTTTCTGAAAAGCACCAGTGGTAGGTAAACATGAAACACATGATTGGTTTAACTTCACTGTCTAATTTTTTTTGAAATGTTCAATTGCAAAATAAGAGTGTTTGTAATGGGCGTTATTTTGCTTGCATGCTGACTTTTTGCTATGTTTTTTTTTAAGTAAGGAATTCATATGTTTTGTTCATCTTTTGGGATTAGGTGTCTGGCTTCCTTGCCAGAAAGCAAACAATAGTCATAAAGTTAGAATGAAGGATTTTAATTTTATGCACGGGTTTGAGGTGAATCACAGGCATTATCTTGAAACTAGGGTAAAGTGATAATTTGAATTATTTATATATACCTATTTTGTCTGGGAGTGCTAATAATAAATATAGACAGGATGAATGAAGGTAAAAACTGTTTGAAGTTGTTTAGAAGTCTATTCTTTAATGTTTAACTGCAACAGGAGTTTTTGTTGTTTTCCTTGTTAATTATGTATTGTGTTCTAGGTATATATGTTGTGATGGACAAGATGTGCAGATGGATTGGATGATCAGCATTTTTATTGCACAGGTATTAATGTGATCAAAGAAATGTAACTGCTGTTATGAAAATCCCATTAAACAATATGTACATGTTAGATATTATGTTCAATGCCAACGTTTCTGGAAAACTTAGTGTAGTAAAGCTGCCAAAAGATGAGTCTTAGTCTACGAAGGCTATGAATGCTTTGAGAGTGAGAAGAATATTAGATTCTGGCTTCATTTCCCCACCCTACCTCTCTGTGTTGTGTAGAGAAGGTGGTTACAGAAAGCAAACTCATTTCCATTGAGTAAACTTGATGTGGGTGAAATTCTGGCCATTGACCTAAAGGATGTGTCTGTGTGCCACAACACCTGAGTGCTATTTCTCTCCTCACTAGTTCAGGGGCTGCTAAAGTAACCATGAAAGAAAGATGTCCTGTTTAAAAATATCGTGGTGTGAGGTAGCCCTGTTGAAGAGCTGTGCCAATGTGTCTCTGTTTCTCTGGTATCCAGGTTAGTTCAGTTAGCAGTGACAAATCATTGTGTTGGGTAGGCATTATCCTAAAGTTCTCTTCTGCTTGCTACTAGATTGTAAGGAGGATGTATGTTTGAGTGCCATATAACACATTCTTGGAAATGGAGCTTAATATGTTCATAGGATAAGTGGAATAAGAGAGGTGGGAAGAATTCAACCAAACAGGAGACTGGAACATAATTTAAGGTTTTAACAGGATTTTGTATCTGTGTCAGATTTTTCTTGTCTTTCCCATGATATTCAAGGAGCATTGCGGAATATCACTGTGACTAAACATTGCTAGATTTATGATTACCTGTGAGCTTTATGTGTTGTATAAAGTGGGCTGGGCACAAGACTGTTTAAATATTTACTTCTTACAGGCTTTCTAAAACACAATCTGACTTTCATAGATAGTAGAGATAGAAGTGTAATGCATGCCTTGAAAGAAAGACTTCCAAATTCTTGTCTTATTCAGCTCCCTTAACTGAAGTAACTATTGTAGTTTCCATGGAAACAGCCAACAGTCCTGGCATACATCTCATGGGCATAATCTATGACCAGTGTCAACAACAAATAGGCTCAGAGGTTATTGATATTGGGTACTTAGAAATAACTCACGCAAGCTTGGTAACTGTTGAAATCCTTTTGATGTAAAAGCACAAGAAGGGCAGTCTGTTAGGATTCTGCTCAGGTGCTGTGGGATGTAGAATGTTCCTTTGACAATATGGATAAAAAACTGAGAGTCACTGCTTGTTTTGGTTTGAATACTATAATACCCTAAACCCAAACTGGACACTTAAACTTGAACTTAACTAGTTATATATTTAAACAAAAAAGGGAAAATTAAAAGTAGACTACAATATAACACACACCCACAAAAGTTAGAAATAACAAACAGTACCTCCCCACTCCCCATCGAACGCAAATCCCACCATTCTAGCTACAAATCACCCAGGAAAACTCAATCCCGCAAGGGGCAGACCCAAGCAGAGAGAAGACTAAGAATGAACATTTTACTTTCCTGCAAATAACATAGCAGTGAGGTGGTGCTGGGCCTAATCAGCAGAGCAGCACAGAGCATGTCTGCTTAGCACTACAGCCATGAAGAAACTGAACTAAGCCTCTCCTACACCCATTTTTATATTTGAGATGACATCAGAATATGGTATGGAATACCATTGGCCAGTAGAAGTCACCTGTCAACTGGCCTGACCCAGCTCGAGTCAGGTGATAATCTAAGGCCTACTCTGAACTAAAGTCTAAATTAAGGCCTACACCTGCTTAAACCCAGGACACTGCTCAATGTTCAGGGTAGTTTTTTCTCACAAAAAATAAATTCGTAATGTCATGTGCATTATAAAAAGTTTCTATGAGTTCATACTACTTTTTAAAAACTTTGTTCCAATGAATGAACAGTGCAATGAATTAGCAGTACTAATGACCTACATTGAGAGGGGGTTTTAGTTTGGTTTGGTCTTTTTTGTGGAATTTGCTGATTTTTTTAATTGGCATTCTGGATGTCAGTAAAGTCAGTCTATAAACTACATGAGAAATGGCATGCTAATGATGCAGGTGTTGTGTATTATTCTTTTTGCAATCTACTTCTTTAATTAACTGAGAAAATCTCTTTGAGAATGCAGTGACTCATATTAGTAAAGCTTGCTATAAGATCTCTAAAAAGTTTTGTATCAGACAGGAGCAGACAATTACTACAACCTTATTTTATTTCTAAACCAGAAAACTGTAAATGTAAACTGAAGTTATTTCTATTTAGAATTTTCAAGTTGAGACCATCTTTAAGGAAAACAACTTATTTTTTACCTTATATGTTATCACTGTATTTGAACACACTTCTGGTAGAGAGGCTGAAGGCAACATTTTTTTGTCAGTGGAAAAACTTAGGTTCCAAATTGAAAAATACTGTAAAGTAGGTTTTGAAGTGTTAAGACATTGCCATTTAATGATCCTGTGTAATTAGGAGGGACATAAACCAATGTTACTGTGCTCCTCAGTGCTTGAACAAAGACTTTATTGGTAATTAATATCAGTAAGCTAGTAGTACTATTGTTATCTTTTTCTTCTTGTTTTCTGATAATGTTTTTCCTGTGGTATAAATAGTGCAGAGCATATAAACAGCAAAGTGTAAGTACCTGCTCCACTGCAATCTAGTGACAAGAGTACTTTTGATACAGATGATCAAGTTAACCCAGAGGTTATTAATCTATTTCAAGCTCGTAAATACTGAGAGCATTTGAAGGAGGACCAATGTGTCTTTCATTTCTGTGCAAAATCACCCTGAAAAGCATGGTTGAAACTTGATTCTCGATTCTGTAATATTTCTGTACAGAATCACATAAGATCATACATAGCATACAGTTGGACATAATTTATGGTTCTGTTGGCTTTGATCAACTAGAGGCACATTGTACTACCATGAGGTGCTGTTGAACAGATGAATCAAAACATTTTTATGTGGCCTAATATGTTGCTAGTATTTCTGAAGTACTTTCCCAGAGATCTACTTTAAGAAATGTTGCAGGCACAAAATAGAAATCAAGCTGCTTAACTGAGGGGGATAGTTTCCTTAAGCTTCCTAGGAATTAAGGGAGACGGTTTTCTTCAGAGGCTGATTAAAGTTTCTCAGTCACTTTTTGATTGCATTTGTTTCTTGTATCTTGATCCGTAATAAACTGATTTTAGTTGGCAAGAGCGGCTCTTTCAGATAATACCTTCTTGCTTCATTGGAAAAAAAATGTTCTTAATGCTCACTGGGGAGAACTCTAATACAGACTTTTCCTCACCCTGGTCAGCCATATGTGAGTTTTCTACTCCATAAAGATGTGAATCTATAAAATACTTTTTCTGAATTTGGGGTTGGGGCTTCGGATTTCTAGACTGTGATTGTAAGTCAATAGTCACTTACTCTGATAGCTGTTTAATGGTAATGCTCTTTTCACTTGCAAACCAGCTGCAAGTATGATCATAGCTCCATAACTGTTTTTAAATACAGTCTTGAAGAGACTTACTTCATGGATTCGCAGTTCTGGCTTGCTAGTTTCCTTTGTAGTTGTACTGATCTGGCTGTACAGTTGGACATTCTCTTTGATTGACAGAATCTCATGTTGAAGATTTTTCAGTAAAATACTCTTATGGTACCTTGTCCTCAGACCTGCCTTTCTGATTACCATTAACATCACCAGAGGATCGTGAGCTTCAAGCATATATGCTCAAATTTGAAATATTTAGGTAGCGATTTGTGGTTTTTTATTTCCCTTCTCTTCCTAGTCTTGTTTTTAACTCAGAATGAAACTTCATATGTTTCCAAAGCTGATCTGTTTCAATACAGCTGAGGCAAAGACTGTTATTGAAGCCAGATCTGTGTATTTGAAGATTATGTTTTTGGAGTATTCAGAATATCAAGCCATTTCCTTTTTGATAACACATGTTGTTATTGTGGATAAAGCAATTATTTTCTCCTAAACTGCTAATATAAACTTTTACAGAATCATAGAATCAATTAAGTTGGAAAAGACCCCTGAGATCAAGTCCAACCTATGACTGAACACCACCATGTCAACTAGACCATGGCACTGATACTATGTTCAGTCTTAAACACCTCCAGGGACAGTGACCCACCACCTCCCTGGGCAGCCCATTCCAATGCCTAATTCCCCGTTCTATGAAGAAATTACTCCTAATGTTCAGCCTAAACCTCCCCTGGTGCTGCTTAAGACCATGTCCTCTTGTCCTGTTGCAAGTTTCCTGAAGAGGCCTAGAAGAGGCTGACCCCCCCACCAGGCTACAGCCTCCCTTCAGGTACTTGTAGAGAGGGATGAGGTCACCCCTGAGTCTTTTCTTCTCCAGGGCTAAACAAGTCCAGCTCCCTCAGCTGCTCCTCATAATACTTTTGCTCCAGACCTTTCACCAGCTTCATTGCCCTTCTCTGGACATACTCCAGCACCTCAGTGTCTTTCTTGCAATGAGTGGCCCAGAACTTGACACAGCACTCGAAGTGCAGCCTCACCAGTGTTAAGTACAGGGGAAGGATCGCTTCCCTATTCCTACTGGCTGCCCTATTTCTGGTACAGTCCAGGATGCCTTTGGCCTTCTTGGCCACCTGGACACACTGCTGTCTCGTGATCAGCTGGATGTCAACCAACACCCTCAGGTCCTTTTCCACTGGGCCACTTTTCAGCCACTCTGACCCCAGCCTGTGGCATTACATGGGGTTGTTGTGGCCAAGGTGTAGGACCTGGCACTTCATCTTGCACATTTTGAAACACTTGTTTGGAAACTGGGGTCATTTTACCTTATTTCAGAAACTTGGAACTCCTGAAAGTGTGCTTTTGGGGAATTTTGAAATTGTGAATCAAGTCAACATATATGTTGTGTTTGATGATTATTTTTTAGAAGATAATTGGAATAATATTAGGAAGGGAAAGTGTTTAATACCTTAGAGACATTTTGATTCTGTTCACTCAACATTGAGCAGCACTTATGAAATGTTAAGATAATTTTAAGCATTGTAGTAATTTTTTCTTTCTCCCACAAGAGGAGGGTGTGGTGTTGTGCAGTAGATAGCTTTTTCCAAGAGAGTTTTGCACAGGAAAGAATATTGTGTGTTTATGAAATTCCATACAAACAATAAGGAATCATTTTGGTTTTCAGCATGCAGATATATGGCCACCTGCTGGGAAGGCAAGAAAACAGTCCATAACTAAAAGTCCAAAGATTGGAGGCTTACCACTCATTCCTATTCATCAGGAGAACAACACTTGTAAAATCAGAGGAAATACAGAAGTAAGTGGGGTTTAAACTTGGTGAGGAACTTCTAACTACAATGGTATAATTTTGAATAATCCAGTAATGATGAACTCCCTAGAGCTAGATAAGTATAAAATGTAGATGCTCTTATTGTCAATGTCTCTTTCAATGTTTTGTCATTAAAGGAATATTTAGGACAATTTAATGTAAAAAAGCTGTTGTAATCTAAACCTTTGTCACCTCTTTGGCTATTCAGTAAATCAGTAGTGGATTTTTATTTGTGATTGAGTTTTGTTGTTTTGGGTTTTTTTTAAGCAAAAGTTGTTCATTAGAAATAAGACCTTTACTTGGAAATATAATGCACTTTGTTACAGTGCACTTTGTTATAGTTTTATTTTAATAAGATCCTTGAAAACTGTCCTGCATACATATTCTACCATATCTTTTGTCTAAAATAATAGCACTATTTTAGTTAGCCATTCTGTGAATATAATGGAAGAGCTCAGGTGGAACTAACTGTGATGCATTTAAGTTAGTACCGTTATTTTATTAGTCTCAATGAAATAAGAGGCTTTAGTTACAACTCTTTGCAGAGACTGATCTGTATTACTACATTGCAGTGTACTATTGATACATTTGGGCCTTATATTAGCTTGAGGTTGCTTTCTGGTATCCACATAAAGATACTGTGATCTGTGGGCAGGGCTTGCATTACTTCCGGCTGAGATGAAGCACTGTTCTGCTTGGGAATAGTAGTGCTAACTGACCTGAGTGGAGCAGTGAATAACTGCTAAAACAACAGCTTGGTCCTTTGACTGTAGCAGTATTATTTATCACATGTTTTAGAAGATTTTGAAGGGAGTAATTAGTATGTTATCTGTTATCACCACTAACAGAGACTGCGGTTCAGGTACAGTGGTGAAGTTGACTCAGTCCCATAGCAAACCAAAAGCAAAGACATGAGTAGTGCTTTATGAAAAAGACAACTCTGTCTTTCTTGTGTTGCACTTTCTTCTGACATTTCTTCTCTGCCTTACCGCAAGAGTAAAATACAGTGTGAATGCAAGTATAGCTTTTCTATTTTGTTTATTTTGTTCTTTCTTTTTAACTGTCTCTCAGAAAGTATTTTTGAATTTCTTTAGTAAGTTACTTTTGTATTGAATTTTCAACCTTCTTTGATGAAAGTAAATCAGGTCTTATTAGTCAAACAACTTCATAACCCTTAAGTATATCTCTTACTTGTTCTTTATGCATGTATGGTTGAGACCTCTAACGCATTCTTTGAGATGGCTACAAATTCAGATATTCTAGGATAATAGTTATATTGGATTATGAGCCTCATGATTAAAAGTCCTTAGTACCTTATAGTACTTTAATTATGTTTTTATTATTATTTTTGTGTAATACCAAAAGATGGAAATACTCTATAATTAAGAATCCTTCTAATAATAAATAGAATCAAACAACATTGTTTCTGCACCACTTGTTGCATATATTCATAATGCATTTAAAATTTGATACTTTTAATAGAATCAAATAATTGAAATAGAAGTACATTGTTGTGTATCTGCAGCATGTACTTGATTGTATTTTAAAATGCAAGAAGATTGAGGAATGAAGAAAATCAATCTTTCAAGCCATGATCAAATACCATACTGAATTATAATAGGTCATGCAAGAAAGGCCTAGAAGAAAGCTTGAGAGGTACTTTTTACAAGTGCATTTAGTGGTAGTACAATGGAGAATGGCTTAAAACTGAAAGAGGAGAGATTTAGATTAGGCATTAGGAAGAAATTATTTTCTGTGAATGTAGTGAGACACTGGAACAGATTGGCCAGAGAAGTTGTGAGTGCTCCATCCTTGAAAGTGTTCAAGGCCAATGCTTATTTTAACATATATGAGATATCAAGATTCCATTAAACAATATGCTCATGTGCTGTGGATGAACAACTGCTTAAAAAATTCAGCCAAACTGAACAAGTTTCACTCAGGAAACACTAAAAGAACTATTCTCCCTCAGCTTTGAGTGTCTTCTAGTAACCAACAAAGATGCCCACACACAAAAGAAAAATTCCAAGACATAATTTTCTTTGAGAACTATTAGGCTTTTCAGCAAAAGGAATGTTCTACTTACTGCCATACCAAGTGAGCAGCCAGAATACAATAAATGCAAATTCCAATGCAGTGTCTGATTTACCTTTAATTTTTTAGAGCTTAAGAACCTGAAAACAGCCCACCAATATGGAATTCAAAAAAGCAGGCAGTCTTTCTAGTTTATCAGTTAGTACTCAATAGCCGCTGAAAATGTTTGTGATTATTTAAAATTATATCTCATACATTCATTAAAGTCAGTACAGTCATCAAATTATCACAGTTGCAACATGCACAGTTGTATTAATTTGATCTAATAATTCTGAGTTCTTAAGAGTATTTGGATATTTGTAAAACATTAAAATTTAGTCTATTGTGGTAGAATGAAAAATCAAATTGTGATTATATGAAAATAAATGTCTTCATTGTCATAGTGTATTTCATTAAAAGATTTATATGATTTTCAGAAGTATTGCTAACTGAGAAATTACTCACTAAAAATGCTAACTAAATGATAACAGCACAAATTGTGGTAATTTAAAACTGGCTGCTGTTTCAGCTCTTCAGTAAATTTGATTTTTTTTTCTTTAAAACTTATGTGAAACCAATGAACAAAAACTGCAATCTAAATATTTTTGAATATTGTATGAACATGAATGATCTTATTTCCCTTTGCTTGTTTGCTAAGAATATAGTACTACAAACTGGAAAATCAAGATTTGGTGAACGTCATGAAAATGAATTTCTGGAAGAGAGAAAAAACTTGAAAGAAAAAGCATCTGTGGTGGCACAGTGTTTGGAAAGAAGGGAGGAGAAAGTGCTTAATCATGCAAAAACACATCCAAAGTTGATTTCTGGGGATGTAGGTTCAGGGATGACTGACCTACACCACAGATCACATAAGGTACTGAAGAAAAATAAAAACAAAACAAACAAAACTGCTTTGGAATTAGATAACAAACTGCCATCAAATGTGATTCAAGAGCTAAATACAGTGCTGCAGAAGAACAGAGCATTTCATGAGGAAACCTCCAGCTGATCTCCTGAGTCAGAAGTTTAATACATAGACATATATATATGTATGTGTGTATATATATGCATTTGTGTGTATTTTCTGTTCAAAAGCAGTTTGTTTTGATATGTGTAGTTTGTACAGTCAGAGGAAATATAGTTTGTTTATATGCCGCTGTTGATTTTGTATATATGTATGCCACATGTTATAATTTAAGATTGAACTGACAGAACTGATTATGTAAAAGTGAAATCTGGAAGTTTTCCTGTGCAGTCCAGGGACACCAAGATTTAGTCTTATTTTTTTGTTTGTTTATTTTTTTAATATAATAATTTTAAGCACTGTCAAAAGCTTTTGCTCTGTTTGTACACCTTGTAAGTACTGGAGATACATTTTTGAAGGAAGACAAAATACATGCTGAGATTCATACTATTGACCTGCAATATTTTTAATTGTCTAACACTATAAAAATTAGTAACATTTGCTTTTTTTGGGATTTTTTTTTTGTCTTGTGTATTCAAGAATAAAATTGATATTTGCTTCCATATGTTTGTCATCTGACAGAGCGGCATGGGATAGAATCAAAAGGGAGAGGAATGTAGTAGCTGAGACAATGTGTTAATTCTTGTATCTCAGACCTGTGTCTCTGTGGTGTACATCTGATGATAACATCTAAACAAGGAGAGAGAATATTGAGATGAAAAAAAGTCTTCAACATCTAATTTATGTGAAATGGAATTGTAGCATGATCTCTTTTTGCTCAATGGACTGAAGTAATATTATAAAAAGGCCTTGGTTAGCTCAGGGTGACAAAAGCAGACTTTTTCTGTCTGGATAATGCTTACTTGGTGTGGACAGTTGCTGGCATCTCCTGAATATTTAGTATTCACAGGATAAATTAATTTCCTTTGCAAGAATTGGTCTACACACAAACAAAGCTGTCAAAAGAGTATTAACACAGTCAATTAAGAAGTGACAGATACTAATGGAGGAGGAGATTAATGCCTTTTTTTACCATGACGACAAAGGTGAAGAGTATGCTGTTTGTGGGGACTAGGAAATGCTTGTGCAAAACCATATCACAGCTCTTCTGAGTGTGAGAGCAGGTCCCAAGGTTGAGATAAAATCCTCATTTGCTGTGTTGTGCCTGTGTAGGTAGCAGTTCCTGAAGATACATGATTGTAGCACACTGCAGCTACTTTGGGTTTTAAGCCCAGTGTTCCTTATATTTAAAAATGAGCATCTCTCTTCAAAACAAAACCTGTTCAAGCAGTGATTTCGTTTTCTTAATTTGTTTTATGAATTTATCTTCATTTATCCCTTGGGATTGCCTCCTTCCTATCCCATAGCATATCCATTTTTACTTTGTCCCATAGCAGGTGGATGGGCAAAAGGCACTGCTGTGCTGTTTCCAGGTGTTGCAGGTGCTGTCTGGTTAACCAGCAGGACCAACAGGTCAGAGCGCTAATGAGCTCACATGGCATGTTTGCTTCAGGGGAGGCGTTAATATTACAGCACCTGCTTGATTTTGCTGCTGTCCCTTTTGTGGTCTGACTAGCCTTGCTGCCACAGATTTTCACCAGTCTTACTGATGTCTTTAGTGTTTGATTGGAATTGGCCAGATCACTTAGGGTAGAAGAGAGTGTTTAAAGTGATTTCATGTTTATTGGAAATTCTTTTAAATAGTCTCTTAATTACTTAAAATTTCAGAGGAAAAAAATGCAATTTATCAGCATCAATGACATTTGAGTTTTAGTAATGGATAGTTTTGAGGATGTTTTATGTTGCTGCTGAATTTCTTCCCGCACAGAAGCAGTATGCTCACTTATTCCCTCTTCTATTTTTGGCAGTCACAGGTGCTGTAACATTTCTCACATCATTTACTTCTATTCTTGATTGCATTGAGCAGCTTAATTGGAAAAATAATTTGTTTGATTGAAGAAATTAGACAAGTGACTCAAATAATATATTTGGCAACTCTGCTAGGAAGCACGGAGAAAATGAAATCAAATGCAAATATTTTCTACTTTTATTTATTGTTCTGGAATGTAGCACTGACAAAGCAAGTTTAGTCTTTCAGACTTTGCACTTACCTTATTTGACCAGTTGTTAAATCTGAAACGAGTTTGTAGTTTCCCAGTGCACTATTGACTGTTTTGCTACCTTTAATTTGTAATTGAGCCTCTTCTAATCATTGAGGCCCTGGCTCAAGAAAGCATACCAGCCTGAACTTAAATTGTATTGATTAAATCTGGTGCTTAAAGTTAATAAACAGGTTCTTAAGTGCTGATTTGAATTAGCGCCTGCTATCAGGAGAAATTACTTTGTTTCCTGTCTGAGGCTAGACTTGAATGTACTGTTTACAGTTGTACTTTTACTTGTAAATATTTTTCAGTATTGAGTTATGGTTGCTGTATTGTTTATATTTTTACTGGGTCCTTAAAAATGACATTCACCTCACTGCTGAAAGCCTCATGCATCATTTAAGCCACTACACTAATGGAATAAATGGAGCAATGGAAGGGTTTTGTGCACTGAAGTGAATATGTCCATGAAGAAAATATTTTGTATATTTTTATTGGATCTAAGGGCTACAGAAACACTTTTCTATTTCAAAAGCATATCACAGATAAAATACCTGTATAACTGCTGTTAACAGGCCCTAAAAATCAAGAAGAAAACAACTTTAATAAAATACGTTTAAATTTGGGGTTGCATGTATACATACACAAATACACTATATGTTTATATGTGCATGCATTTATGTGCACATCCACAGAGGCACACTGAATGGTGACAGTGTTAACCTGAGGAAAAATTATTTGGGGAAGTAGAAATTAAATTTACAATTAATTAATTATTTCAAATAGGTATCAAAGTTTTGGACCGATCATCTGACACATTTTTGTTGCACTACACATTTCAGACTGATTTAAGACCTACAGAATAAATGTGGTTTGTTGCAATATCTTAATGGCTGCTGATCTCTTCTTGTTCCTGTGCCATGTTGTGAACTGGTAAAGGAAGTGTAATTTTCAGAGAGTTGTAATTATTTCAATAAATGCTATTCCTCAAAACTAGGTGATGGATTTTTTTTTCAGAAAAAAATCAATAAAAATGGTGACAAAATACTTCTGCTTGTCTTCCTATGTAAGTGCTTACTTTCTGATTTGCAAAATGGAGTTAAAAGAGACGTATGGGCTTATAACAGTGGGAAGGCTAGGACTAAAATCTTAGTAGATCTCAGGTTCATCATTACCTTGTTAGATTTCTACAACCATGATATATATGAAGGTGACATGTAAGCATTATTTATATTGTTTTAATGTAGTGCCTGTTTTCTGTTTGTGTGTTTTTTCACACTTACTAGGATGGAGAAGCAAGTAAAAACTCCCTCAATAATTTGAGCTGGATTCTTTGTTTTATTTTTTTTCCTACAGTTGAGCTGGATATTGACTAGTATTTTAGAATTTTCCTTTGAAACAGAACTCTTTCTGAGGTACTATTTTGGGCTGGCAGTTCAGAAGAGCACTTTGACTAATAGGTTTTGTGCCTCAGCAGAGACTGCTTTAGCGTGAGGTCAATTTCACCAGCTGAGATCTACAGTGTGTTCATGCAGACCTTCCCTTTACTGTGTGACTTGGTTTGAGATGCAATTTTTGCATTAAAAGGTTTTGCAAATGTTACCCAATAATCTGTCCAGTGGGGAAAGGATATCCCCAAAGATTTCTTCAGTTAATGGGGAAGGCTTGGCCATATCACTGATTTTTGTTTCTTCCTTGGGAACAGCTCTGGGCTGTTCTGCCTAAGGCAAGTTGTTAGAATGCCTCCAGCTCTGTCTGCCAGAGGCACCCCTGGGGTGCCTTCCAGTGTCATGTGTTGGGGTAGTTTTAGACTTCTCTGGAGATACAGGTTTATCAGAGAGTAAACGTTACAAGAATTTTGTCTCACTGCTGTGATTCTTCTCTCCCCTGATACAGTGCTGGCACAGTTTGTGTTCCTATGAGTAGTACCAGGTTACCACAAGCTGCTCAGCTCAAGTTCCAGATTTATGGAGTCTAGGAAAGTATTTACATGCTCTGCTGGGGATAGTGGTGGTGCCTGCAGGAGTTAAGAGGTAAGGAGTGCATCTCTCAGTGGCTGAGACACTTTGTTATGAGCCTACCCTGTCATATCACCTTTCTGATTTTTAAATACTGTTTATGCAGTCATGAGATTTTGCTTGCGTTTGAATTAGGAGAACTTCAGTTGTGCTTAAGTCCAAATAGAAATTGAATAAAAAATTGAAAAAAAACTCAATGAACTCAAGTCCCTATTGTAAGCATAGCATGCTCGAAAAAATACCTTTGATTTGGGCTACTTAAGGCAAATCTGTGGTTTCAATAAGTTACATTGAGAAACCTGAATTCTGTACATGTGAGGTAGAAACAGACTACCTTGATGGATGGATGGATGGAATGTATTCCAAGTTAAATTGTTTGTAAAAAATATGTACTAATTTGTGAAACTGAGCCTATTGCAGCACAATTGACTGGAAAGATTAAAAATTCTTGGACATGGTATTCCTGCTTCTGTACCACTAGAGAGATTCTCTGTACTGTCAGAAAAGAAGTATATGTCAAACTCAGTGTTTTTTGAGACTAGCTTGTAAAAAAGGCAGAAAGCTTTGCAAAGGTTTTTCAATGGCTTGCAATAGATTTAGAGATTGTACTGCTTTACTTGCAACTCCACTGCAAATGGGATCCATCTGCTGCTCAGTTATGTGGGAAAACTCAATCCTGCTATTTCAGTTCTTACCACTGCTGAAGCTTAGCTGGCTAGTTACTGTCTTTGCTGAAATTTCTTTGTGAATATGCCTGTTGTGTTTTGCCATTCATCTTTTACTACAAATTCATGACAATGTGTGATACTGAAAGAAGAAGGAGGATGTGGATATTAATGACACAACTGCAGTAGGCAATTGTATCTTCCTATGTACCTGTACTCCTTCACTGCAGTTCAGATTTTTGGAGTGCTTTAATACTTGCTTAGCCTACCTCACCTTACTTAAGCCCTTCCTGCTTTTTGCCCTAGACCCTATTCTGTGTCTTAGAGTCTGAAACATCCTAATCTTTAGGTTATCTTCTATGCAAAGTCCCATTCTGCTCATTGCCTTGATATGGTTTTGCTCTGCATTTCACATAAACACAGCATATGCCAAGTTGGAAGGGACCCATAGGCATCACTGAGTCCAACCCTTAGCCCTGGACAGGACTATCCTCAAGATGTCACACCATGTGCCTGAAAGTATCATTCAAACACTTCTTGAGCTCTGTCAGGCTTGGTGCTTTGACCACTTCCCTGAGAAGCCTGTTCCAGTGCCCAGCCCCCCTGTGGGTGAAGAACCTTTTTCTAATATCCAACCTAAAGCTCCCCTAGCACAACTTCAGGACATTCCCTCAGATTTTGTCACTGGTCACCAAAGAGAAGAGATCAGTGCCTGTCCCTCCTTTTCCCCTCACAAGGAAATTGTAGACTGCAATGAGGTCTCCTCACAGTCTCCTTCAGGTTGAACAGACCAAGTGATCTCAGCTGTTCCTCATACAATTTCCCCTCAAGGCTCTTCACCATCTCTGTTGCCCTCCTTTTTACACTTTCTAATAGCTTAATGTCTTTCTTACATTGTGGCACCCAAAACTGCACACAATATTCAAGGTGAGGCCACCCCAGTGCAGAGCAGGGCAGGACAATCCCCTCCCTCGACCGGCTGGTGATGCTTTGCCTGGTGCCCCCCAAGACATGGTTCGGCCTCCTGGCTGCCAGGGCACTGCTGACTTAGATTCAACTTGCTGTTGACCAGGATCCTCAGATCCCTTTATGTGGCACTGCTTTCCAGCATTCCTGATTTATATCTCAAACTTTAGCCATGCTTCCTGTTTAGGTCCCAGAACATCTCTGAGTATTGACTTTACTTTGGTTTGCAGATGGTATGTACATTATGGTCAAGGTCATTATATCAGGGTTGCCTTTGCCTTTCTCTTAAATACTGATAGAGATTTTCTCAGTGTCACCATAAAGAAAGGGATTTCGCTGATGTGACCAAGAGAGATAGAGGCTTAGATGTTGACAAGTTAATGTTCCAAAGTTCCATAACCCATTTATATAAATGCCTCTGGAGGTTTTCTACATATTTTTATTTGCAGTCCTCAGCAAATAAGAAGGTAAGCTAAAGCAAATGTACTTTCTTTATCTTTTTAAATCATTTTAGGTCAGTGCCTTAATGATACTACAATATGTGTTGCGCCTGGTAATAAGCAAGCAATTTCTTGCAAATTATACATTTGGTTACATAAACAGTAAAGCCCTTTCTTTCAAAATTTAATTAACATTGGTTTGTCCACTGCTGCAGACTGCTTAAGAACTAATAGGTCTGAATAAGTTGAGGTTTGCTCTATGTATGAGAGTTTTATGACATAAGTTTCTTCCCATCTACATTTCCAATATGTTTAATTTAAAAGCTAATAATGTGTTTGTGTTTGACTAGTTTTGCTTTATATATCTGTTTAAATTACAGCACGACTGAAATACAATTTTTTTCAAATATACTGTAGCCATTAGTCCTTAGTTTATTGTGTTAATTGATCACACTTGTGATTTGTGTTCAGCACTTATGTTTTCAGTGTCCTTTTTCTCTACTGTTTACTCATTTATCTTACATATTGGAACTGTTAAAGCTCAGTGGATGATAAATATCATAAACTGCATATAACAATCCTAAAGTCTTCCCAGGCTGTTAAAGTCAGAACATTTTTCAAATGAGGATCCTTACAGGTTTTCCTTCCAGGGGAAACCAGCTTTCAAGAGAGAGTATAGAACTTTCATGTCG
>JAOXXN010000471.1:50130520-50159408 GCA_026770055.1 Myrmophylax atrothorax
CTGGTATGTTTGAAGGTGTGTAACAAGATGAAAAGTGTTAAAGCATGTGGTCAGTAGTATCCCATGTTTATTACCCCCTGCTAACCTTTTTAGATAATGCTCTTATGTCACCTTGGTTTTCATAGTAAAGCTTTCATTACAAATATAAAAAAGTAATTCAAAGTTATTTTACAAATAAACTAATGTTATTTCATTCAAGTTTTACTCTTAAAGTTTTTGTTTGGGCTTTTTAAGGAGCCATTTAATAGACAAGTGCAGCACTCAGGTTTTTTTTCCTGATTGCATTAAGCAAATCAGTGGATAGATATGAACTATCATTATTGTATATACCTTGTTTTATCCCTTCCAACACTGTCTTCCTCACCACCTTTAAATGTATATTTTTGTTATTTATTAATAAAGAATGGTCAGATTGTTTTCTGTTGCTCTGACTCTCCTGTGTTATTACTGAACACCTATGATGAGATCTTCTTCAGCCTTGCCTGTTGTCAGCTCTTCAGAGCTGAAAAATATGTAGTGAAAACTAAAGATGGGTCTGTTGCCTCCAAAAGTACAGTATGCTGTATGCTGCCCATTTGTCAGCTTCTTAGCTATTGATATTCACCTTCCTATTCCCTGATGTATCAATAGTGAGAAAAACATATAAAAGTGTGTCCTACTCTCATGGCCATACACGACCCTATCACAAAATGACAAACTTCTTTTTTTTTTTTCAACATTTAACTTACCTCCTTGCAATTAATGAACTGTGAAAAGAAATTACACAGTAAAAGGATACTACTTATGCAGCTGTATTTATGATCAGTTCTTAAACAGAAGGACAGTTTATATGCGAAAATTACTTACTTTCTCCTATGATGTTTTTATTATTGAGAAAAAATATCTAGTAGGCCAACAGGAAGAAAAATTCTAAATGCAAGGAAAATTATATAGACTTAAGTCTGAGAAAAAATGTCTCATGAACATTTCTATTTATATATTCCACTTTTAGACAATAACTTTAATTAAGAGGCTAGAATCCACATCACTATCTGCTTTTAATAGGAACTTCTGAATTCTGTACCCCAGAAAATTTCTTCTTGCCCAGAATCAGAACATTCTGCTATAGAAATCTTGAAGCAAACTAGATTTATATTTAAAAGTAATTGTTAATTTCCTTTGCAATTGGTTAATTGACAATGAACTGAACTGTGAGAAAGCTTGACCATGGAGGCTGTTTAAGACACCTAACACATTCAGCACAGCATGCTGTACATATTGAAAAAAGAGTTATGTTGCCACTTTTTGCATTCCTTTTTAAGGCCAAGTGCTTGTTCTTGTGTTCCTTGATATTTGTGTACACTTTATTTTCAGATCTGGAGCTCCAGACTCCAGTGGAAAAGAAAAATTTCTCATCAATTTATTGGGTGTGACCCTAAACATTTACATGTGAAGGAGGTGTGTCTGTTGAAAGATATTTCAGAATAAAGTGATCCACTGGTTTGACAGCAGTAAAATTTCCCCAGGAAGTCACATCTGTGTCTTCATGAAAAGAGTAAGGTCATTTTACTCTGATTTACAGCTTGATTCGGGCTCACAAATGTTAATGTCCAGTACATTAGGCATGTTATAGTTGAACTGTTGAGAAGCGAAAGATTAATGAACTGCCTATTAATGAACCTACTAAACTCTAGGGTTCTTATTCCTAGCACTGGCAGCATTCTTGTTCTTATTGTGTAATCAACACTTAATGGCACTCTCTTGGTGTCTTTTAATTTTTCGTAATTAATGTGCATGTAAAATGAACCTTGTAAATATTTTGTGCTCATATACCACATGCTGAATAATGTAAGCAAGCTATTAGAGGCTGCTTATGTTTGCCCCTTGTGGCCTCTAGATTCCAGAACTTTGCATTAACTTGGAGCTGGGAGGGAGAAATGTACCAGGCAGCTCACCTCGTTGAAGTATATAACCCAGGAACAATGAAAAAATTCTACACAGCTGAAAGATCGAGTTATTTATTTTTTGTTTGTTTTTCCATGCCTAAACAGTCTAGTAAATAACAGATTACAGAATTTTCAACTGATATGTGTTAGACTGTTTTACCTCTCTAAACTGATTATGTTTTTAATACCTAAATGTCATGCAGGTGGTCTTCATAGCTACTTATCAAGGCAAAACTTGTAATACCTAATGAAATTATTAAGTACAGGATATAAGATTTTTTTAAAAAAAGTTTTCTAACTTGTTGATATTATATTGAGGGACTCTGCCATGAGGAAACAATCTTTTCTCTTTTAAGTATGGGCTGAGTTTCCAGAAAATGAAATATCAGGTCATTAACCAGATATTTTTTGTACCTTAGAGAATCATAGATTTCCTGGTATTATGTTTTCTATGAGTCTTAACTCTGCAGTGCAGAATGCTGGCTTAATATTATTGTATTTGATAACTGTGATTGAAGAAAAAAATATTTTCTTACCTTTTGATTTTGCTGCTGTTGTTTAGAATTTAATCCTCTTCTCTTTGTAAGCTTTAGTGAGTTTAAAGAACTTTCTGTGAGACAGGTCAGGTTCAGCCCTCAAAGAAAATAGATACCATAAAAGTGTCATCTTTTAAAAGTTAGGTTTTTAATAAGCTCTTTTCCAGCTGCTGCTTGTAATATACAGTCTGCTTCATGGAAATCAAATAGAATCTTCATTTTTTCTCATTGAAGTTAGAATGGGCTTGCTCATCAGAATTCTGTGCCAGTTTTTTTCCGTCTTCATCTATCACCTGCCACAGGAAATTACATGAAGGTTGAATCTAGGTCCATGCAGCAATCTGGCAGCTAGGATGCCTTACTTTGATTCATATTTCCACACAGACAGATTCAAATAAAAATTATTTTTAAAATAAAGAAAAAAAATAAATATGGATGCAGCTTAATAGAAAGAAAAGTTATGGAGTCCTGCCTACAGCAAAGCTGTCTATAAGTGTAAATAAATGGCAGTCTGCTATTACATGTATATTATAAAATTGAAGAAAATGGTTGTCTAGCAGACTGGTGACACACACATGTTTGTGCTTGTACATGTACATTTCTGAGTGAAAATATTTAGTCGTTGCACTTTCTCTTTGCAATTCATCAAATATCTCTCTTATGCTTAAGCCTCTTCTCCTGCTGTTAGTTGGTATGTATGTGTATATTAAATATATCTCAAAGCTGCTGTAATTACCTTATGATTAACTTGATAGTAGATTCCCTGTTGAAGCCAAGTGGATTGCATGCTCCTGAAATACCAACTTGATTTTCAGTACTGTCTCCATTTCCCCCTTTTTCCAGGCTCCACCTTCCCATGCTTCCTAGAATTATGGAGAGAGAGGTCCCTCCATTCCTTGTGAACCATTTCTAGTGTCAGAGTAAATTAGGACCTTTCTATTCTACTCAAACTGGGAAGTGGTCACACAGCTTGATTACCAAAACATGTGTGGGAACTATGGGGAACAAAATTAACAGTGATATTTTTAAAAAAGCAATGCAGGGATATATCTTCACTGATTTTTTCATAGTGTCTTGAAGTTCTTCACCATGCAATGAATCAAGAATATAATTCGTTTTTAAGTGCTGTAGAGATTTTTGTTGATTTACAGGTGACAGTGAGATAGGAAAAAATATTAACCATAATTAATGCATTATTTTGTTCTTAAGAACAGGAAAAGAACTAAATGTATTAACTCAAGCACTGCCATCACCACCCACCTGTCCAAGTTCCCTTGCCTGTAAAAAGCAATGACTGTGAAATACAAAAAAAATTGTCTCACTTCTCAATGAGTATTAAGTCCTGTCTTAAAATTTTACAGCACCATTTATCAGTTAGTAGTTGAACACAGAATTATTTCAGTAGTCTCTGAATTATTATTTAATATTTAAATTTTAATGAAACAAATAGTTAAAATCACATCTTTGTTATAGACATACAGATGTTACATAATTTAATGTTCATCAAAAAATCCTTTGGATCTTAAATTACAGAAAATTACACTAGTATATTATTAAAATCAAGTAAAGAGAAAAATTAAATGGAATTCCTAGATAAACCTCTTTCACTTCATCCCACCAATGTAATTTGCAGACCTGGTGATAATGTGTTTTAGACAGGGATGTTGGTATAGTTTTTTTACTGTTTTATTGTTGCCCTAGGACACAGTCATTTCATTTAGTGCCTTACAGTGACCTAATACAAGTGAGGTCTGAATGTGAACAATCTAGACAGAAAACACCCCTTCAGTGGGGCAAAAATAATGACTTAGCCTTTGGAAGGTATTACAGTGAAGGACTGAAGCTGATGCAGGTTGTTGTGTGCTGCTTATCTGATATACTTTTTCATCCGCAAATTCATAACCTTAAAAGAAGGCTTATGAAAAGTTATGAAAGTTTCTTTCCACTATATGTAGTTACTGACAAAAATAATTTGATTTTATGGTGATGGGCTATTTTTAAATTTATTTTCTCAACTTTGTGCTGCAGAGGTAGAGTTCAGGATAATTGAGTCACTTGAAAATTTAGGTTTTCAAACGGTTCCTTTCTTTTATGCTGATTGTTTTGGTCTTACCTTCATCTAAGAAAGATTTTCTGGTATAGGCAATCTATTCCTGTAGAGCAGAAGATAATTTTATTTCCTAAATTTCTTTGATATAATATAAACAATAACTATAATTAAAAATAGGTATAGGTCGATCACTGCTAATATGAGCAATGTAGACTTTATCCATTTTCTGCAGCTAATCTGGACACTAAACAGAATTAATATTTTCTTTCTCTGTTTTTTTTCTTTAATACTGCACCTCTGTGATAAGTAAACACTTTTACTAACTACTGAATTTCACTGCCACAAAATGGATGGTTAAAGTTTGAGATGATTCTGTCAGGTTTTGAACTGGACAAAACTAAGTAATATTATAATACTCCCTTCCTCCCTTGACAAAATGAGTAAGCACAGTAAGTATAAAAGCACAGTAATACATTATAGTATTAAAATTGGTAGAATAGATATTTAAAATAATTTTTGAGAAATATACCTAGATTTATCCTTTAGATTAACACAGTATTGCTTCATATGTAATGTCATCATTCCACATACACTGGGCAAGTATTCCTAAGTGCAGTAGTTCAGATAATTATAGTGCAAATTTCTAGTTACAGGTTGTAATGTGCATTCATTCTATGGTCATATTTAATGCATCACAGGCGTAAAATTCATGTTTTGCTAATTCTTATATACAAAGCAGTTTTCATCTAGTTTTACTTTATGAATAATGAATGAAGGTGAGATAATGATGTCCTATCGTGCTTAGGTGTGTTAGCAAGGGTGACTCATCAATCCTAATTCACCCCAGTGAAAAATAGCATCTTGGATAACTTCACAGTCAAAAAGAAACATTACACTATGTACAGTCTTTCAGCACACTTCCAATTTAATATTACTTTCAATACAAATTAAAAAAGGAGAACTTTTTGTGAAATGAATGTTTTTTCCTTATTAATGCTGAGTGGAAAAGAGGAAAAACAGCTATTGACAAGTGAAGATACATATCCCACCATATGGATTGTAATGCTTTAATTATATTGTTCTCTTTCTTTTTATGGCAACTTTTAGTGATAATAATTTTTCAACTAATTAAAGACCAGCTGCTACTTAGCAAGCTAGGCACCCAATTAGGAATCCACAACCTGGTAAACAACCTTTACTGCCAGCCAGATAGTTGAATTACCTCCTGTCATGGGCATGGAAGTTTTTTTGTAGTTGTTGTTTTATAACTGTACATTTTATTTATATTGACTGGCTCTGCTGAAGGCTCTTCCTTGAGACTAGCACAAGAATTCAACATCATGTTCACTTCTTTTTTTAAGGACAGTCTGCAATACCATGTGGTTTTCTAATTTTGACGGTTTTTTTTAAGTTTGCTAACAAAAGACATTTTGTAGGAAAAGTTTTACTGAGGAGAAAACCAGATATGTTTCCTGGATGTAGAAACAGTTTGCCTACAGCAACTTCCTGCTACTTTGGGATATTTAGAAAAATTACATTGTTATTTCAGATTGAAGTCTAGTTTTTCCATGAAGTTTGCAGTCTATATGAACGCAGCCCATTTTTATTCTTCCTAGTGCTGTGGAGTAAAGAAATAATCCACATGTGTATTGTCTTGACTTTGTTTATAAAAATAATCACTATAGAACTCTTTGGGACCTGCAGTCATGAAAAATAAATCTTTGAAACTAAACGTTTAGTTCTGAATTTAGTGGCAGAGCCAAGGGGAAAAGGAAAGGAATTCTGGAGATGACAGAATCCCTTAGGTTAACCAAAGTTAGAAAAGCCTGAATGTAAGTTCAGGTACACAGTTTTGGGAAGATATAAGTCATACTAAAAGGAATTGTTTGAATGCTTCATTTATATTGCAGCAACCCATCTTTGATGTTGTAATAAGAATAATAAGCTTGTATTTTATATGCGCCCTTGCTCAAAAAGACAGAAATGTTAGTATGTATCAACATAAAATGAAAAAAGTAGTAGTTATTAAATCAAGTTGACAACTTTTCCATGGATCTAGTGCTTGCTTAACTAACAGTGAGGAAAAAAAAGGCATCATGTACAGAACAAGAGGAAAAAGAAAAATTGAGAAGTTTTGGGCTACTAGGTTATAAACGAAGTGAAAGGAAGTTTCTAAGGGAACAACAAGAGAATTTTTGTAAACCTGATATTTGAAGATGTATATTTCATAGTCATGAAATCAGTCATGTTTTCCCAGCAGACTGACAGCTTCAGGTATTAGAGAAAGATTCCTATACAAAAGATAGCCAGTTCCAATGGCAGCCTCTGCTTTATTACCTTTCCTCTAGTTTTGCTGGACTGTCGGCATGGAAGAAAGATAAACTTCATGGAATGAAAAGTAGATCTCTCAACAGAAATAAAACACAGTAAGTTTTGAAATTATTAAAATTAAAAAAAAAAAAATGTCCTTAACAATATGACAACTCTGCCAAAAGAAAAGGGCTCAGATGAAGATGTTAGGAAAAAATAGATGCTTTCAGGAGCTATGCAATCATCCGTTTGTTTTCAAGAGAGAGAATTGAGTTACTTTTGAGGAAAATATAGATACTTTCCTGTGTTTTTACTGGAAAACACAGATTCTAGTGGCAAGATTAAAAAAAAGTCAAAAATTTGCAGTCACAAGTGTGAGATCAGGCAAGTTTCCCAGGCTCAGATTTTCAACTAAAGACTGATTATCATCATCTTATGCTGCATTCTGCATGCTAAATTTGCTCAAGACAAATCAACATCATCTGCTGTAATATTTCTTCCCTGTCCTGCCACACGCGAATGGTTAAATTTACAGAGTTCTTCTGCTAGTCTTGATAAAAGTGACAGAATCGTAAGCAGAATAACTCCATTTCTGCTTCCCAGATACCATCTGGAACCAAAAAAACTCTTTAGCTGTATACGAGAATTATCAGCACTTTAGACAAACCAGTTCCCTACTCCTTCCGCTGACTGAGCTGATAGGTATTTTAGCCTATAGCTCTGTTGAAAGCCCAAGCTTTTAATATGCGGCCAAGGATGTCTTTGGAATAACAAAAGTAACATTCTGCTGTTCAATAACAGTAGAATGAAAGGGGGGTTGGGAAAGACACAGCACCAAAAATATGTGGTAGAAAACTGATACTGGGAGTATAGTTTTCCCTTTGTGGATTAAGTTGTTCTCATGAATCTGGGACAGCAGAGAAGGTGATGTTAACAGTGGAGTATACCCCAAGCATTACACTCATTTCCTGAAGTTGCACTAAAAATGCACTTCTAGTTAGAAGGTATAATTATTATATTTAGGATTAGGTTAAAACTGAAATCAAAGTATATTCATCAGAGCTGGATTTGAGGCTTCTCAAAGGTGTTTTCACAGCTTTCTTTTCTGAACTGCTTTTCTTTCAACCGAAACAACAGTATTCTAAGCTTATGTGGGACATACATGGCATTAGTGGTGCTGAGTATTGTGAATGCTAAGCAGCTGTTCTGCAAAGTTAAACAACTTGGCCATTTCCCAATAATTTTTTGTGGAGAATTGATGAGCTATATGGGTGGTCTTCTACCTGTTATATTTGATTTTGTCCCTTTTCCTTCAGTTAAGTCCAATGAAAATTTGTTTAAAATTGTATCCAAGTTATATCCTTTTACTTTGAGCAGGTGTTAAAAAGAACATGGAAGCATTAGATATTTCAATGTAGTGTTGACTTATTTGATTAGAAATACAATTGATTTATTTTTTTCCTGTCTATTTAAAGTGACCATACAACACTGACAGTGTGCATTTGTTTGCCTTTGACAGTCAATATTTAATTTAGTCATTTTATCTGTGGGTACTCTTTCTACTTAGGAGTGGAATTTATTTTTGGCTATAGTTTTATTGTGGCTTTACCCAGAAATGTCAGTGTTCTAGAATATATTAAAATACATGGCATGGAGTCGGGGATCATGCCAGTGGTGGAAAAATCAGCAACAATGTATATTGAAAGGTGAAGTCAGCATTACAATAATGCTAAATTTGCTGTCTAATAGGAGGAGAGCTAGTCAAGTCAAAAGCAGTCACTTTACTGGTACTAAGACAATTAACACCTATGGATTTTTAAATATCTCTGACATGGGACTGTAGAACTGAAAGGAGCCTCCTACATCACTGTGTCCAGCCTCCTAAAATTACTCTTGCAAAAACCTCCAAACAAACTCCGCAAATCCAAAACAGAATATCTTCTCCTTCTCTGACACTAACACTGCAGGGCTGTATTGGATTTGTATGGCCACGTTTTGGTAGTGGGGGGGGCTGCAGGAGCATCTTCTGTAAGAAGATGCCAGAAGCATCTCCGATGTCCAGCAGAGCCAGTGCCAGCTGCCTCCAGGATGGAGGCCAAGGCCAAGCCACTTGGGAATGGTAGTGATGCACCTGTGATAAACATATTTAAAAAGGCAAAAAAGTTATTGTGCAAAGGTAATTGCAGCCAGAGAAGAGTGGAGTGAGAATATACGAGAGGAATAACTCTGCAGACACCAAGGTCAGTGGAGGAGCGGAAGGAGATGCTCCAGGTGCCAGAGATGAGATTCTCCTGCAGCCTGTGGTGCAGACCATGGAGGACCACAGTGTGTGGAGATCCACCTGCAGCCCATGGAGGAGACCCACAATGAAGCAGGTGGATGCTCAGGACAGGTCTGTGAACCTGTACTGGAGCAGGCTCGTGGCATGGACCTGCAACCCATGGGGAAAGAAGCCCACACTGGAGCAGGTTTTCTGGTAGGATTTGTTACCCTGTGGGAGACCCATGCTGGAGCAGACTTTGCCTGAAGGACTACACCCCATGGAAAAGTGACCCACATTGGAGCAGTTCATGGAGAACTGTTGCCTGTGGATTGAACTCACTGTGAAGAAGTTCATGGAAAACTATCTCTCATGGGAGGGACACCACACTGGGTAGGGGAAAGACTCTTCTCTCTGAGCAGCAGCAGGAATAACATGTGCTGAACTGACTGGAACCACGAGGAGGTGAAGCTTGAGAAGGAGGGAGGGATTCGAGTAAAGTGTTCTTTAAAATTTATTTTGCTTCTATCCTGCTCTTATTTTGTTAGTAATAAATTCAGTTAGTATCCTCAAGTTGAGTCTTTTGCCTGTGATGATAATTGGTGAGTGATCTCTCCCTGTCCTTTGTTATATTTTCTCTCTCCTGTTCAGTTGCAGAGGGAAGTGATTATTCATCAACATTGTTAGTATTTGCTTTGTTCCTTCTGAGAGATCTTCATGAATACACAGGCACCTTTATTTCTTGCTTTTCCAGAAGAGAGCAGGGATTATCAGCCTGTAACAGGTAAGGAAGGTAACCTGTGTAAGATTCTGAAATATGTTATTAGTGCTTGATTTTTTCTTGAAGGTAGGAGGATAAAAGATTTACTTTTGACCCTCAGAGAGGACATTTGAAAATATCAGTTATTTTAATGCCCACTTCTTCTTGACTTAGTCAGTGCTTCACTAGGAAATGGCTTGTTAGGCACTCCTTCTTGAAGGACCTCTTAACCTAAGTTGCAATTTGTTTATAACAGCTCTGGGCAGATAAGCTTCCTTTCTTTCTACCAGAACTCTGAAGAGTGTTTACAAAATGTACAATGTTGTTCCTTTGCTCAAGCACAAGTAGTTTTATTATTTACAAGACTAAAATATCTTCACATATTTTAGGCATCTTGGTTTGGATGATGGAGTTTTCATTCTTACTGTATTTCAATAGGAACAAAGCGAAGTTGGCATCCAGTACTCTGTGGTGCATCTCCCAGAATTAGAATAGTCTGCAGGTGATTTAAGGTATAAGAACAGAATCGTTTCTAGCTAGGAACTCAAAGATGGTTCTTTAGTATATTTATTGTTTTTATATTGTCACATTATTTTTGTCATTAATGTTATTTTTCAAGGGGGGGAAGTGTACTTAATTTCCTTATAATAACAGTGAAAATCTATGCATTTTTTTCTAGTAATCAAATGGAAAAATTAATTTTCTTTTTTGAAGAAAGTTTTCCATTCCAGTTTTCTAAAAAATTCAACAACAATAACAAAACCTCTAAAGATTGTAAAATCGTTAGGAAAAAGAAAGAATCATAGTCTACCAAGAAAATTGTTCTCTCGTTGTAAAGTATGTGTATTCCAGAAAAAATAAAGGGAATGAAGTTCTATCTTGAGGTTTGATGGAACCTCAGCATTTGCATTTTAATAGGAATATTTTAGAAAGTATTCTTTCATTTTGAGTTCATAAAATCTCTGCATTTTGATAGAAAGATAGAATGAAACGTAACCGGAGCTATGCGTCCTTGGAATTTGAAAAGGTGTAGTATCACATTAGTTATTCTTCCTCTATATAGGCATAGTGTGTAAAGTTAATAACTGGTGTAAAACAAAACAAACAAGGACATTCCTGAAGAAAAAAAGAATCCTTCCGCTTTGAGATGTATTAGTCAAAGGAAATTATCTCTTTTTGGTTGTTGCTCTTTTAAGTGACAAGTGTTTAGTACATCTTTTCAGCTGACAAAAGAGCTTCGTCACTGTGATGGCAAATGAAAATGATTAGATTTAGTTAAAAAGAGATTAACATTTTACTACTTCTGACTATTCTTTACAAGGTGGATGAATTAGAAATAATAACTGTTTTTGAAGACACTATTGTAGAATGGGGTAAAAAAATTCCTCTCACTGAAGCATATATATCATATATCTGGCAGATAAACCCAAAGAAAGTTCCTTCTGTTATTAACTAAATCCACAGGAGACAGAAGGGTTTGTAAGATGTATGACCTTAGTACCTTGCTGAACACAGGAACTCTACTGTGCTGTTGAGTGCAGTACCTTCATTTTTTTTTTTCCTTTTTTTTCTGATGTGTTTTGGCACATTTAGCAGTGGAAGGGTTGATGTGATCAGTGTAAGATTCTTTGAGTTGTCAGGGTTTTAGAATGATCTAGAAGGATTTAATTTGAGCTTTTTACAAAGTACAGTAAACAATTGCCTAGTGAGACACTTGTTTTCTTAATCATTGCATTTTATGTAACATATATTGACTATAGTCTGAGTTCTATGTAGTATCATATTTTTGTAAAATTAACTGATACCAAGCTCAGTGGTAACCTGAATGTCTGATGGATCATTTCCTAAACACTCAGATAACACTAGAAATTTTAATGTGATAACCAAAAAGTAAATTGTAGAACACAGCACCTGAAATGACAGGAGAAAAAACGTTTTTCAGAAGAAGAAAGTTATCTCTGAAACAAAATTCTAACAAAGGTTTGTGGAAATAAACCCAGAAATTGTCAAATATAACAATAACTGTAAAATATCTTACTTGTGCTTTCCAAAGGTCGTCAGATGTGACAGTACAATTACATGAGAATCAGAAATTTTCATCTGCTGGTCTTACTCACTGTCAAATTCTATCTGCAGAAACCACACACTTATCAGACATTAAGACAGTCTAAAAATGGCATGCTATCTTAAAAAAAAATTAGAGATTTAAGAAGTGGTACTTTTCATCATAGTTTAAAAAACCAACCAAACAAAACCCCCAAACCCACCAAGGTCAATTATCTTCAGCAATAGAAATAAATCTGATTCCTGTTTCCAGTTCTCTGACATGTTCATACTTTTATCAATAGTATATTTTTGTCAAATAGTGGTATTTTCATCTCTTACTGCAATGCAGTTGGTCATTCAACAGTATGCAATAATTGCACAGCTGGCTGTCCAAATTATCATACTTGGTAAAATATGAAAGCATTGCAGCCTTGGTGGTTGTGGCACTGACTGCACAAGCAGGAAGTGCCTCTAGAGAGCTCCCAAGGCATTTAGACAATTATGACCCTATTACTTTTCCTTAAAAGTTTTTTTCTTTTTTTCTACTGACAGTGTTTTTATTCTGACTTTCGCAGTTCCCTTCCTTTTTTATTCTTGATTGCCACCATTTTTATCTCTCATTAAATATTTCCAGACCTATTTACATACTTTTCATTAAAACTTCATCCTTTATTTTCTTTGCTTCTTTTCTGACTCCTTTTGAATATACATCTAAATTTCAGTCTCTACTGTCATTGTCTTAAAAGCAAAACAAGAGATCTTTTTGCTCCTGTGCGAAGATCAGTGGAAGTGTCTTGCTCCATGACAGAGTTTTAAGCTGTGAATTCAAGGTCTCCCCAAGCCTTAAATCATCAGCATAAAGAAAGGCAGTATTTCGCACATAGCTGCATCTTCTGCATATTTTATTCTTTGTTGACTGTTTTAGTTTCTTTATAACATCTGTGAGTTAAATTATAAGCCTTACTGGAATGACTTTCTTAGGTTTCCAGAATCCTAGCTTTCGAGCCCTGTCTTGCTCTTTCCCAACACTGAGTCTCCCTGTTGTCAGTGTACAGTGGCAATTGGTCCTTCAAAATACAACTTTAAAGGAATTGATATGCACGCAGGTAACCCAGAGGACTAAACCATGACTCAGGTATTAAGGAAAAGCTTATTCTGAAGTTGGAAACCCTGAATACATTACAAAGCATCAATGAATGAAATCACTCAGTGGGCAAGAGAGAGCCCCCTGACCTATTTTGTGGTGCTTTTATAAAAAATCCTTTCGCATGTGCATAACTTCAAGCCTGTGTTCTCACCAGTCCTTTCATGGACTCTGCCCTCTCCCAGCAGGGGCCTCACAGCATGTCTGTGAGAAAGTGTTATCTCTACACAGGAATCCTAGTTCTCAAAATAAGCCGAGAATAAACATCCATAGGTGTAATATATGGAGTTTTCCCACGCTGATCTTTTCCTAGGCGTAGTTTTCTAGCAGCAAAAGCTTCCTTGAGCAAAAACTCTTTATCTTCCTTGAATAAGTCATCTGCTTTCAACTTTTCTATTCCTACAACACCTATGCTGCCATGCAAGTGCATTATTTTTTGTGGATACATTCTTCTCCTGGGATAATTGGGCAAAAGTATCACCTTTATCTTATCTCAAGTTCTCCTCACAGTCCAAATTAGTAGGTGTATTCAGGGAGGGGAGGGCTCAGGGGAGCAGTTGATTTTTTGCATTTTGTTACAGTGGAAAGAAGTCCTTCAGTGATTTTAACAATGTTTAAGCCATAAACTATTTCAGTGTCTCACAGTGATATATGCCATGGTCTAAAGATGAAGGAAGGACTTCAGGGATGGTCAAATACAAAAGAAAGCATAGCATGTGCTATTTACTTGGACATTTGGCTCATTTCCATATTTTTTAACACTGTAAAAGAACAAAGAATTGCCTTAGGAAAGATTTAGCTTTAAGTATAGAACAGAAGCAAAAATAGATGCGTAATAAAATAAATTGACAAAAAATGATGTTTTGTAATTTGATAAGTAGGGCATTATTTTCTCCTGTATTTTAAATTATTCCTTTAATAAAGTTTACACATAATTCATGAGGTAACTTTTTTTTTAAGTATTTTTCTAGTATTCAAAATTCCAGAGCTTCTGGCTTGATTTGCTGGGGTATGTGGGTCATATATTTTCTTTTGTCTTGAATTAGGTAGCTTAAGAATCAGTATTATTTTCATGCCATTCATGGCATTATGCATACAATTTTCAGCATAATATTCATGCTGAAGCCAAGGTTATTTTTTGTCAATGATTTTTTTTTTAATTTATGTGTAAAATTACCTGTTCTAAACTAATACTGCTGTGAACTTGATCATATGGGCCAAGGCTACAAAAAGGAGTTATTATATATTGAGTTCAATAAAAATTCCTATGGAAACTTTTTGTATGTCTTTAGGTGTTTAAAAAAGCACTTTGTTTTTTTCCTAAAATTTGCTGCACTTGGAACAATTGAACTTGGCTTTCAGTTAGAAGAAAATAACTTTATTGCTTTCGAGAGAATTCTCATTTTAATTTGGGGTTTTGGATTGTCCAATAAAAATTGTGTTAATAATATTCATAAAACATCATCTGTGTGATTTTGTACTCTGTTGAAAGCAATGAAATTAAACAAAGCTATAGTTACATCTACTTTTCTAAATATTTTACTACATTCACCATCTCATTCACTGAGTGCTTGCAAATAGATCTGCCAAGCACCAAACATCAGAAATGATAGATGATAGATCCTTTAAGATGTAACTAACAGACGTGATGTTACTGATAAAATTTTAAACACACACACAAATCCAGAGCAGTAGTAAGGGTCGTATAACAACCAGATGAACGGATAGAGTATACATAATTTTTCCTCCAATTAGAGATGTAAGACAATTAGCCCATTTACACAGAATATCTTCTTGAACATATACTAATTTCTGATCATGATCTTATCATGTATTACATCAAAACTGCTGGAAAATATGATGATTTCAAACAAAGTTAAATCAGGATTTCAAAATGGGCTAACCTGCTTTTAGAAATTTCCTTATTAAAAACAAGGAGAGGTTTATTTTCCTCTGTTGTGTTTTCCTGCAGAATACCAAAACAAAACAGAAAATGGCAAGGTAAGTGCAGCTTCATGTTGAGAAAATAAAATAAACTTTCTCTGCTGCTCATTCTTCCTCAGGCTGTTCCCCTGCTCCAGCGTGGGGTCCATCCCACAGAATGCAGTCATCCACAAACTCTGCCAATGTGAGTCTTTTCCATTGGCTGAAGTTCTTCCCAAACTGCTCCAGTGTGTGTCCCTTCCACAGGGTGCAGTCCTTCAGGAACAGAGTACTTCAGCATAGGTCTTTTGTCCATATGCTCCAGCGGTGGATCCTCTAGAGGCTGCAGGTGAATATCTGCTCCACTGTGGTTCTCCATGGGCTGCAGGGGACAATCTGCTTTGCTTCACCATGGTCTTCTCCAGGGGCTGCAGGGGAATCCCTGCTCTGGTACCTCTCTCCCCTTCCTTCTTTGTAGACTCTGCCTGGGTGTCTGCAGGGCTGTTTCTGTTTTTTCTTGCTCCTCTCTCTCACAGCTGTTATGCAGCACTCTTGCCCTTCCATAAATATGTGTCCCCAGAAGCGCTGCTGTCTTGCCTGAGCGACTCAGCTGTGCCCTATGGTGGGTCCATTGGAGCTGACTGGAGCACCGCTTCCAGCATGTGGCAGCTCCAGCCTCCCCCCACAGAGGCCATCTCACAGCTCCTGTTCCCAGTGCCTTGACACCGGCACTGGGCAAATACAGCTGAGTTCACCCAGGCTGTTGAAGTCTGTGCTCTAGGCTGAGGTGCTAACACTGGCAAGAATATCCTTCCTGGGAAGGAATAAGAGTGCATCCCACTGACCTTACACACAGAAATGACAAATCCCCAGTTCTTCAATGGCCCTATGTCAGATGGGTAAACATACAGATAAGTTTATTCATATTGTTTATTCTTGTGTAATTCCTTGTTTTCATTGAGGCTGCTTGAATATTTAATGTTAAAATATGTTTATTTTTCCAGGGTGGGACCTTCATTTTTTCACTTGTTGTTCAATACCATATTATGGCAGAGAGCAGTGGGAGGGTTGCTGTGCTTCTGTGCACCAGCATGGTTTCTTCTACACTTACAGACTGATAGTTTGTTCCCTGGTCAAGCCTTAGCTGGATGCTAGAATGTCTTGCTGCCAGCCTGGCTGAATGCAGGCAGCCTCTTGAGAAAGAAAAGGAGTCCTTTTCTGACACCTGGGGTTATTCTGTTCCCACTGAATTGGAATTTTATTCAGTATTTTGTTGTTTCATGATAATTTCATGTTGAATAGTTTAAAGGTTCAGCACAATATTACCAGGACATGCTGAAAGCTAGTGCTTTCAATTCATAATTAGAAAAAAAAATGGCAACTACAGTAAGAGATTTAAATAAATTATTTGGAAGCTGCTGCATTGTAATGTCTGTGAAATTGCTTCCAGGCTCTTTAAAACAGGTTTTCACTTGAGTTTCTATTTGGATTTCATGTAAAGCATGTTCATTTATCTACAAATGAATCCTAATGAGGATCTTTTCAGGTTTCGTGATGTGCTAAAGATTTCTGTAGAAACTGAAGCCACTCACATACAAATTCTTTCTTACCTTGTTTCAGTAGTGGATCCTCTGATACTAGAAAAGAATTTTTCACATCTGACTCCTCAAAGCAGTTGGTAGCTTTGTAGTAACATTTTAGCACCTGCAAGTGCCATATTAGAAACACTTTCATGATTTCCCCACACCCCTACACCTGAACTCGTTGCAAAAATCTTCAGCATTTTCTCTGCACTCAATTTTACACTTTGTAACCCAATCTATCACAAATATTCCCACTTGTATAGCAATGTAGCCCTGGACTTTCTGTAAGTTTTAAAATATCTGTAGGGTTTAAAGTGAAATTATATTGTTGCTATGACAGAAAATAATATTTACGAGTGTATTTAACAGCACCATTTCTTTCAATAGGACTGAACATATTTATTTTGATTGGTGCTTTATTTGCACCTACTGTTGCACTTTTGAAATGGTTATGTGTGTTTTATTTAATGGTTCTGCGGCTATATAAAAATTAAGATGAATAGGAAAATAGACATAACTTATTTTTATAGATTTAATTGATAATTCTAATAAAGTTTAATAATTTATAATAGTTTATATCAGATTTATTTTTATCTTATTCCAAATATTTGCATGATTCTTTATATATTTTTCATGTGTTTGATACAATTTTGAGAAATTTGACTCATATTTACTTACATGCAAGACAGCCAACATCTACTGGCTTCTACCAAGTGAGGCAAGAAACAGAAATTAACAAAAAAAAACAAAACCAAGCAAAAAACCATATTCCTTTTCCCTGCAGACATACTCCATCAATCTAGCTGCTAAAATACTGTAATATAAATCCTAGCATAGGTATGTAATTCCTGCTAAAACAAGTTTCATGTTGTAAACAAAGTACATGTCTCAAACCAGAATTTTATGACTGGTTAAACTAACTTGAAAAAAAAAAAAACAAACAACCAAAACCCAAACAGTATTGCACAAGGTACAGATAAAAAAAAATTATTTTCTCCCTATCTGCCCAATAAAATACCTTACAGAAAGTATTAGAGTTTTAATGGATTTCTAGTGTTAACAAAGCAGAGAAACCTAGTAGCCCTAAGATATCTGCCGTCTTTCATAATGAAAATTGCTGGAGGTTTTTTTAGTTCAGAAAGAGTAAGTAAGTGTGATTCAAAATCCAGGAAGTCCACTTTCCTTTTAAAAGTGTTACTCTCATACAGTGTTTCTGTATTGAGTTTTAATTACCTTTGCACCTTTGTAATTGCTATTGATGTTGACTTCTTATAGGGTCAAAAGCAATTCAGAATATCCTGTTTTCAGGCAAAAATGTATGGTAAATAAAATTACTTTTACCACTGCTCTTCTGGACCTGAATTGAGTTACCTTTGTGCTGCTTTCATATGGTGCTGAAGCTACATACAGAATTAGGACTTCTGATGAACAGATGTTTCTAACGTTTTCAGTCTGGCTAGTAAGAAGTACTATTTATTAGCATACAAGTCACTTCAGTTTTCATTTGTGGTGTCCAAGGTTTTGCGGAATAGTGCTATAGAAACAATCATTCCCCATCTCCTAAACCAGGCAGTAGCCACTGCCCTGTAACTTCATTATATTTCTTTGTCAAGAGATCTGGTTATGTTTATGCTGCTTACTTTTCTGCTTCTCCATGAAAAGTCTTCTAGAAGCGGGAGCACTACAGCATTGGTAGATTGCATGATCTGCAAACTGTGGTGTTGAAGTGCTCTTTGAAAGATGAAAATATATGCAGCCTAATTATTCCTGTGCACTGCAGATTGCCCTTATGCATCTCAGAGTTTCAATTGTAGAATTCTTCTGGAGCTGGACTGTTGTACTGACTAGTTTTTTGGCATTTATGTTATTTCATGCATCTAATTCTCTGCCACTTGGCCACATCAAAGATTATGACAGTTAGGAGTTCTACCTGAATTTTTAAGAATAACTCAACACTACACAAATGCACATTTTGTGTGTTATTTGTCCATTTATGGGAGGTGTCCTTTAAAGGAACCCCCACAAACGCCCTCCTACTAATCCTTCCATTGCCTATACCTCTATATTTAGCCTTGTTCATGCAAAATTAAGTTATAAATCTTTGTGCTTATTGCTTGATAGACTTGATCTTACTAGTAAGTAGCTGCTTCTTAATAGATACTTGTTTACTCAAGTGTTTTAAGTGACACAGTAGAGAGAGAAGGCAACACACCTTTTTATTTAGGAGAGCTAGTAGGATAAAGTGATTTGGGCCATTAGTTCTTAATATAGAAGCTTACAGCTCCAGTTTGGTTCTTGTTTCTCTGTCAAATGAGAGAAAGTTGCAATCTTTCCTACTCTTGTTAATATGCATATTTTATCTGAATAGTTTGAAAATACACTAAAGGTGGTTATATTTTAGAAGGGTTTTTATGTATGTCAAGGACTAAGTTCTATGGTGAATAAATATAAATTGTTCACTGTAAAATAAGCTGTGAGTATAACAAGGTTGATGAACACTGCAGAGAGTAAAGAGAAAGTATAGAAACATGAAGGAATTCTGCAAGCTTCATGAGCTAAGGACTTCTCTTTAGCCTTTGAGAATATTTTGCATTGCTTGAGTGTTCTTTAGGTACCTCTCCATGATGAATTGATTTAGCACATCCCAACTATCATCTTTCTTTTTTTTTTTTTTTTTCACATTCAATCCTAATAGATTTGCATTAGTAACTGAATATTTTTTGTGTGCTAGTTGTGCTCGGAATGGGCAATTTAGGAGAGGATCACATTGCAAAGCATGGCCTATGGCATATGGTAATTTGGTAATAAACAATAAATCTGTCAGTAGGAATATAAATACTGCCAGATGTAAATTGGCATGTCCTGGTCTGGTGTCCTGCAATAAGCCTGTGGAAGTGGAGCAGATAGTGTACCTCAGGAAAAGCTTCTTTTTAATGTCCATCATTATTTTCCTAGGTTTTATAATGCTTAATTGGGGGCTATGACTAAGATGGTTCCTTAAAATATCCCCCGGTCCTATGGGAGGATAGAAGTGATATGGATGTTTTTATTTAGGTGTAAATGTCACAGTTTCTTTTAGCCAATATTTTTTGTACTGGGTGTACATCTACATAGTCATTCACGTCTGAGCCCCTTTTCCAAGGATCAGATGTGAGTACTAACATATAAAGAATGCTTCAAAAGTGGAACCCTTGAGAAAATAATTTAATAGACACTATATAGAAACTTCATGAGTCAGTAATAAGCAATGTCAACAACAGAGTTGAAAATAACAGATTCATGAATTCAACAGTTCAAATGCCAGCTAGCAAAGCCCAGCTACTTAGTAATTTGTGTCTTCTGTACTTCTCACGCTCCCATCATGATATAGCTGATGTCATGGGTGAGACTGGAAGGCTTAGACAAAATTTATTTAAAAAGCCCTGCCATTGAGTCACGAGGTGCAGAAAGGACTCCCTTGCTTTCTAAACCTTTGTCAGAGAGGAGTCTAGATGCAGCTCAATGCAGTCTTAGCCTTGGATTATGTCAACAGTGTAAGGAATTACAGAAGTGGGATTGAACCACTTTGTCCCACAAGATTTTAATAATTGGTAAAATAATAGTATTTATATAAAATGAATAATTTATTATTAAAAATGATCAGACAAAAGATCTTAATCAGAATTTTTTACTACACAATATAAAAGCTAAAACTACTACTAGTATAGTATAAAATAGGATAGTGCACTATACGGAAGCAAGTATTGAAGCAATTTTATTAAAGCTAACAAAAAGAAATAATTATTAAGAAGAGATTTGATGTAACTCACCCATATCAATGCTCATCGGAAGATGTCTTTTGCTCAGGCTTGAGAAGTATCTTTCGAGGGCATCTCCACCCAAGGGAGGAATCTCCACGCATACACCCTGAGAAGGGTAATGTTAGAAGAACCTGACTGTATAAAAGGGGATTGGACTTTTATAGTGTAAAGTGATGGACTGGTAGTCACAGATTTACTGGCCAGCAAACTACCTAATTTGTCAAATCCTGCTTCAAAAAGTAGGATGTGTATTTATTATTCCTGGTGAACCAGGATGGTTTTAGCATTATTCAACACCAAGCAGTTGAACTTGCATTATGGCTTGCATTGTATGCATTCTCTGATTGGATTCTCCTGACCTGATTCTACTGCAACAGCTGGCTCTCTCCAGATCCGCAATATATTTAAACTTCCTCATTGATTCCCTCTGGTATTATCTCTGGATCCCGCTCCTGTTCTTTGGCCTATCTCACTGAATTGCTAATCACTTGCTGCTCTTTACAAGCACAGAGGACAAGAGCTTTTCTTCAGGATGCTGTGCAGCTGGATCCCATGTGGCCAGTAAGTGGGCAGCTGGTCTGTGATCAGTTATGTAGGTTCTCAGGTTTGGATAAAGCCTTAGAGACTTTGAAACTCCCCTGTTAAACAGAGTCAGACCTGGAAAACAAGATCAAAAGCATGTGAAGAGAAGAGGAAAAGGGAAGAATGATATCACAAGAACTTAATTTCCTGAGGAAACAAGGTTGATACATGGGCCACACATCACCTTTATATTAGATTTGCTTGATGTTCTGTAAGATTTATTTTCAAGAAACTGGTCAAAGAAAAAAAAGTAGGGCTGAAAAGTTTCTGTGTGAGAGCATTTTCAAAGACTATTCCTTAAACATTTATGAAGAGAAACCAAGAGACTGCACAAGAAATTCAAACTGTGAAATTCTACATCAACAGACTATTTTCAGAAGAGAAAAGTCTCAATGTACTCTCATTTCAGAATATGATCTCCTTTTCATAATCACTCTCATGGTTCTCCGTAATACCTATTTCAGGCTTTTTTGAAGAATATTAGAAGGCACTTAAGAACAAACAGCATTTATACATAATGAATTACCTGATAAGGTATCCTTTTGAGGTAATGACCCAAAGGGAATTGTGAGATGGTACAGTGAGTAGCAAACTTAGTAATTAGTACAGTAGGTACTAATTTAGCTTTTACTATCTTCAGATATTTTATACCACTTTTTTGGGGGGTGGGGATGGAGGGAATAAACAAGTCTCTGATGTTCATTTTCATATTTAAAACACTAGGTAATGTCCTCTATATCTCTACAACAGTAGTTGATGTGCATTTAGAGTTTCCTTAGTCTATATGGTAGAAAGGAATTTAGCAATATCTACTTGAGGTTTCAGTAACAGATATTAGAAACACAAACATAGCACAGTAGAATTTTATATTGTATGAAACTGTTCCTATCCAATCAATAATGTATTCCTTCTTAATTATTCAATATTATTTAGTGAAAATTTTATGCCTACTGGAATATTAATACGATCTAACAACTGTAAATACACCCATTTTAATTAAAATACTTTAGCAAAAGTTTTATGAGAAAGTCTTGATGCATTAATAGTCATGACAAAGCAAAGTAATCCACTGAAGTGCAAAAGGAAGTCAAGAAATTATAAAACTCCTAAGGAATGGCAGGAAAATTATCTTTATAAATCATGTACTTGATTTTTTTTTGCTTTCAAACACTATTGTATATACAAATGATATATATATAACATTCTCAAATATTCTGGTTTTCTATTTATTTTTATGTCCTGTGTATAACTTCTAATTCTCAGAGCTTTTAGGAGTAAAAGATTTTCCTGTTTAGTGCCATAGAATGTAAATCTCATATCTCCAGGAATTTAGATTTTCTTTTAATTGAAAAGGCTCATTCCAACTGAAGAATATACCAGATGATGTATTCCTGTGAGAACCATGGAGGTACTAACAAGCTCCTGTATACATTTAATGAAAAGGTGATAACCACTGAGCAGACAACCTTCACAGTTAAGAAAAGGTTTCAGATCCATTGTAGGCTTCAGGCTGTGACTAGAGTCCTGGGTTCACTGACCTTGGTAGCAGATCTTCTGAGGGGTCCTCATTTCACAATAGTGCAGGGAGAGCATCTCAACATACGTTCTCTCTGCTGTAGGTGGCTGACAACAGCTGCCCATGATACCTGGGCAAATATGGAGCAAGGAAAGGTGGAAACAAATGTTAAAGAAATTCTCCAGAAGCAGCACTGAAAGTGTTCATAGTACTTATTAAAATTCAGCTTCATGCTAATACCATTATGTACTTATTAGGCAATAAAAAAAGAAAAGCAAAGCAACCTCTCTCTTACCAAAAACTAACTAAACAATGTTGCAGAACAGGAGATAAAGGAAGTTTATGAGATACAGAGATCTACGATATTTATAAATACTCTTAAATGTGTACTTTTGCTCTCCTTAGAATAATCTCAAACAAATTGTAAATTTATCTGGTCAGGTGATCCTTTCAATAACGTATTTAGCTAACTAAAACATACAGAATCTGCAGCTCCACATCCTGAGGCTGCCTTTACGAGGATGACCTCAGGTAGTGCCAGAACACATCCAATCATCCCACCTTCACGTCAGTGCTGTGTGGGGCTGTTCTCAGGGTTAATACACAGTAACAAAGGAGAGAGGAGGAAGTGGATTGTACTACAATTCTCCTTTCACCATTCGAATATATTGCTATTCCATTGCTGGAAATGGCAATTTTCACTACAGCAGCACCTTATCTTCACAGCTACATATTTCAAACTGTCAGAATGTAATAGGCCTTACTAAACTGTTGCTGGTGGATAAAGAGATGATGCTTAAAAACCAGAACAAAATAAAGCAAACAGAAAATGGATATTCCTCTCTCACAGATGCAATATTAGGAATAAATCAAAAGCCTAGACAGCTTAAAATAATGAATATTATGAATAATGCTGTAAACTGCTCAGAGATATCCTAATTAAGGTAGGATGAGCTATCCCAACCATGGGATGCCTTATGACAGGCTATGTAACTGCATAGGCCCATGCTTAGACAAGGGGCTGTTGCTGATTCAGATCTGGACTTTAATCTGTTATAACTCTTAATACAATTTCCTTTTAATTTTTAATTTCAGGTACTTTTTGTTATTCAAGATATTCATAAACCCAAAGTACTGGAAAAAGATAATAAGCTACACGAGGATAGCTGTACAGGACACCAACCTACTAAGGGAGACTGGTGACCCTTAAAGGCTAGCCCTTTCAATGTGAAAAAAAGGATGCAATTTAGAGAACAAAGACAGTATCCAAAGTCATCCCCATGGGACTTCTCTTCTAGTTCTTCTCTATCTCAAACAGTAAATATTAAGTCTTAACCCTGTGTTTTCTATCTTTCAGATAGCTTTCAACTCATAAAATAGTTTCCTACATTCGAAGTCTATGTGTGTGGCAACTTTGTTCCTGTGAAATCTTTTAGTGTGGAATCTTCTCAAACACTTCTGAAAGATCAAAATACTTATGTCCACTGAATCCTTTTTATTCATGCATCTGTTTACATGCTAAAAAAGTGCTAGGAGGTTAGTGGGACAGTGTCGTCCTTCAGAAGATACATTCTGACTTCAGAGCTCTTCTTGTTTATAGATTCTTCCCTTTTACCAGAGAGTCACCAGTTTTTGGAAACCTCTTTCAGATCTTGAGACAGGAAAAATCACTGCAAACCATTCATTTTCATTTACTTATTTATTTTTCAGGAAATATTTAGCAGATATTTAAGGATTTGCATCAGTGTTTCCTTGTGTTGCAAGGATGTCTCTCTAAGCATCCAATATCTGAGATGAAAAGGGGAAAAAAGAAGGAAAAAAAAAGAATTCTCTCTTCTACCCTCTGAATGTTCCCCCATTTTTAATATAATGCTTATGGAAAAAGCTAAAAGTGACATCTCTAGTACAAGAGCAGTGGAGTTGCTGTGTTTGTTGTCATTAAAATTTAAATTCATAAATGCTATAATTATAGTTAGCAGTAAGCGATATGAGCAGTAAGCACATCCAGTTGTTCAAATCCTACAGTGTTTGCCTATGCGGGAAACCCTGAGAATTCTAATTTAAGGCTTTGAGTCACCTCTAAGATAGGAAAGTAGAGTGGTTGTTATAAAGGGAGGCACAATACTGTAATTACTTTTTATGCCACTGTCAGCATCTTTAATAAGTATCTGCACTCTCCTCAGCGTGTGTACTAAACCTTGATGCCATTGGTAGAGAATAAAATTGGCACTTCTTAGGCCCACTTTGTCCTTTCTGTTAAAGTTCTACAGCTAAAACTAAGATAGAGGTGCTATTTTCTAACTAACAAAAAAATTCTTTTTTTCATTTATTTGTGACATTATTGCAAAGTTAACACAGGACCCATCAGGAACAGAATTTGTATTTTGGAGGGTGCATTATTGCAGGCTTAACACAGGACCCATCGGGAACAGAATTTGTATTTTGGAGGGTGCCTATCTAATAGTCATGCACAGTAGGAGAAATAAAACCTCAGGCTTAATTTTTTTCTCCTGTTCTTCTGACACTTCGCAAAATCTTGTCTGTTTTACAGATGTTGACCTCCTTTTTCCTTTCAAACTGTATAAATGAATAACATAATAAATTAAACTCAGAATAGCTATTGCTAACTTCAATCTCAACATTTGTTGCTTCAGTTTCAACCTGTAGAATCATTTATGTGACCTTAATCATGTCTCTTTCTTCCCATTTTCCCTTTTCACTTAACCTTTTCGGAAAAATCTCATCTCCTTTTAAGTATCGTTTTCTCTTGAGTTTTAAGCTGTCACAAGTCTAGCAGCATTACAGCCTCAATAGCCATGGTAGTTAGTGGATGTCAGAACCAGTAGAAGTGTGAAGGACTTTCTGAATAAGTGATCAGATACATTCACACTGTGATGATTTAGTTTCTCCCTTTCAGCATATAGGCCATAGGTCAACCTCAACTTTCCACCTGCAATGAAAGAAAATACTCAGTCTTGAATTTTACATTGCCAGCAGGAACCTGTGTAACCTGTTCTAATCACTTCCCCTCACAGTTAGTAATGTGTACTTGATTAAAAATTGTGTTTGTCTAACTTGATCTGCCAGCCATAGGATCTTGTTATATATTGCCAGTTGCTAGGCTGAAAGCTTGTTACCAATATCATTATGAATTTAAATCATTTTTTGCTTCTGCTTTAAGAGCAAACCCTTAAATGGTATTTCTAACTATTCTGTAAAATCATGTGAAACTATTGCTCACTGTAGCCAGTCATTTGGGGCATGGCTCTCTCCCAACACTTACTTGGAAAACTGAATGTACAAAAGGTGCAGCTGGAATAGGATGGACAAGGTAGGTCTGCTAGTGAGTAACTCCTACATTGTTCATGCTTTGCACAAGTGTAAATGGCTAAGTGAAGTAAATGCAGTGGAAAATCAGATCCCCTGAAATTTTTTTGTCTAGGTGCCAGAAAGCATAAATGTAGATTCTGAAGAGCTGTCATGTTTGAGCATATTCTTGCCCCTTTTTTATTTGCTATTACAAATATATTGTTCCAAAGGGTTTTTGAAGAATAGGTACTCTACATACAGAGACATGTATTTGCATGCAAATAAGTATTTCTGCAATAAAAACAATATTTTTTTTCCATTTTAAAACACTTCAAACAAGCAATCAAGGAAGAGAAATAAACTCTAAGTATTAGATGACCATTGGCGTGAACTGAATGGAGTGGCAAACAACTGAATCCACAAAATGTTTCACTATTTTTTGTCTATCTGTGAAGTAGGTCTAGGTAATAAGCATTTTTACATAAATAAATCTTTGTTTACTGAACAGAAGTCAGTGCAGAATTTGGTTATTATGAATAATTTTCTGTTGTTGCAAAAGGCAAAATTATTTTCTTCCACTTCTGACACTGAAAGGATGATATTAACCATCAAAAGATGGTATTTAGAACAGTCTTGGCTTTCAAATTTTTGCCTGCTTTTACTGCTCCTGCAGTGGGAAATCTTATCTCTTTAGGTCACTGCTTTCATTCACCAAGGTGCTGGAACTAGAGCAGATAATAGTGCTTGGATAGATAAAACACATTCTCAGTACCACTGTTAAAATATTGGGACTGCTGGTCAGGAGTGCTCAGACTTGTTCAGGAGTTTTCGGTTCACAGATGAAAGTACAAACTATTTGATATCAGCACACAGTGACATCTTTGATGGGTACAATAAAATCTTTCTGCTACACTTGTGAGTAGCTGCAGGAGTATATTTACAGCTCAGTGACTGAATTTGCAAATCTGTTTCCCTTTACAGCATGAAATGTGGTGTAATATTTGTTTCTGTTTTAAGAAGTCAATGGCCTAATAAACATCTTTTTCTTTCAAGTGGGAACAGAGAAAGTGGAATATGCTCCCTAAATATCTATTCCAGATAAAACTAAAATACATCCAATTAGCTTTTTATCAAATTAATAGGAGGCCATCCCTCTGTAAGTAGACCAGTTTCTAAGCATGTAAATTATGACAAGGTATTTCTCTAATTTGCTTTTTAGCTATTCTTTTGTGGAAATTATTTTTTACTGCCTGAAGATTTTTAATATTTCCCAGATCTATTTTAGAAACTAGACAGACCTCATTGTCTTCCTCTTGAATTTTCTACTCTGAAACTTGCTCTGGTGATGAAAAAATGTACTTTATATGCTCTTGGCATTGCCAGTAACAGCTTCAAACTAGAAATTAATTTTTAAACACCAGGCTTCTGTGACCACTGCACTGCTATTAAGCTCTCTGACATGATCTTAAGTTTTACTCAGTCACGGTTAATAACAGTTTTGTTGGTTTTTTTTTTAAGCTCTACTTTATGGTGGATGTTACATTTCTCCCATAATTAATATTTAACTCAAAGTATTGGTAAACAAAGAGCCAATCATATTAAAGGTGCGTCCTGGTCAAGCCAGTTTCCACTTTATCTGCAAATAATAGAATTTCAGTTTGACTCAGCTGTTTACTCCTTGGTGAAAAAACACAATATTGACAATTTTCTGTTCCTTTCAGTGGCGGTTGTGCTGTAAAAAAAGCGGCAGAATCAGCAGGCCCAGCAATCAAAACCTTTTAAAGGAAATACTTGAAAAAGGAAAGTCAGCTGTCTCTTCCAAAGTTTTCCCCTTGGCTCTCTGAAGGAAAGAGAATAAACTGGAACATCCATTACCAGCCTGGCCATTCTAGTTGTCTTCTAAAATGATCCTTGGAGTCATAACTCTCTTGAGTGACATGAAAATACAGATGGAGATCTCTGATAAGTAGTAGAAAGAGGATGAAGCTGACAAAGCTCAGATGCAAATTGGGAAGAATATACTTCAAATGTACGTCTTTCCACCTCTCTGGGACCAATGCCAAATAGGTTTCAGAATATCTGCAAATGAAAATTAAAATTCGTTTTGCATCTTGATTTCATCATGTCTGAAGAAGAATCTAAGACTTCCCTTAAGATTCCAGAGGGCCAAAGCCTAAGGCTTGTAGCAAGCAAAGTAATCATGCAAATAATTCATTTTTTCTCTTCTTTAAGTGCGATGTTATTTCAACTGCTACAAATTACACCACTAGACTGAATGAACATGATATAACTGAAGATTTAAATATGAATCTAGGCTGATTAAACTGTATGTTTATGTGGAAAGAGCAGGTGCTATCAGTAACATATTGAACTTCCTTAACTCAGTGTTCTCCAACACGGACTGTGGTGTTTCTAAAAATATTCATGTTCCTCAGGCTTCCTGATTTTATCTTCTGAAATTTCCTGTGCCTGTAAGGGTGTTCGCTGTAAGTTATGGATTGCTTTGAAAGTCTAAAACACAATGCTCATTGATAATTCATGTAACTATGAAGAAAAAAACCTCCTTGCAACTTGGAATACTAAGGGACGGATAAAATTTTTTCCCCACTGAAATCAACAGCTGTTCCGTTTCTGAGAGTATGGTCCAGGTCAGATTTCATCCTTGCCAATGAAAATAGAAGATGCTTTCTTTGACTTCACTAAACTCCAAAAGGGAAGAAGGCTATTACAAAAATTCTCTCCGCTTTGATTTAGAGTTCCAGGGCATTTATTTTATTTAGCACTAGTTTGAAAGGGATTATTTCTTTCAGCAAATAAACAAAACTGGAATGTGTAAGTGAAAATACAGAGCAGACAAAATAACTTTTCTGGAGGTATTGCTGTAGGAGCTCAAGTATTATATTTGGTTATCTTCCTTCCGAATAATGACCTCTGATTGGAGCAAAAGCTTTGCTATTCACAAAGCGTGGTAATTTCTGTATGTCATTGTTTCTACTGAAGAGTGAGTATGACATTGTGTAGCGGCTGTAATATGCTCTAGATAGTTCACATAAGTTCTAATTTTTCTAAAAGTATTTTTTATGCCAATCTATCAGGTGAAATATTCACCTGGTTTGATATTAAAATAAAGATTTTACATTTTAT
>JAOXXN010000471.1:50164950-50180248 GCA_026770055.1 Myrmophylax atrothorax
TGAACTTACTTCAGTGAAAGATGTCAAATATCCTTCCTATTTTGACGTTTATCAATGACTCATATTTTTTCCTTAAAAAGACCTCTGGGAAATTTTTCTTGTTGGAGCATCATATTTTTCTCCAAGTCTGTTTGTATCCTCAGGATAACTCAAAACATTAATTATTTTTATATTCCTGCTAGTTGTTAGGTTGATTTTCAGGGTTCTGTTATAGAATTCAAATTTCAGAAGTTTATAAAAAGACACACAGCAAGCAACTTAATGATAAGTTAATACTTTATTTGGGGCTTTTCATTTAAAGTCTTCATCAAGATATAAAATTCCAGATGAGTCTAGGATTCATGGCAAGAAGTAAAAACATGAATGTTCAGAAGGTCAAAAAACCAATGCTATAAATAATCAAGAAATTGGACATTTAGGAACAGTTCAAGCAAATTATATCCTCTCCTGCACCTAGTTATCCCTGGCAGATCAAAGATGCGCTAAAACCGATTTTTATGAAATAACTCTTAAATACTTTAGGAATATTAAATGACATATCTCAAAAACCTGTGTACATCAGCTGCTTGAACAGGCAATTTGTTTACACATTTCCTATTCCTTTCAGCACTATAATGTGCAGTAAACTGGACAAGGTATTGGGGCTAGTTTATGAACTCCCATATTTCTTTTGCAGCATACTTATTGCTAAGAAGAAATAATTATACAACTCCCATTTTCTTAGTCTAAAAGAATTCTTTTTCCTTTCCTGTGCTCAATCTGCTTGCCAGATTATTGCTTTCCATTGTGTCATTTTAAAGACATGGAAGCCTATACAATACAATTCAAAATGTGATTTTAAACCCCAAAGCATTTCTTTTCTTTGTCCTTCCTTTCATTCATTATCTTTCTATATCTTTCTTTTTCTACATTAATTTTTGAAGCACCAAGGACTGGAGCAGTGTATAATCTCTACAAATATGAATCAACTTTCGTAAAATGAATAATGATAATAGAAATTTACAAGAGAACATGGACTGCTATGAAGTTACAACTGACCATTTCTATGTGGCCCACCATTTTGTGAGCTAATTTTCAGATAAATATTCTAACAAAGAGATATATCCCTGTGTTTTCACTGAAGGCTTGTCTGTTTCAGTAATGTCAGTGAGTAAAGTATCTCCAAGTGGAATTTCTAAGGTATAACTAGGGTATAGTCCAAGTGTTCTTTCAATTCAAAAATTGCCATCAGTGTTTTGTTGCCTTCATTGATCTTTTTGGTGTCTTTAGAATGTCTTGAAAAAGGTAGAGGTATTTGTGAAGTGTCAAATAGACATGTACTCATTTTTGTGTACACAGCATAGTTTGTTCTGTTTGGAGAAATAATGCATCCACTCTTTGAATGCAGAATGTCAGAGTCAACAGTAAACAACAGAAGTGGTAAATAAAAAAGTATTTTTCAAGTAGCATATTTGTTTAACACTGTTTCAAAAGAAGACTAATTTACTGGTGAGAAAGTTCAAAGAGGTAAGAATATGAAAAAGAAAAAAAATCTAAAGCTAGACTGGGAAGGTATGAATGAATTTAGATCACAGAAAAAACCTGAAATAATAAATGGATTAGTAATCAGTACCAATGGGCTAAAAGAAAGGTGGATATGAACTGATAATTTTTACTGAAAGTATCTTTTTTGTTAGTTGTCTGTAAAAAAGGACATTTTGGGAAAATATTGGAAAGAAATAATATTAAAGCTACATTATATTTTTACTGATGATAAGTCAAAGAGACATCATATTTATGATGATGTAATCCTCAAAAAAAAAAAAAAAACCAACAAAAAACCCCCTTGCATTTCCAGGAAAAAGGTGATGATTTCTGGATTAGTTATGATTTAACAGAAGTGTAGTGCTGCTGGTGAGACCTGAAGTAATATAAGATAGATATTTCTGAAGTTACTGATCTTAGAAACCATACAGTATCTTGATTTGGCTCCCTTCTACCTCAGTTTTTAAATTTGGTGTGTTATTTTGTTTTGAAAAAGGGGAGACCAAACAGAAAGAATATCTAAAAAAGGAAAAAAAAAATTATTATAGAGTGAATTTGTTGTTTCAGGAATTCCAAGTCCTCTGCTGCAACTTTGTGAGAGAATTCTCATCTTTACTATGTTTCAGTGTCTCCAGCTGCAGAATTAACAAGGTACTTCAGTGATGAGGGTAATATACACACAGGTGTGTCTTTTCAGATAAGAAGAAGCTTTGTGGAGTAATGAATAACACAGAGCAATTAAGATGTAATTTTATCTTTTGGTTATATGTTATACAATATCAACAAAATAGAATGTATAACACATACAATTATTTCCCTGCAGGATATGATAATTCATGATTTGTACTCAGTTATATGCAGTATTGTTTGGCTGAAGAGAAAAAGTGGATTTTACCCACTGTAGATTGGGAAAAATTACCAGAGAGAGGTGAACTTACTTTCTTTAAGTCACTAAAAAAGAAAATGTGAACTTCAATATCAATTTCTTTTATTAAGAAAATTACTGAGTATCAATGTCTTGCTTTTAGCTTGTGGTATTTCATATGCATTTATAAGTGTGAGAATAACAGAAACATTGTTACTGGCCATTAAAACCAGAAAATACATAAGATTTAAGATTAGGTATGAAATAATATTCTTCTATTTTAAAACATGAGATCAGAGAAAAATCTTCTTGAATATTATGATCGTGTATTAGATTTTGTATCATAGATTTTATATTCTTTTCTAAATAACTTGTCTTGACATCTGACAGAACAAGTTAATAAGGGCTGCAATGGCAATTCTCGTATAGTGACAGGACAGGACTAAAACCAAAGGAGTGGATTGATTCATCCAGGCCATGAACTCCAAACGACAACCTGTCATTGTTTTTATGACAGATGAAGTTGCTAAGCCACTATCCATCATACTTGAAAAGTCATGACAAACTTGAAAAGTCATGACAGAAGTTCTCAGTGACTGGAAAAAGGAAAACATAGACTGCATTTTTGAAAAGGGAAAAAAGGAACATCCAGAGAAATACAGGCTGGTCACTCTCACCTCTGTTCCTGGCAAGATCGTATAACAGATCCTCCTGGAAACTATGCTAAGGAACATGGAAAAGTGAGAGGTTACTGGTGACAGCCAACATGGCTTCACTAAGGACAAAGGTGCCTAGCAAATTTAGTGGCCTTCTACACTGGAGTTACAGCATTGGTGGGTAATGCACTTGTGCAGAGCATTTGATGCTGGCCCAGCATTTGATGCTGTCCCACATGACATCCTTGTCTCTAAACTGGAATGACATATATTTGATGGATGGACCACTTGGTGGGTAAGGAACTGGCTGGACGGTCACACTCAAAGAGTTGTGGTCAGTGGCTCAGTATCTGGGAGGAGACAAGTCATGAGTGTCTCCCTCAGAGTTTCGCACTGGGACCAGTATTATTTAACACCTTTTTCAGGGACATGACAAAGGGATTGAGTGCACCCTCAGCTGGTTTGTGGAGAGAGGATACAATCCAAAGGGACTTTGACAGGTGAGAGAGGTGAGCCTATGCAAACCTCATGAAGTTCAATTAATACAATATCCTGCGTGCGGGTCAGAGCAAACTCAAACAAGGATGCAGCCTGGACAATGAGTGGATTGAAAGCAATCTTGCAGAGAAGGACTTGGGGATATTGATGGTTGAAAACCTGAATATGAGCTGGCAATGTGCTCTCACATTAGATACTCACAGCCCAGAAAGCCATTCCTATTCTGAGCTGCATAAAAAATGTGGCCAACAGTTAGAGAGAAGTGATTCTACCCCTCTACTCAACTCTTGTGTGATTGCACATGGAGTACCAATATTGGGGGCACGCACCATACAAAGGACATGGATCTGTTTGATCAGGTCCAAGTAAGGGTCGTGAAGATGATCAGAGGGCAGGAGCACATCTCCCATGATGACAAGCTGAGAGGGTTGGGGTTGTTCAGCCTCAAGAAGGGAAGGCTCTGGGGAGACTTTCTAGCAGCCTTCCAGTACCTAAAGGGGGCCTACTGGAAAGATTCAGAGGGACTTTTTATCAGGCAGTATTAAGGGTAACAGTTTTAAACTGAAAGAGGGTAGATTAGATTAGATATTAGGAAGAAAATATTTATTGTATTTATCTTAAAACACTGGGATGATTCTCCCAGAGAAGTAGTGGATGTTCTGTCCCTGGACATGCTCAGGTCCAGGTTGGATGGGGCTTTGAGGGTGTGTTGGAATAAGGTGATTTTTAAAGTTGCCTCAAATTTCCCTTCCAAGCTAAACTGTTCTATGATACTCTATATTCCTTATCTTAAGTCTAAGAAATGAAACAGCCTGTAAAATGAGCAAAAAGTTGTTTTATTCTCCTTGGAAAGTTCATATATCAGAGAGGCAACAACAGGTAGCTACAAGTATGATTCCTATTTAATACAAAATTAATTTACTTGGGTTTGGACTATATGAACTGGAATTTGTGTTTTAAGATTCTAATTAGTTCATGATTTCTTGGTTTATGCTTCATGCACACACACACAAGGTCCTAGGGGAGATATTAAATTGCTTAAGGTATTGGAAATAGGAAAAATCAAATATTCATGCTAAAATATTACCAAAATTGCCAGCAGACTATCTTATTTAAATATATTATTTTGTTATTTTCTTTTTAAATACTAAATAATACTCTTCTATTTGTTTACTAGTTCTCTCTCTGCTTGCATTGCAGGATAAGGTTTAAAACACCAGGAAATATATTAAGTAGACAAATAAAAATATAAACTTTAAACCCCTTGAATCTGGTAACTGACTACCTACAGATTATTTGGATAGTGGAAGAAAATAGATTTAAAATTATGTGAGACTTTAGTATTTTACCACTGAACCTGGAGTGATACTGAGGGAAGGGGAAGGCTTTGGCATAAGTAAATTCTACGGTTTCAATCTGAGCAGTTCCAGAAGTTATCTGCTAGTGAAAAGTAATGTCTATACCTCACCTGATGTGAAAGGAAAGGAAGTTTTGTAAAATGTGAAAAAATAACACATGGAAACAGACTGAAAACACATTTCCCCCCTCACCATTAATAGAAGAAAAATTACTGTGTTTTTGTAAGTTAAAACTGTAACAACTGTAAAATTACTATCTAGGTTATAAAATATTGAATATTCTCATTCTCTGGGTAGAAAATAACTTTGCAAAAAACTCTGTGCTATTCTCTGTACTTTTGCTTTTTATTATGCACAGATAAGGATTTTCTGACTGGAAAGAAGAGATGCACATGGAACAAATAGGTGGACATTTAAAGCACTGCTGCACTCTTGATATTCTTTTTAAAATCCACTCCAAATGCAAGTAAACATAATGCTCTTGTCTGCTTTGCTGTCTGTAATAACCCAAGAATTTTTCTTCAAGTCTTTTTAAAGCATGCCAATATTTGATATATAGCAACTTAAAATTTGTAGGAATCTTTTATTCTCCCTTGTGAATTATATAAAGTTGCTATTTAAGTGTATTGTTTCCTCAGAATTTTGCAAATTCCACATTTTTTAAGTGTAATGAATAAATTACAAATATGTTGATCCAAGTTTATAAAGTGAGGTGGTTAAAAACCTATGCCACTAAATTTCCATGGTACAGAGATAATGAGGGTTGCAGATAGGCTTGCAATGGAAAGTCTCAAATATTTTTTTGGAGTGTTTTTTTCCCTATTTTTCCCCCTCCAACAATATAAAAATTTTTGTTAAAAACAAATATTGGTATGTCAGGAAAATTTTTAAGAGTGTTTGATTTCTGAAAATGTTGGATTGGCAAAAAGGTGGTTTCCAAAAATATCTCTCTCTCTGTCTCTCTCACTGTCTCTATCTCAGTCTCTCTCTCTCTCTCACCCTCTCTCACTCTCGCTCTCTCTCTTTCTCTCATTAATGCTGAAATAAATCTCTAAGTTTCTAAATCAAGGAAAATTAGAGAAGATTTTGCAGGAGATCCATCCATTCACTTGAGACATATTAGGCTTGTTTTATGGATTTGGTTGTGTACTTGGCTGACTGCTTCTTTCTCTTCTGATGGTATAAAAACTGTTTTCTCCTTATGTGTTTGTCCTAAATAAATAATTGAAGCAATATTCATTGTTCCATGTTGTGACTCTAAGTCAAGAATGCTTCAGTGAAAACCAGTTCACTGCATTTTAGTATAGAAGAACTGCACAATGTCATTTTAAAATAGATTTGCTAGTTAGAGTTAATGCCTGAAGGATGTAGGAGGGATGGGAGGTCATTCTGAATACTGTCACAGGTAGAAATTTCAAGTGCTCTGTAAAATTAGATTTGCTCTGTAAGATTTTTTTTCGGACCAGGAGAAAAAGTACATTTTTATGTGAGCTTCATATTAAAAGGTATATCCAGTTTTCCATAGGACTTCAGTTTATTAGGGAGTGAACATTGATACAAATTCCAGATTCTCTGTCATTCTTATATTAAAATTTTCCTTTAACTCTAGGCAAAATGAGTGAAGGCTCAGTGGATGAGGGTTAGACCACTGGTCAAACTGAAAGTTGGAATTATAATTCCACAAAATACCTTGTGCTGAAATCTCCCCTTCTTCAAAGTCTTCAAATTAATAGTTTTATTTTGTCTAAAATTTAATTCTACTTTCAAGAAAAGTGTCCGAAACCCTTCACTTACAGTGAAACTTTCAAAGTAGCTATTCAGAATATTAGTGTAAAATATCATTTGAACTGAACTGTCCAAAACTTAACTATTGGCATGCTGCAGTCCATCTTTCTTGAACCCAAGCAAATGCATCAAGTATCAAATTACCTCAACCCAAAATTAAAGTTTAATTGGGGAAATAGAAATAAGCCACTGTTTTTTTCCTGATTTCTGAAACATGGCAATGCTCTTAGCTTAGAAAGTGTGTCTCAATTTCCCTAGCCTGTAGTACTCACCAGAGATTTCTGCAATCACTGCAGGATCACCTTATGTTATTCACATAGGAACACCTAAGAACATGCACTGACCAGTGATGTTTTCCTTTTGAACTATATAAGCAATACTTAAATATCCTTCTGTCAAATAAGTATTTACAGTTTAATCACTAGGACCTTATTTCAATATTTCTCTTGAGACTAGAACACCCTTTTTTCTGCAATCTAAATGCTTTATTCTCTCATGGGCTTCTCTTCAGCCTATAGCCTAAACCATCTGAGAGACCATATGCCTTTGCCCTGCCTGCTGTGTTTATTAGCTTCAGCTAAAGAAGTTAGGCCAATGCTTAGTGGTTTTGAAAATCCATTTTGAAGGGAATTTCATTCCACCTGATTGATCAGCTTTATGACAAAGGACCAGCTTCAAACACTGTATTTAGCCCCCTTCAGTTGTACACATGGCCACTGAATCAACAAGTGTTAAACATTTATTATGCTTTTACGTAGAAGAAACATTTGACTCAATTGAATGGACCTAATTTTTTTTGTCCTTTAAAAGGTTTGGTTTTGGAGTGAATAAGATTAAAGAGATAAAGCTCTTGTGTTTTTGAAAGCATGGTTAAGATCAGCTATACTTCTAATAAAACTATTTACCTTACTTTGCTTCAACTGCTACAGAATATTTTTGAGTATCTGTCAGAACAAAAGATTCAAAGGGCTTCAGTTTGCTGTAATGCACTCAGCTGCTACCCTAGAAACTCTAATCTCTCATGAATGCACCTAATTGATCAGTAGAATGACATGTTAACTGATGCAACACTTACTGCCTTTTTCCCTCCTAAATTAGTGAGATTTTGGAGGTGGGATATATTAGTAGCATATTGTAGACACGTAGATAGGGCTCTTACAATTTTATAACACTGATTAGTTATTATATCTAATGGATATATCCAAGTCAAAAACTGTACATCCTCAGAACCTCCCTCACGTCTGCCCCTTGGCACACCTCCCCGGAACTGAGTCAGAGGTGTCAAGATCCCTTCATTTTCACCATCATCATCTTCAGCATCACATGCCTTCTTTGGAGTTTCTCCAAGGTTTCTGGGCCTTTTACTTTGCTTTGACTACAGTGATATTTTGTTATGTCCTTCTAGGTACATGTCCCAGATAAGACGTACTTGCTAAAATCTTTTTCCTTGAAAAGCATGTTAAACAAAATTTGAAGAATTTCAAGAATTCGACATAAAGCATGAGAAAGAGGGGGTTAATAACTGTTAACTGCTATTTTAAAGTGTTAGAAACTATACAGCTGTATTAAAAATCTGTATGCTACAAATCTGAAGAATCTTAAGGCATGGCTGCCAATATCAGTTTTTGCAATGCTCCTCTTAAGCCTTTGTTCACCTAAAAATGGAATCTATGGGATATTGGCAGAGAGGAGAATTTTGTCTGATGTCCAAGGAGTGGTACAAAATATGGAGGATGAAAAGAATTGATACACATAAGGAGAAAATGGAAAACACAGAAAGATCAGCCAAAAGAAGAAAATAATCATAAAGCTTTATGCTACCTGATTATCACTGTCATGTAAGCTTTAAATGATACAGAAAGAAACTTGTTTATGCTAGCAGAGCTACAGCAGCAATAAGGAAAGCTCAAGTGCTTTTGAGGAAAAAAACTTTCAACTAGGTGAAAATCATGAAGATTGAAATGTCTTTGTGGGCTGTTGAGAAGTACTTTTTTCTTTCCAAATTTGTGGGCAAAATTTTTGGTGACTGCCATTGTAATTCACTGTTCTAGCACCATGGAAAGGCCAGGGGATAGGGTCATTAATCTTGTGCAATGACAAAAAAAATTTTTTTCCTGGTGGCTGTATGAGTCACTATTTTTTTCTTTTTCACAGCATTAATGGTATTTTTTTTCTGAAGGAGCTGGCAGAAACTTTTGCCATATAAGGCATAAAAGAAATCTATAAAAAGTCCTCTTGAAATAAACAATCTTCTCATGAGTTAAAACTGCAATTTATTTAAAATTTAATGAAATGGTTTTTTAATGTATTTGTTGTATTTTGTCACAGCAGCAAGGGTATACATAATTTATATCTTGTTTATAAACCTAACAAATGTGTTTTCCAGAGATAAGGGGTCTGTTTCTAATACCAGTTATTCTTTGGAACTTCCCTAAAAGGTTTGTGAACATTACTTATGATTATTTGTTGATGCTGCTGTTTTTTCTAATTGTAACCTCTGCTTTATATGCCAGAAGTCCTGATGCTTATTCAGTTCACTTGATCAGCAAAGATCAGCTTCCCTTCAGATCAGCAGGAAATTGAACATCCTGACACTGGCATGTAGATGTAAAAATCTGTTAAGCAAGAAACTCTAGTACTTTATAACCATTTACAGATATTTAGGTTTCAAAACCCTGGGTATGAGATACCTGTCACTGAATTTACCCTGACATTTTTAGCTTCAAATCCCTGTAGTTTGCTATCTAGTCTAACATATTGCAAATCTGAATGCCAGAAAGTTTTTATCTATTAGAAATTTTTAGTCTATTTTAGCTAGATTTTCTTAAGGGCTAATTTCTCTGTAAGCATTGCAATAAAATGCCATATTTTAAGGAAAACCAGCATGGAGAACTTAACTCTTGAAAGCACACCTAGTAGTGCTCATTATCCAGATCAAACAGATGTCATGGATGAAACCTTAGCCCCACTAAATTCAGCACCAAAAATACTTGTGATTTCAGTGAATTCGGGATTTCACTCAGCAGAATGGAAACATTATTAAAAGCTCTTCTTGAATTTCACTTTTTGCCTCTTATGGGAAGAAACAACTCACTGATTATTATAGTGTTATCATCCTTTTTTATTCCATTCTCTGCTCAGCAGAGAAATAACGCTCACAGGTGGGAAAATAGGTTTTAGAATTATCACTCAGGGAGATGAATGCAGGACTTGTGTACTTCACTCTTAGACCTACTTCTGTTGCCAGCTGAATTGTCAGCTCTCACAGACACCTCAGTGTGCATTTCCCTTTGCAGTGCTTTCTTCACCATGATAGATTCTTAAGTGTAGATTTTTCTTCCAAATGAGAGCTTATACTGTGGTACACAGACAGGATCTGATTTACCACACTACTGGGATCTAAGTTGAAGTGACCCCAGCTTACAAGATGTCATTTTGGCAGTCTGCAAAATTAAACCTCTGAAGAACCAAGTGGCCTTGAGAACAGATATGAAGTATATCTGTGTTCTCTCCTATCTTTCAGGTTTCTGTGTACAGAGCTGGCTTAGCGATCTGCCTCCTAGTCCCTGATGATTATAAACAAGCCTCTGTGTATGCCTCCAGGTAATTTTGACTTGAACAGAGCTGATACTATTATTCCAAGTTATGCTTTGTGGCTGAGGGAGTGCGGTATTGGATTTGAACCCAGAAGGGATGAGAAAAGTTGTTTTTCTCTTCTGTCACTGAGCTCCTTTGTGAACTTGGGCAAATTAGTTCACCTCAATAATTTTTCCAACCCGTAGAAGGGGAATAATATTTCTTTATATAAATAACTGCTAGTTCTTAGGTTACCTCAGGTAGAGCTGTGACAGAACATGTTCTGGCTGAAACACTGAGGTATATAGAAGTGTCAGTTCTTGGAGACAGTGGTAATAGGAGATGTAGAGGTAGCAGGTTTTGACCTTGTCACTGGCTCTGCAAACAACCTTGAGAAAGTCACACATTCTCTTTACGTGATAGTTTCCGGGAGCTCTGTTAAACAATGGTGTTCTCAGATCAAATTAATTAACTTTTGTGAGGCATTCATCTACTTGGAATTGAAAGGAGTTTTATCTTTCACTTTCACAAAGCAGAGATACTTCATGGGAGACTCACGCCTGTGAAGTAAGGTGTGGTACAACTGAGAAGCAGGGCAAGGGTTCTCTTGTCGTCATCACTCTTTTACAAAGTCATCCACAATATACTAAAGTTCCTTCAGAAGTTATAGCTGGAAATGAACTGCCCCAGTAAATATGAAACTAACATCTCTTTCTGAGAAACTGGGCTTGTTTTTAAAGTAGTCATGCATGAACATCTGATTTACATGAGATATCTGCAGCAATTTAGATACTTTGAAAATGGAATTATGGAAAATAAAAGCATATTTCCAATGGACAGCAAATTAGAAAGATGGAGAAGGTTTTATAACAAGGGCATGTAGTGATTGGGCAAGGGGGAATGGCTTCAAACAGAAAGAGAGATAGTTTAGGTTAGATATTAGGAAGAAATTCTTTCTGTGAGGTTGGTGAGGCAATGGACCAGGGTGTTCAGAAAAGCTGGAGATGCCCCATCCCGGGAAGTGTTCCAGGCTAGGCTGGATAGGGCTCTGAACAACCTGGTCTAGTGAAAGGTGTTCCTGTGTGTGGCAGGGGAGTTGGAACTGGATGATATTTAAGGTCCCTTCAGATGCAACCATTCTATGGTACGATTCTATGAAATTATCAACAAAAAGAGAAATAATGACAAGTCAAGGAAATAATGGGAATTGATCTCAAATATTAACAGAGTTAGTATTTACAAAATGTAATTATATTTTTGAGTCATTACTGAAATTTGTGATATATTCGTTATTTCATTTTAGATGATAAAGTCATGTTGCAAACCTGTACTGTGAAAGCATATGTATTTTTGATTTTCTGTAGACAACAGGAATCAGAAAACAAGAGCAGAAATGTTTTGTATTTAAAATTTCAAATGTCTTTTTTCAGGCCACTGTTTCACAAGCTTGGTTTGTCTGTCTCTGCCACTCACTCAATGTCAACTTTTTTGTCTTCTACTGTTTTTTTGCAATATTGTTATAAAATTACAATCCAGTTAGCTACCCAGTTAGGGTCTTGTTATTAATATCTAACTATTAAGTCATTATTAGAGTTCTAGAAAACCCACCACCCAAGTCTGCACAGGATCTAGGCTGGTTTTCCCCACTGTGGCTTGCTAATCCATACTGCAATCTGAAATGATCTGGACCTCATGAGCTGTGTTTTCCATATACTCTCCTTGTAGGCTGCTCTCATTCAAAGCACAGGATAGTCCCTGGGTAAAGCCTGCCCCCAGGTCAGGGAGTGGATGGTATACTGGCACATGTATTTGTTTAATGCATTCAGCCTCCATGAGGGAGCAGTCCCACTCCGGCATGTCCTGGCCCATGGGTGACACACACATCTGAATAATATGGTGGCACATTAGCAGTGTTTATGATGAGTAAATGCGGACTTAAAAATGGATCTGGACAGCTGTCTAAATGGGGATTTAAACTAACCATGTCCTGTCACAAATCCCGTTGCTTGGATGCTAGTGCTGCAGCAAAGAAATTCTGTGTGCAGGGAGGCTGTTTGTCAGCCGAAGGGAACTTGTGCCAGGTTACCTTGTTCTCTGGGAGCTGGTCAGACCTGTGGTGCCTGCAGACACTCCCTCCTTGTCCAGGCAGCTCTGAGGACACCCACAGGGCTGAGGCCATGGGTACTGCAGCAAGGCTGGGTGCCAGCTGTCTCCAGGTCAGTGCTGGCTGATCCCTGGCACATTCTTGTTTTTTATATTTGTCATTGCAAGAAGGAGAAAATGGGTATGTACCTACTTCGTTATTTAACCAAGGAGAATTTTTGTGTGCAAAAACTTCTGTAAATACCATAAGAATCCTGAGCAGAAATACTTCAATGACACAATAGTGTGATAAATTATTTTCACATTTATTTTCCCTGAAAGTTTATGTGAAAAAGCTGTGTGGCTGCAGCAGTTTCTCAAATAACTCTAGATTTAGGAAGAGTAAATTACTGATGTTGGGCTAAAAGGATTTAAAAAACAATGGAGGATTTTAGATATTCTGTTAATTTTTTCTTAGTATCATAGTCAGCAACATAAATCTTCTGTTCAGATTGCCTGTGCTTTCCTCTGGCTGCAGAAGGTTGCTTAGCAACCTCCTTGGTTTAGTCATGTGATAAAGGTACTAGGACACCAAAAAAGTTCACTTTAAAATTATTTTAAAAGGCGGGCATACTTTTCAAAATGACTGACTAGGTAAAAAAACCTCCTAGTTTTGTATAACATGAAAATTAATTTTTACTTTGTTACTTGAGGTGTAAACATTCACTGAATTCCAAATTTCAAGCAATTACTTTTGAATTTTTACCTGCCAATCCACTCCAGAATTCCAGTGTTCAGCAAAACACTCCACTGCTTTCACAACAGTGCAATCCTCCATGATAACAGGAAAAACATTACATGACTCTGAAAAGAGAGTTAATGTCATTATGACATTTACTGAACACAAAAAGTACTTAAACACATCAAAAAGTATGTGACTTTGTAGAGGACTTAAATTTTTAAATGTCAAACTCTCCTTAAAGCAGAAAGATTTTAGAAAGCCTGTTTGTATTCCTAATACAATCTCTATCTTTTTTTTTTTTAAACAGTTTATTTTCTTCAGAGCTGGTGCAGCCCCTCCATCACAGAAATTTGGAGCCACTGTTACTGCCTGTCAGTTGTAATCCCACAGAATTCAGCCAGCAAAGATATAATAAGGTAAGTTTTGATTTTTCAGTCACATCAGATAAAGAATTCTTGAGGGTTTTTTCATACTCACAATGTTAAATATTGTCTTCTCCCAGAAAGCAGAATTCACATGTTTACTAAGCAGTCAGTTAAAAATTCTCATGTTAGTTTGGATTGTGATATTTTAGTGTTGAGACAGAGAAAGGAAAACACATTAATATTAATTTAAAATGTCTGACTCAAACTTCCTTTGCTGAAAAAGCCTAAATTCTAATAAAGACTTTGAGCAAGATGATGATATTCACATCTGAAGTGGTTGAAACAGGTAGTTTCAGAAATCGGCTTTGTATTAAAGAATTGAAGAGCCATTGTGGGGGGTTTTGTACTGTATTTTGGCTAGGTCCAGACACATTGTGACCTCTTCCTGTTTTGGGGAAGAGTCCTTCCCATTTAAATTTATCAACAAAATAAAAGAATACTCTGATGGATATATTGATTTGCTGTTACAACTATATAAACTTTTAAAATGGAAGTTCATGTTGCTAGGTGGGTGCCTTTATTGCTTTGTATAATTTCATTGTTAGTTTAGAGGTGTTATCTTATTCCTTTCCTTTTCCAGACCCCACTCACTGAGGTGTTTATCACTGCTTATGGCATGTGCTGATACCTGTTCTGTTGGAGCAGACTGCAATCATTGCCTTCCTTTGCCTGGTGGAAATATATTTCCTTTCCATTCCTTCATTGTTAGTCAGTCGGTTCCCTTTGTCCTTGGTTCTGCCACCTCTCTGCTGGAACATGAATATATTTTCCTGGCTGGTGAAAGAATGTTAATTTCTGTTCTAACCAATTCCTTGCACCTGCCTGCTGAGCTTATTCTTAATTTACAGATAGTTATGTATTATCCAGATACATAAAATCTCCTCTTTAATGGGGTATTACAACATCTCTATTTTCCCCTTTCATATGTCTGCAGATGTACGTTTATGCTTTTTAAAAATATAACATCAAGAGTTCCTTTTGCAAAAAATCTGATCTCTGTAATCTGTGAGAGGCAACTCTCATAAACAGGAAGATGAAGTGAAACCTGACAACAGGTTTTAAAAATATGCATTTATTCTTTATTTGAGGCAAGAAGGACTACACACAAGGCAGGAATATCCCAGCTGCTTTATGAGATACTGTTTTCTTTCTGCTTTTCACTGTTAAGAGCAATAGTGCACAGAGATGAGCAGGAGTCAAAATAAATTACAGAAAAAAGTACTGTTGAAAGACCCCTGAGTTACTTTACAGGATCAAATATGATGATACCTCAAGACAGGTAATCCACTGAATTTTCATTTCTTCCTCATATTTTAAATTGGCAAGGTATGGAATATATTTTTAAGATGATTACCTGTGATTTAGGAAAACAGATGAAAATACATATTTCTTATAAGTTTTATGCCACCTGAGATTCCTCTTTATCTTTCACATAAATATTCAGGAGAACTGAGTAAGTGTTTAAAAGGGTAGGACTTGTTTGTTTTCTCAAATCCAGTGAAGACATACCTGTGAGGAAATTATGTAAGAGCAGATCCAGCTTTTCAATTTATGAAGTTAAAGAAAGCTTTGTAAGAACAGAGTAGAATTTCTTAACACTCCATTGAGTATATTGGAAGGAGCTGGAGGGGAGGGAAGGAAAAGAATATACATCACTGACGTACTTCATCTCTTCACATACAGCCATCACATTCAATTAAGTATAGAGCCCTCTGTAAACAAACCTGACATGTACATCTAGGGAATGTCACCAACCCCCCAAAATCAATATTCAAGTTATGATGGAC
>JAOXXN010000471.1:50200659-50213183 GCA_026770055.1 Myrmophylax atrothorax
AAGCGATGCTTTTTCTTCTCAAACTGCAAATACTGGAACGGGTAGCATTTTAGGAGATACAAAAAAATCAAGCGAATCATTGACTAATGCAATGAAAACACTTGAAGATTTTGCAGAGCCACAATACGAAACTTTACAATCTATGAACAATTATTTAAAAAATAAAGTTCATGGCTGATTTTAGATCTCCCTATTTAAGGCAGATAATCATGATGATGAAATTAGGACCTCAGTTGCCCAAGGCTGTGTCTATTTCCTTTGCAAAGAAGTGGGTGTTCTGGAAGGAAAGTCAGACCTCAGGAGTTTTTAAATGCCCTCTAAAGACATTTGTTTCTCCTCAGCAGCCTCAGAGAATGCTTGGGGCTGCTGTGTATCTAACTGAAGTGCTTCAGTACAGTGTCTAACACTAGATTGACAAATCCAGACATGCACTGTCTTTGAACACAGATAACTAACTGTAATCACATCTGTGTTTTATTTGTTTACCTACCAAAGCCTGACTTTATATTATTTTATACTAATCAGTAGTAATATTACAACATGTAGCATTGCTCCAGCTTGTGCACAAACACTCCTGAGAATAAAGCTCTGTGCCAATTGCATTTAAGCTAACAGTTCATTCATTGTTTTCTGCAACTTTGTCCCATTAAATATTTCTCTTGGCTTGTGGTAGTATTTTTACTGAGTTTACCAGAGAGGTATATTGCCCTTGCAAGGTGTAATTTTTAGAAAGTTATTCACTGTTTTTCTCCCAGGCTGAAATATTTTTGATGCCTTTGTGAGTCTGGCCTTTGGCTTTCATGACTCCTTCCTTCTATAAATTTTAAACTATCGTGATGATGGGATCAGAGCATTGTCCATCTTCAATCTTTTTCTATATAAAGTAGGTTTAAAGAACCTGAAAGGGGCTGGAAATGGGTGGCATAGTGGATGCTCTTTTCAAGCTGTGAAAGTTGCACCTGGGATGAGGATCTAACCTCCATTTTCTGTTGATTGGTGAGTGATCCCCTTCTTTTCTGTTCCCTTTCTCACACCTGCTTGTCTGCTTCCCTGTTTTTTGTATTCTGACTGGGATCTGAAGGTTGATTCATTGCCTGTTTATTAATCACAATTGGCCTTTTAATGTCATGAGCCATAATTTCACTTCTTCCTGATCTTAGCTGAAGAAAACACATGGGTCAGTTGTGGAAAAAAAGTATTGAATGTCACCTGAGAGTGGCTCACAAGTGGCATGAAACTTCCATTTTTAGTAAGAGAAACAAACAAATGAAGAAAAATATACAGTGAGAACAACTGAAAGCATTTCCCATTGTTCAATTCATTTGAAGTGTCTTTTTGGGATATTTAGCTAAGGAGAGAAAATTATTCTTTTTTTTTTTTTTAATTGTTGTCCATGACTGACAGTTTTTTTCAAAATTCAGGGCATGAAAATGAAATATATTTGAGTTTGCTAAGGGCATGGACTTTGGTCTTCGTGTGCCATCAATTACTGTACTTATCATCTCAATTTCTGGTGTATAAAAAATTAAAATAATTTTAAAAATATGTTCTAATAACAATATAATGAAAAATTTAAGTAAAAGAAAAAGGGATAGCATGATTTCAACTTCTGAAATAAATACATTTCAGGATGATGTAAGTCATAACATAAAATATTGTCTTGGTAGAATGCCACCTGTACACAGATAGAAGGTAAAAAAAATACAAAAGTTGTATGATGATAGACCAATGCTTATCAACTGAAGACCAAAATATTTTCATCTCTTCTTCTTTCAGAAGAAAAAAGCCACTTTAAAATACACAGCAGGAGAGCAAAATTACAAAATGACTCTAAAGAACTAAGTTTCTAAAAAAATAACAGCAAATGGTTGTTCATGAAACTTAAAACACAAATCAGGGACAATGTAGTAGGAAAAATATGAGAGAGTTCAAAATAAGTTGGGGGACAAATTGCTTTGGGGTATAGAAATCTCACAAGGAAACAGAAGGACCATTTGTTCCAGCAAATTGACATAGCAAGCTTTACTCCAGGAAAATCACAAACACTTTAAAAGTAGATCAAGGACATAGCTGAACTCTAGGAAGACTAGAGACTAAAAATTCTAAAACTCTTTTTGAAAACTATATCAATTCCACTGAATGCATTTTTTTCTAATGGGTATTGTTCACTCCATGGAAAGTAATGTCCTGTAAACCTCTTCTAATTTTCCAAGAAGTTTTGGTTGGTTAGTTGGTTGGTCGGTTGGTCGGTCGGTCGGTCGGTTGGTTGGTTGAGGATTTTTTTTTTTAAGTCTGGTAGAACTAATTCTGGAACACTAATAAAGACTCACAAGCTAAGGCTGCCTAATCACAATTTACTAGGCAGACTGCAAATTATCGCACTTCTTTTTATGTGACTAACAGTTTTAACTATCTAACCATAGCAATGTTTTGTAACAGTACAATGCAGTTGTAACTGTTTGCTTGTGCTGCTGGAGATACACCATCTACTTAGTTACTTGCATAGCTAGCCTGAGGCAATAAAGCAACTGGGATAGATACAGTAGATCCATACTTCAAGGAATGTATTAAACTGGAATCAGATTCCTAACCAAGGACTGAGAGACCTCTTATGCTCTCGTTAAAGTTAAGATTTTGCTGCAGCTTTTAAGGATAGAAGAACCAGGTTAAAGAAAGATACTGCTTATGTCTCATGCAAGAACACTTGGTTTATGTAAATTATCATGTATGTCTGGCAAACCCAGCATCATTACAATTAAGGAGAGCTACCCCAGTTGATCAGACATGGATTAAAGCTTCAAGGTCATGTGGTTGTTTGCATGCCATGCAAACAGTAGCTACTGCCATCGTATCTGAGTTGCAATTATTGTAGATTAATGTCAAATTGTGGATGGAAATATATGACGTTACCATGCCCTCAATAGATCAGTCAGCCATAATCAAAATCATGACTAAACCCTGAGAAACACTTTATTAAGGGGACCCTCAAATTATTGTCCCCCATAGAATATTTTTTAAAATATTTGCATGTTATTATATTTTAAAAGTATTTTGTATGATTAAACAGGAACACGGTGCCATGAGTTTTCAGGATAATTTTAAATTTTGAAAAATTTGAATTTAATGGATTAATAAAGTCTCCTAGGATGCCATTTTGCATTTAGAGGAGTGCAATAAAAGGGCAGTCCCTCAAAAATACTACTTTTTTCTGCCTTGTGTAAGAGAGGTGTCCTAGAATCTGATGGATTATGCTCATCTATTATAAACATACAGAATGATTGTTATCTTTGATTTTTTCATTTATATTTTTTTAAAAAGAGATATTTTGCTTATGTGTGTTTTGAGAGCACATGGCTTCTTTGGTATTTAAAATGATAGCAGGAATATTGTCGCTGCCAGTATAAACTAGGTAAATTAAAATAAGAAACTGAGCTTTTGTACTTGATTGAAATGTCACTGTCAGATTTTACTTTAGCTGTTTTTAGAGAAGATAAAAAAACAAAGCAACATCTTCCAAAAGGTGATGTAGGCAGCAAATAAAAAATATTTAGTCACCACAAATATTTAACTTTGTTATATTATCTAAACCTTTATGGCTTGGTCAGGAAAAGGAATGAAGCGCCTCAACTCAGACTGCAGGAAGATGAGCTGCAGCAGCTTATGGAGTGAACCCTCATCAAGGCTGCTGGTGACATCAGAGTGGAAGGACCACTCAAAACTGCCATACCAAAAGGTGTAGGAGGCAGGGCAAATGGGCCAACAGGAAGCTTCAGAAATTAAGCAAGGATAAATACCCAATCTTGCACCTGGCAAGGAAGGGCTCCTACAATGTTACAGGCTGGCTATTTGTGAAGCTGCACTGTTGAGAAGGATCTGGTGTGGTGCTGTAGGTGGAAAGTTGGACATCAGTCTGCAGGGTGCCCTGGCAACAAAAATCAAGAGTAACCAGGCCAGTACTAACAGAAGCACCTCTAGTAGATCTGGGTGAGTGATTATTCTCCTCTCCACTGTACTTGTCAGATCACTTCCAGAGGCCTGTAACCAGTTTTAGGTGCTCCAATACAAGAATGATATTGACCAGTTGGTTTCCAGACATGGAATAGTGTAGGAAAAAGTATTTCTCAGAGTTACAGTAGTATTTGTTGTTCCAGAATTTAAGAAAACAGTGCACTTCAGCATAAATATGAAACTTCTGTAGTAGGTTTTGATGTTGATCTTGTATGGTGTCACTAGTATTCATTTTGCCAGAATAAATAAGTAAACTGAGAATGAGTTGTATCTTTTATATTTCTAAGCTACCTAGGTGCTTTAGTCAGCATTGCACTACTGCCACTGTCCTTTTCTCTTTTTTGTAATTTGGAAACCACCTTTTACCTGATTCCTATCAGGCAAAAATTCAGTAAAGGCTTTTTATTCTTATTATTTTCAACATTTCTCATATGATAGCCTACAATATATAACCTTTCCCTACACAGAATTTCAGTTCCCTGCTCTCCCAATGTGAGTTCACAGCTATAGCCCTGAACTTTAGAGGGAATAGGGAAGTCCTTGACATTAAACTATGATTGAGAACTGGTTTGGTGTGTTATATTTGGTGTCATCTATTGAAGATTTTTACCTTGTGGAATATAATTCCAGAAACATTGGCAAGAAAAAAGAGCTAAATTTATCAAGGGAAAAGCCTGTTATAGCCACAAAGGTAGTGGCTTGGGTAAGATTGTTTTCAAATTAGAAGACAAACAACAGAACAAAGATGATTAAACATCCAGAAATCCAGAGTGTCTGAGTGATGTTCTGTGTCCTTGTCTTTCTTATTTCAAAATTGCACATTTATTATTTGAGTGGTAGAATTGACCTTAGTACTAATGCAGCATTGACATATTACACTTTTTATTGATTTTAATGTTTAAACAATAGTTTTATCAAGTAATCTGTAATAATTTGCAGCAGTAATTTATTATTACTATTAGTCTGGCGACTGGGATGTTGTACTGTGTGAATAAATTGCTGACAGAAAAAAATGGTCTAGGATAAATAACCCTTCAGAAAGCATTTGAGACTTAAGAGTAAGGATAGGAGAAGGTTCTTGAACATAGGAAGTTAAAGAAGCATTCAGAAGAACAGTATCAAAAGTGAAAAGAATGTAATTGTTGAAGAGAAACAGACTGGAGTTGCCTGCTGTTTCAACATCAATATCAGCAGAGTAAGCCTGGAGCTAAGATAGAGATATATGTACTGCTTTATAGTTTTAAAACACTGAGCTTTAAGATTGCTGTTCCTACTGTTAAAATCACCTTAAGAAGATTGTTTCATCTGGTTGTAGTCTGACCAAATTATTCCTCCAGAAGCTGTCAGTTTTACTGGATCAGCATAAAGAATGAATAGAGATCTGTACACTCAGGTGTGGCCTAGGTTTCTGGAATTGTATAATTGGTTTGGGAACTTAAAAAGGTCTAAGATTTGTAAATCAAGAGTAAACTGTGTAACTGTGGCAAAGCTGAAGCATATTTTCAGAGAGCTATAAACTGGATCTGTGAATCCTTTAAAATCCACCTCACTGTATCCATTTCAATGAATTAAAAAAGCTGTTCCAGTTAATTCATAGATTACTAATTTATTGTAAAGTCAAAACACTAAAACATATGTGAAATAAATAAATTGTTTCACAGATTAAATGTTTTTAATTGAATCATTCTTTCCCCAAAGTTTTAGGAGGTCATATATTGTAATATCTTAATTGATTTACTTAATTTAGCAGCCAGGATTTCTCACAGGAGTTACTTTTAAAGCACACAATGAGAAATATTAATGAAAAAAAAGGTTATTGTGCTGTATCCCTGCAGTAGCACTTTATATTAAATGGCATTAATTGCTTGATAATTAGTATATTAATTGCTATTGGACTTTGAGGAAACAATGTTATTCTCATTTCTCATAATTCAATGATCAGTAAATATGATCAGTTTCCAAATTCTGTATTTCTGACTAATACTCCAAATGTGCCTATGTTGTTGTGTGTATCCAGTTGTTTCATCTATAGTAATATAATTTAAAACATAGCAGGTGTAACCAGCTCCGTTAACCTTAAGTATGCCAGGATTTGCATGCTAAAAAGCTCTTTAATAGAGGTTTATTGCCAATCTGTAAAACTGTGTTGAAATCTGGCATGTGTTAGGGAGAAATATTTTTCACAGAATTTCAGTCAACCTGGTTTATTTATTTCACTTAAAATAAAAGTGTATTTCAACAGTTGTGACTCACCATTACTGTCAAGAACGTGGAACACTAAAAGCGGTCTGGAAGAACTAATTTTTGTGACTGTCTTTGCAGTTTTCTTAATGACTCAGCATGATTTTGAATATATAGTTCCATATGTAGGACAAAGTTCAAAAGAGAGATGTTTGGTATATTGTTTTTAAAAATCCCTCACGAGGGTGAATCTTGTAAAGGAGATAAAATCATTCCTAAATAGAAAGCAACATTTGGGAACAGAGAGTCAGGAAGAAGTGTCTGGTTTAGCAATTTCGTTGTTGGACAATTTGAGAAAACAAGGAAATAATTTTTTATGACAATAAGCTTTTCAGAATATAGAGCATTGTATCTTTGGTACATCCATAATCTTTTTATTTTGTTCAAAAGATCAATGCTAAAATGAGTAGAATAAAAGGAATAACCAAAAACATAGGTGTTTTCATGGATGCAATTGCATACAAGCTTCTGATGACCCTAGAGTGGTCCAAGCCTTGGACTTGAACAGGCTCCAAGCAGTGGAGAAGTGATCTTTAGGTTAGCTCATAATTCAAAATAATAGAGAATACGTATTGTCTCACTCTGTGGTCTCTGACAGAAAACAATCAGGTGTACACATGAGATGGATTATGTGTGTTAAGGAAGGGAGGTTGAACGAAATTGTAATTTTAATAGTTGAATGAAGAAATGTGTGCATATTATTGCAAAATATATATTGATTTATGTGATGTGTACATGAGTGTGTATTTTGTAAGGCAAGATAAGCTCAGCTCTCTTAGAAAAGATATTTTTAAATATTCACAAAAATCTAATATAGGTGAAAGTGGTTTACCCGCACCTTCCCTTAGGTAATGTTAATTGTGAGTGAATTTAACATGTAGAAATAAAATGTTTGGACACATGTTTTCAGGTTAGTTCACAATGTTTCATTAAACTGCATATCCATATGCCTTTTACAAAATTATATGGAATTAATGTTTTTAAATATATCCTACTATCTGAAGCATAGCCCACTCCTAGTGTTTTAATATTCTTTTTTTCCCCTTGTACTTTTACATCTCGATTTTCTCATAGAAAATTCTTTTAGAAAATTGAGACAGGCATAATTAAATGAAAACTCATGATCTCCTGACATTTTTTTTTTTACTTTTTGTTATCATTTTGCATCTCTGCCTTTTTTCTCTCTTTTTCTTCCCCCATTCGGAGTATACAGCAGTACAAAATGAGGACTTGATTTTAATTCAAACATTGTGGCACAGCATAACATTTGCAGAGACACCACATCATCTCAACACTTGACGCTGCCATGCCTTGTGTGTGGGTGGCTGTCACTTGGCAGAGAATACTTAATGATGAGTAAAGTGTCTGTGTTTTCAAGTTCAGTGGAAGAGCAGAGAAAGTCTTAAGTCGTGCTCCTTTTTTACAGCAGGACATCAACTTTAAGTGCCTATTGAAGTTAAAATTCAAATCCTGAATTTCATTTCTTAATTTGGGTGAGACATGGGTCTCACTATTTTCCTTCAGAGAACAAATAGAACTTAAAACCATACCCTGAAGCAAAGGTATTTTAAGGTACAAACTTTGATTCTATGCCATCATTATAATAAGAGGCATTTGAAATCACCTTGGGAATTTCAACTCTTATTCAGATAAGTAAAAATGTGCCACTAGATTCACTGAACCAGAGAGAAAGCAAGTAAGTGTGATTCTATAATTCAAAGATAAAGCTGCATTTAATTTTTTTTATTAAAATCTCGATTATTGTGTTTAGGTCACCTCTTTCTTATTTTCTTTTTTCAAGTTCTCTTTATTTCTGAGTCTCTATTTGTTGTACATCTTCACTGGTCTAAAACTATGCTGATTATTCCTTTAAAGCACTTCAGAAGATTGTTTTTTTCTTCCCCACCTTGGCAAGCATTCTGCTTGAGTTCTGCTTTAAATGTAACTCTGTGACTTCTACACAGTTGTCTGGTAGCATTTCTAATCTGTCTGCTAAACAATATAAAATCTAACCTCTAAAATTATTATATATACCATTAATATTTTGTCCATTTTCTCATTTATCTTTCAATTTTATGAATCATTACTTTTCTTCATCATGAAATCCAATCTCCTTTCCATGTCCTTGTCCCATGTTGTCTTTCCCATTTCCAGATCTTCCCACCATTCACTTCTCTTAAGTAGCTGTCATTCTCCTGTCTCAGCTATGGAGCTCCTTTTCTATGCGATCTGGAATAGAATTCCAGCTTTATTATATAGTCTGATCTTCATTTTTTCACTTTTACCCCAGTACTACTGCATTTTTCATAATCTCTTCTATTTTCTCACCTCGCTGCTAGGCTTTGGGCATTTGCAAATTGTACTTCTTCCACTCCTCCTCACTGTATCTGCCTGAGTTCAATAATTTGGGTTCCTCTTATAAGGATTCCTTAGCTGCTAGTGTAGAGTAAACCCCAGATATCTTAGAATGAAAATACACTTCACTTTTGTAATAATCATATAAGGTCATGCTACTCCATCACCTCCTAAATAGTGCTATGTCCAAAATATCCAACCCCTCCTCATATGCATAAGCTGTTAAAGGCCTTGTTGCTCCTCTAACTACTAAAACTCATTCAGTATCAGGAAGGCACCTCCTGTCTTTGATCATTCTTTTAATAGGAATGAAAGAAACTTCAGGATGGCATCTAGTCTGGTCCTATTTTCTAAAGTAAAATTTTCAACTGACATACTATGGTAGTTTTGTCATTCTGACCAATGTAATTCCTTTTTTAACTCTATTACACATCACTGTTTCATGTTACTTGAAACTTGTTTGTAACATCACTGAGACTGTGGGTTTCTTCTTTAATTTTGTGTGTGTATAACAGCACATGTTCTTTCACCATGGTATATCTAGTCCATTATTGAGGTTCTAAGATCTTAGAATTGTGGAATCATTTAGACTGGAAAAGACCTTTAAGATCATCAAGTCCATCCTTTAACCCAACACTGCCAAGTCCACCACTACACCATTTCCCTAAGCACCACATTTTTTCATCTTTTAAACTTTCTAAGCTTCTCACTTTCTCTGGGCAGCCTTTTCCAATACTTGTCCACCCTTTCAGTGAAGACATTTTTCCTAATATCCAATCTAAAGCTCTCCTGGTGAAACTTGAGGCTGTCTCCTCTCATCCTGTTGCTTATTACTTGAAAGGAGTGATCCCCTACCTTCTTGAGCCTGCTTTCAGGAAAAGTGACAAAGTCTCACCTCAGCCAAATTTTCTCCAGGCTAGACAACCCTGGCTCCTTCATCCACTCATAAAAATTTGTTCTCTAAAGTCTTTATCAACTTTGTTACAAGAAGACCGTTGGTGTTTTAACAAACACTAAACATTTTCTGAGAAACAGTTTACTCACACTACTCTTTTTTTCATGCGTATTCTTCCTTACAGATTTTATTCAGACTAGTTCAATATATTTGCACAGCAAACATCTCACAAAGTCGCACATCAGCTCTCCATCCATCACAGATTCACTCAATGTTTCAGGTCAATATTCATCTACTTGCACTTAAAAAATAAAGAAGTTTTTAGTTAGATTTGCATTTTTCTCTAAATGTTTTAGTAGGAATTTTATTCTCATGACTTTTTTTTAATTAAACTTTGTCAAAAGACAGAAACATATTGAAAAACATAATTCCTCTGAACATTCATCTTTGTAAAAATATCTTTCTTTTATAGCACCTCAGTAGAAAATGACAACTCTTTGTACTTTATTTTCCTTAAAAATAGCTTGTGCGGTTTCTTCTTTTTTCTTCCTTTGAAGTAGTTTGACTTCCCTCTGTAACCTTAAGAACACATAATTTCTGTTGGTAGAAAAAATTCTAAGCGGGGGTGCTTTTGTCCATTGGGGTTTCTAGAATTGTACCTATGGGGATCTTTGAAAGCAGGAAGCAACGGCTGAGGTTTCAAACCTGTTTCTCTAGTTCCCATGCTCTTTAACTTTCACCATTTAAGCTTTAAATGTCAAAAAAAGTGATGTGAACTAAAGAAGACAGCAAGTGCATAGGGAAAAAAAGTGAAATATACAGTCACATAGAGAAGTTTATCCTGAGAAATTTTGTAAGAAACTGCTATTGAATTTAACTCAATGGAGTAGAGCTATATAATAAGGTCAAAAGGATATATAACTTCTACTATCTGTATTTTTAAGAGAATAATCACAAAAAAGAGAGAACAACATCAAAATCACTTTGTTATGGTATGATTGCTATAAACTTAATTTTAAAATATTCTGGATTTAAGATTACATATAAGTTTATTAGATATTCTTCCTTTGCCTCTAAGGTAGGTTTAACATATAAGTTTTGTTTCTGTTGTGAGCTAACCCCTGCCAGTGGGCAGGTAGGCACCACACAACCCTTGCTCACTCCTCTGCCTCCCACGGTTGAAGAGGTAAGAAAGAATAAAAACCAGAAAAAAATGGAGTTTTTAAAAAGTGAGGGATAAGTGAAAGAATAGAGAGGAAAACAAAACAAAGTGATGATAAGCAATCACTCACCACCTCCCATTTTTATATTGATGCTCAGACAGTTCTCAAGCAAAAGGTGGTTAACATTCCTAAGACTGTGTTCTCCCTTTTCTTGCTGAGCATGGCATGACACAGTGTGGAATAGCCCTTTGGTTAGTTTAAGACATCTCTATGGTTGCATTCCCTGCCAACCTGTTTTGTGCCCTTGCTGTCCGTTCCCTGTAGAGCCAGAGTAACAAAGTAACAGATAAAACCTTGATGCCGTGCAAATCTTGTTTGGCAACAGGTAAAATGTGTGTTGTCACTACTGTTTTGGTCAAAAATCTATAACACAGAAACATATGAGCTGCCATGTATAAAAGTAACTCCATCCTAGCCAAATCCAATGTGGTTTCATATGCTCCTATGCTAAGAGGCTAGTTTTTAGAATGATATTTGCATTTTTTGGTAAGTTAAACTGAGTTCACACTGTTGTTTTTCAAAAAAGAAATCCCTTTTTTTTTTTTTTGTAAAGCAATATTTAAAAAATCCCACATCAATCAGGAGCATTCATGAAGAGTTACCAAATTTATGATTCTGATAAGTATTTTCAATAGGGTGTTCAGAGGAGAACCATGAAGATAACTATAGGGATGGAATACCTCTGCTAGGAAGGTAAACAGAAAAAACTGGGGTTGTTCAGCCTGGAGAATAGTCCTAGGTGACTTTATTGCATCACTTTAGTACCTAAAAGGGGCCTACATAAGGGCTAAGGAGGGACTTTTTTACAAAGGTGTATAGTGATAGGACAAGGAGGAATGGTTTAAATCTGAAAGAGTGTAGGTTTAGGTTGAATGTTAGGAAGCAGTTCTTACTGTGAGGGTTTCCCAGAGACATTGTGGATGCTCTGTAGCTGGGAGAGTTCAAGGACAGGCTGGATGGGCCTTTGAGCAACCTGGTCTAGTGAAAGGTGTCCCTGCCTCTGGCAGAGGGGTTGGAACTGGAGGATCTTTAAGATCCCTTCCAACTCAGTTCATCCTATGATCCAATAATTTCTTTTAAAGGAAATAATAAATTTGTATATATTCTATTCTTAAATGAAGATATTTTGATATTGTGAAAGCATTATAAGAACTTATGCCATCAAGAGGGACTTTGAAATTCTTAAGAAGTGGGATGTTGTAAACTTCATGAAGTTCAACAAAGCCAAGTGCAAGGTCCTACCCCAGGCATACCTACAGAGAAGGCCTGGGAAGAAGGACTTGGGGATGATGGTTGATGAAAAACTCAACATGAGCTGGCAATCTGAGCTTACAGGCCAGAAAGCCAACTGTGTCCTGGGCTGCATCAAAAAAAAGTATGACAAGCAGGTTGAAGGAGGAGATTGTCCCCCTCTGCTCTGCTGTTATGAGATCCCACCTGAATACTGCATATAGTTCTGGTGCCCTCAAACACAGGGAAGACATGGAACTGTTGGAGCAAGTCCAGAGGAGGATCATGAAGCTGATGAGGGGACTAGAGCACCTCCTGTATGAAGACAGGCTTAGAAAGCTGGGGCTGTTCAACCTAGAGAAGACAAGGTTGTATGGAGACCTTATAGCAGCCTTCCAGTACCTGAAGGGAGCCTACAAGGAAGCTGGAGAGGGAATCTTCATCAGGAACAGTAGTGATAAGATAGGAAGTAATGGGTTAAAACTGTAAGAGGGGAATTTTTTGCTAGATATTAGGAAGAAATTCTTTAATCTGAGGGTGACGTGGCACTGAAACATTGCCCAGAGAAGCTG
>JAOXXN010000471.1:50287680-50298278 GCA_026770055.1 Myrmophylax atrothorax
GCTGTAAGTGTGCTTCAATTAGCACAAAGCAATACCAAAGGTGATAGCTCAGTCTTGCCTATTCTATGTTAAATTAAAAAGTGCATTAAGGACCCTGATGAACAGAGTTTCAAACATAATAAATCTGAGGGCTTCCTTTGCGACTAGACTCAAAATCACCACAACCCTAGCAGAATAAAGCATATTGACAAGAAGGTTAAATTATTTTACAGAACTGCTGAAACTGGAAGTCAGGAAGGTTCTGATAGAGGCTTTTAGCTCAGTATGTGACAACTTGTAATGAAGTGGAAAGATCTCTGAAGTAGCAATTTATAGACAGTAGCAGGTGAATACTGAGTCTAATTATTGGACAATGACAATAAATGCTGGGAAATGGCAAAAAGGGTTAAAGGATTTTCCTAGATTAACAAGAAGGAGTCTCATAACAGAAGAAGTGATAGTTTTTGGAAGAAAGAAGAAATGTGAAACCAAATGTTTTACCAAGAACTGTAGAGAAATCTTGGTTTGGGAGTGCCTTTACTCTATAGGCAAAATGTTCATGGCATGCCCAGCCCTTGCAAGGGCAAATCCTTCCATTACAACCAAGCAAGGCTATATCTACCAAGCAAACCAGGGCAAGTTCAGGAGATATAAGAGTATTAAAGAAATCCATCAGGATATTCTGTATGACAAATACATGAGAGAGTGCTGTGAGAGCGTCCCATCAAATTTGCTAGGCTCTAAACCAGTTCTATTTTCTGGCAGTCATCTCAAGATTATGAAGAATTTTTTTAAGTTCAGCTTTCCTTTAGAATAAGGTTCCCCTATACTTATCTAACAGTTACAAGAAAAGAAATGGAACTAGAAGAAAAAGATACATGTATACTGAATGTTATTCATCTAATCAGGGAAAATGAAGAATCTGAATAGTTCAAAAACTAATGTCCATATCATAAATTACTCCTCTTTTGAAAATATCTAGTACATAAATAAATAATAGTTTTCTGAAACTGTCATTTAAATTTATATTTTTAACTTTATTTGAACTTGATTTTATTAAGGGCCAATACTCTAATAAAAAATTGTTGTCCCTAAACAATTAAATTTTCATTTTCCAAGTTATTATGAGTTGACCCTGGCTGGATGCCAGGTGTCCACCAAAGCTGCTTTATAACTGTACTCCTTTGGCTGTGCATGGGAGAGAAAACATATGAAAAGGCTCATAGGTCAGGATAAGGACAGGGAGAGATTACTCACCAGTCAGGGGGAAAATAGTCTCAGCTTGGGAAATTCAGATAATTTATTACCTTCAAATAGTTTTTGACTTCAATATAAGACAATTGCATATATGATTTTATCAGAGCATGGAACCCCAAGAACATCTATGTGGATATTTGCAGTAAGTTATACTTAAGAAGTGTTTTTAGAAATCCTACTCCTTTCCCTTTCTCTACATTTCTTTTCATTAATTGATATGGCCCTCCAAATTATTAATCTCTGGAAATGCTGTTACTACCTTCAAGCGAAAGAGGGAAAGACAAGCTGTTCTGTAATAGAAATAGAATCTGAATAACACAAATGTTGGTGTAGAAGTCTGTGTGTGAATTTTTTGGGGCATCTCATCATAATCAGTGTACTTTGTATTCGGGGGCTGTTAGTGGTGTTTTAGATTTAACAGAGGGACTACTAATGGCAGCTTGCTGATGGTGCTTATCTCTTGGATATCAAGCTTCTGCTAGTATGAAAAAACACTAATTTTTTTCCCTCTGGTATCACTAACAAAGTGATTCAGCTGCTTTACTTATGCAGGTTTCAAAGACCACATTTTGTAACACGGATGATTGGATAAAATAAGAGGCATTTTTTTGTTGGGAGTGGAGCTTAGTGCAGTAATGAATTTGTCGAAGATTTTAATAGAAACGAGCTCCTTTCCTAAACTGCATTTGTTCTTTTCACATAGGCTTAACATTCTTCTTTTGTACTGGGCTCCAAGAGATGCCATGTCTCATTGCATAGATGTCCTTAGTAAATGGCAGTTGGCATATATTCTTACTCCATCTGAGACTGCAATACTATATTTAAGCCAACAGGCAGACAATATTTGCTTAGGTGAGAAGTGAAAAATCTAAAAACTACTGATCAGTGGAATAATCTGAGCTGGTGAATTAGTTCTCTTGATGTCTTCAGGAACAGATAGATTCCTCTTCTGAGAGAGGTATTATAGTCATGTTACTGAGATAACTATAAGGCTAAATAAAAATTGAGTGGTCTTTGACAGAGAAAGCCACACTAGGTTAAATATTGAATTAGAAATGACTACAGGTGTTTTACCCTAAATAATATTAACTTACAGCAAAATTCATTTTTTACTCTTTAAAGAAGGTGTGAGGGTTTTTAAATTCTAAAATAGTTGATATCTTTTGCCTATCTTAAACACTCTTTTGTTATGTTCTCTACCAATAAATTGAGGTTTTCTGCCTTTCTTTTTACTATGACCTTTAACCTTGGAAGATTCTGCTCATATGAACCTTGATGATGACTTCAGGATCTCAGGGACTGTACCATGCTATAAGCATCCATATTTGCTATACTACTTGGATGCTCACTGTATTGCTTCACAATCATCAGTATTTTAAACCAACAGCTCAGTAGCAACAGCTCAGTAGTCATGACAGGGGGTTCTTGTTTTAAATGTTACAGCGTTCTGTGGCTCAGATATTTCCTTTTTTCTCTCAGGCTTTTGTGGAGGCATTTGATACATAAGACTGGAATTTAAGAACTGCAGGTCTTAATTAAGATACTTAGTGTAGGCATGACTGCTGAATGTGAAACTTATGGAAATTCTAATCTGCAACATCTTAGTGTTCATCACCTTTTCCAACCAATCTATGAATAAATCAAGACCTCTGGTTTTTTACTTTAGGATTTCTAGGACGTTTATATGATCTCATGAACACAGTCCTGTATAACTAGGGAGGTCCCAAATGACTTGAGGTTGGCCAGTGTGACACTATTCACATGCAGGGATGGAAGAAGGATCTGGGGAACTACAGGCTTGTCTCGCTGACCTCAGTACCCAGGAACATTATGGATCTTCTTGAGTATGATCACAAAACACATACAGGATAATTTATGGATCAGTCTCTGCCAGTTTGGGTTTAGAAAAGACAGGTCTTGCCTGACCAATCCTATCTCTTTTTATGACCAGGTGACCCACCTGATGGATGGGTAAAGGCTGTGGAAGTAAGCCTACCTAGACTTCAGCAAAGACTTTGACATTGTTTCCCATGACCTTCTCCTTTAAAATCTGGCAGACCAGAGCTTGGACAGGTGCATCTTTGCTGGGTTAAGATTTTGCTGGATGGCCAGGCCCAGAGAGTGCTGGTAAATGGTCTCTCAGCTAGTTGGCATCCTGTCAGTAGAGGTTTCCTCCAGGGCTTAGTACTGGGCCCAGTCCTGTTCAATATTTTAATTGATGATCTGAATGAGGGGATCAGAAATACTCACAGTAAATTCACTGACAAAACTACATTGGACAGGTGTGTTGATCTGCTGGAGGACAAGAAAGCTTTTCAGAAGGATCTGGACAGGCTGGATCAACGGGCCAAGAACAATGGTATGAGCTTCAACAAGACCAAGAGCCAGGTCCTGCACTTTGACCAAACAAAACCCCTACAGCACAACAGGCTGGGGGCAGAGTGGCTGGTATGAGACCCAGCAGGAAAGGACCTAGGGGTGCTGGGTGACAGGTGGCTGAACATGAGCCAGCAGTGTACCCATGTCCAGTGGCCTCCTGGTTTGTTTTAGGAATAAATTTATTCCCATTCCTAGAAATATTCTTCAAACTGCGTTCTAGGGATTTTATTTGAGTCAGTGTCACAGTACCATGTAGATTTAGTTTTCAATAATTATGGGAAGAATTTTATGTGTGAGGGAAGAACATTCTTATATTCATATTTCTCTTGTTCTCAAAGTAACTAAAGTGCATTATGGAATTATGTCATGAAAGGAACCTAGGAGCTAATTGGTATATAAGAATGTTGATGTCATGCATCACATATATTTGGTTTTAGTTAATTCTTTTCATGTTACGGTTCTAATGGTAACAAAGTAAAGGTAGACTAGAAATGTTACTAATTATTTCTCATCATAAAGACCAGAAGTCTCTGCACATTCTTTTTTCTCTTTTCTTTTGATGGCAAATTTGTAAGTGGTTTATTTTCACACATATGTATATATGCATATACCTGTAAGCATTATTGTTAACACACAGATCAGTTTATATCAGCTAATTCTCCATTTGGTCTAAAATGTGAAGAAACATCCATCACAGCCTGAATTGCAAATAGGAAGGGAGGCTACACTGAAAAAGCAAAATCATCCTTTTGGAAATCCACAGCTGGCTGGCTGGAATTTCTGATCCCTTGCTGGTCTTTAAGACGTGAAGCAGGCTATGTTCAGCAGTTAAATTTTTTCAGTTTAGGGTGATGAATTTCTGAACAACCTGACAAAAATTAATGCAACTTTTCCAACTTACATTGTAGAACTGCTGATTTAAGTCGTGGAAATACCACCTGGAACATTTATTTCCTATACAAAGGAATTTATTTGTGGCCAAAACCAGTGCACAAGTGGACATTCAAAGAGATATATGAAAGTTCAAACACTCTGTTTACAACTTAGCATGACATAAATCTGACCTTCTGTAGTTTCGCTCCAGTCCTGACAGCCCTGTGTAATCTGTGTAGTGTAAAGAATGTGTGGATTAATGCTGGAGAATTAGATGCTATCCTTACCTCAGAGCAGCTGTAATTCCACTGCTGCTGGAAGATAATAGTTTTTAGATCAATTGCTTAGACTTTAGGCCACAGGTATGGTGGTTTTAAGCTCGTATTTTATGGTGGCTGTGAGACTTACCTTTAGTTTAAAAATGTCACATAATATGACAGTGTTTTCTGTCATTGGGTGGTTAGTTAGGTAAAAGACAAAACTATGAGGATTTAAAATAGCATAGAAAGGTATTTGATGTAATTTTTAACTCATGTTTTGGGAAGTCAGGGAGTGCTTGCACCCAAGTCATTTTATTTGGTCATTTTTCAGTCCTTCACAGTGAATCCTACATGTGTGATTAATGTATGAGATAATTTTAACGTGCATATCTAGTAGTATACATGATGTATACATATGCACTGATGCCAGCCAATCTGAATTAAGTAATTAAACAAATGCAGAGGGGAAAAAATCGTAGTGAAGTGAAATAAACTATCTTGATCATGTTACAATTTGTAAGAGTATATAGTGACATTTCCCACAGAATAGGTATAACCTACTGCTAGAAGCACTGATAAACTTCCTCAAAGCTAAGAAGCCTGCATTATACTAGAGACAAGCTTAACTGGTTCACTTGGATAGAAGAAGAAAATTTGAAGAGCATTTCTTCCCTATTTCAGCTGATTAACAATGACCTGCCCTAGATCTCATATAGAAATTTGCACTGCAGCTATGTGCCAAAGAAGTATGCTTTCTGGGTGGATAGAAAGTCCACAGTTTTTAAGTACACAGGGGAAATATCTGCATACTAACCACCATCCTATGGTGCCTGCCTACCTTAAAAGGCCACCTCCTGTAGAAATGTTATGAATTCTTTGAAGGTACATTGAACGTTCAAAGAACATACATTCTTTGAATGTACATTGTACATATTTATCAACCTTTACAGTTTATCCTTTATAGTTTAATGAAATTTTATTTTGAATGTGTTTTTTTAAATGTGTCAAATGAATTGTTTACCCATGTAAGTAGTGTTAACAACCTCTGGAAGAACTGCAAAACATTGCCTCTCTTGAGGTGGTTGGTGACTTTTGTGCCCTGATAAATCTCTGACATCCTGATTTTCATTAATGAAGCTGATATTGTAGAAAATTCTTTAAACTTTATATATGTGTTCTATTTACATACTTTTATGCTACCTGCACATCCAGCTGGTAATTACAACTAACAGCATTCAAGTTTATGCAGAGATTTGCTACCTAGAAAATATATCATCACATAATACAATGAATGATAATGAAATTATCACTGCATAGCTAAAGACCTCTTAATATTCTCTAAGAAGAAAATTAGACTTTTTTTGACAAGACTTATTTTCCGTGTAGTAGTTGATTGTCAGATGAAAGAGAAGTAGTACTTTGAATTGGTGGCTGTGTGCTACTCAGTACTGATGTCAGGATAATTTAGTTCTTCCTTTATTTATATTCCTTCTGAGTACTGGCAGAAAATTAAAAAAAAAAAAGCAACTGAGCCCTTAATATGGCTATGATGTGGCTGTATTGGCTTGCTTGATACAAAGTGTAGGCCTTTGCTGCTATGGTTGGGAATAGAGCTGAAAACTTATTCCCTCTGCATTCCTATCTCCTAAACCATAGCCCTTTCCTTTGAAATTGTGTACATCTTTGCCTGCAATTTCTGCATCCTTCAATTATTCCATAATTTCACTGCTATCTTTATTGCACTAAAATTTGACTCCAGTGACTAAAATAAATTACACAACTGGAAAACAGATTTACATTGTGAAAGTCTACTATAGAGAACAGCATGCCTTTTATAATGGTTAAAGTCTTATCTGGGTATGGTTTAGAAAAGGTAACAGCCATGTGACACAAATACAAACTTTTCCTGAAAACTTTTTTCTCTATCAGTATGAACAATTTAAATACCTGTTTTTCAAGAATTATTTTAAGAATTTTTTGTTCCATATGCATAGAGTCCTTTGTAGAGTGCTAAGCTGACAGTCCTTTTTTTCCCCCAAGTTATCTTTCCCCCTAAATTTCATACACTTAACAACTTCCAATTTCTTTTTGGTACTACCCATTTTCTTCTTCTTTGTCTGTTTGTTAAAAATAGGTATTGTTGCTGTCTGTTATCTTCTTTCTTTGTAATAAAAATGTTAAAATTCCCACATCTATTCACATTCATATTTACTTTCCAATGAATTCACTAGTGATTTTCTTTGTTCTTGAAAAGTCAGACGTTTGAAATACCAACACTCAGTGTCACTCTTTTCTCTTTATCCATACTTAAAGAAAAAAAGAGGATTTTTGATTCTTGAGCTAATCTAATTGTTCTCCTCCTTTACTCCTTAAAGAATGACCATTACATTACATGGTTAGTAGACCAAAACAAAGTTAAATAGCAAAATATGACTTGATTAGAGTCCTCTATCAAATAAACTGGACGTACAAAATCAAAGACATTTCAAGATACATTTAGAGAATCAAATTAAAAGGATCTAATCCCCGGGCAATTCAGTTTTTTGTATGTTATGGAAAACGTGTCCTGACCATAGTGGTCCTGATGATAGAAAACCCAGTTTAGAGCATTATCTTCAGTCACTATCCCTGATCACTGAGAATGCCTTTTCTATATTTCATGTAGCAGCATACGACTCCCATACTTTAGTTTTCTCTTTATGTTTTACAAATTCACATGTACATATGTGCAAATGAAATTTGGACCTCTAGCACCTGCTATGAGTTTGCAGAAGCCATATTAGCTCCCTATTAAAGAAGGAAGCAGAAGTTGACACTGCCCTATGACTTTTATTCCTCTGTTATGGATCACCTTGTCTTCGCTAGATTGGGTGGATTGTTCACAGCAACAAAACTGTTAAGTGAATCTATGAAATGATGTCTAGAAGTAATACAGATAAATAACAAATCACAGCTATTGCAGTTAACTCAGCAAGAGAAAAAGGTCTAAAATTATGCAATCATTAAAGTTGGAAAAGACCTTCAGGATCATTGAGTTCAACTTTTGACTGAACACCACCATGTCAGCAAACCCACAACATTTAATGCCACATCCACCCATTGCAACTCCACCACCTCCCTGGACAGTCTGTTCCAATGCTTGGCAACCCTTCCAGTGAAGAAATTCTTCCTGATGTCCAACCTGAACCTTCCTTGGCACAGCTTGAGGTCATTTCCTCTTTTCCTCTTGCTAGTTGCCTGGGAGAAGCAGCCAACCCCCACCTTGCCACAACCTCCTTTCTGGTAGCTGTAGAGAGGCATAAGGTCGCCCCTCAGCCTCCCTTTACTCTAGACTAAACAACTCCAGCTCCTTCAGCTGCTCCTCATATACCTTTCTAGACCCTTCCCGAGTTCTCTTGCCCTTCTCTGCACTCGCTCCAGCCCCCCCAATGTCTTTCCTGAATTGAGGGACCTAGAACTGGACACAGTACTCAAGGTGCATCCTCATCAGTGCTGAGTACGGGGCGTGGGAGTGTGTGTGTGTGGGGTGATCATGCCCCTAGGCAAATTATTTGTATTTGTATTATACTAGTTTGTATTCACAGAATCACAGAATATGCTGAGGTGGAAGGGATCCACAAGGATCATTGAGTACAATAATTAGCCCTGCAGAGGACACCCCTAAGAGTCACATCATGACCAAACACTTCTTGAATGCTGTCAGGCTTGGTGCTGTGACCACTTTCCTGGGCAGCCTGTACCAGTGCCCCACCACCCCCTGGGGGAAGAACCTTTTTCCTAATATCCAACCCCACCCTCCCCTGAGACAACTTGAGGCCATTCCCTTGGGTTCTGTCATTGGTCACCACAGAGAAGAGATCAGTGGCTGCCCCTCCTCTTCCTCTTGTGAGGAAGCTGTGGACTGTGATGAGGTCTCGCCTCAGTTTCCTCTTCTCCAGGCTGAACAGACCAAGTGCCCTCAGCCACTACTCATACACCTTCCCCTCAAGGCCCTTCACAATCTTTGTTGCTCTCCTTTCTTAATATCTTTTTTTATATTGTGGCACCTGAAACTGCACAGAATATTCAAGGTGAGGCCACACCAGTGCAGAGCAAAGCGGGACAATCCCCTCCCTCGACCAGCTGGTGATGCTGTGCCTGATGCCCCCCAGGTGAACAATGGCCCTTCTGTCTGCCAGGGCACTGCTGACACATTCAACTTGCTGTCAAGAGGGACCCCCAGGTCCCTTTCTGTGGCACTGCTATTTCCTCAAATATATTTCTTAAATCTAGTGCCTTCTATAGCCATTAGTGTTAGAGTTTTAAATTTCATTTTGTTTAGAGACATACTTCTAAGCAATGGTGGTAAGACCACCAGCAGCCATAGTGGTATAATTACCAGTTTGTATTTATCCCAGTAATTCTTTCTGCACTGTAGAAACTTTTTGGAATACTCTAACATTTGGGAGTAGACAGTAACACTGAAGGTAATGTGAGGAGAAGAAAAATTATCAGCCAGGAGAGAATGATGCTTCCTTATTGCATGACTGATATAATGAATTTTCTTAATAGTGGAAATTCTTGCCCTCTTAGAACACCTTAGTGAATGCCCCTGCCAACAGAAAGGTCAGGTTATAACATGTGACTAATACAATTGTCAAAGAGCTCATATATTTCAATGCCAATTTTATTGTGCCTTTGTTTGGCACATATTGGGTGAGAGTAACATGATTTTTCATCCTTTTTAAAGAGTATATAATGGATAGCTCCCATTTAGTGGCACAATACTTTTGTTAAAAGTGTTCTGTGCTAGGTGAATCATACCTATCTGTTTTCCTTTTTTTTTTTTCCCCCTTGGGACAAGTTGCTTAGGGACATCATGCTACTGACAAAGAAAGATTTACCAAACGAGGTAATGTACAGAAGCCTGTGGGTAAGTCAAGTGCTTCTTCCCTATTCATTCTGCTTCTGAGACAGTATATGTATTGCTTACTATCTTGGCAGACATCCTTTCTAAAAGTACCCTGAAGACATTACATCAGCAAATATCAGGCTGTGAGGGTAGCCCCTTCAGTGTGCAAACTGAAAGGGGTTACTTCATAATGGTAATGTCACTAGGAGTGATATAAGGACATCTTCTATGTGAAGGTAAGTATTTGGAGGATGCCTACAGGTATCCACTGTAGATAAATCACAATCTTATTTAAAGCTACTTTTTTTTTTAAGAACAGGGCTAGAGAAATATTCACTGTATAGTCCAGCTAGATAGAAGTGGATGTGGTGAGATCTGCATTCAGTTACAGAAGACCTACAAGTGAGAACAACCACTATACTATCCCAGAGAAGTACATAAAAGCATTTTGAACGAGGTCAGACATGTCACAAGGAGTATTGGATATTCTTACTCCACACCAGATAGAAAGAGAAACATGGAAGTCCAGAATCCAGCCGGAAGAAAAAAGTTTAATCTGCAAACAGCCCTGCTTAGAAACACAAACATAATCTTTCTAAGTCAAAGTTTATTTTTCTTTCTGGGAAAAAGAAACTAACTTTTATTATGTATTCTTTTGTGTTCTATTTAGGAGGAAGGAAAGCTAGAGGGAAAGTTTGCTAAGCCAATAGTCTCCCCTGCTTCCATCTTAGCAAAAATTCTCTACACAGGTGTGTGGTTCTTATATGCAGCATGTTTCTCTTCTCTACTTGTTCTGCGAGCATCTATTACCTAAAGCAATGCATGTGCAGAGTATGAAGGGTAGAAAGTATTATAATGTTTTGTGACAATGGTGCTTGCAAATACTGTAATTATCCATAATAATCCACTTGAATTCTTACTGCAGTACAATAATTCCTTGAATTGTAGCTATAGTAGAA
>JAOXXN010000471.1:50299976-50334655 GCA_026770055.1 Myrmophylax atrothorax
ATGAACTGTTGCTTCTCTAAAATCCAACATATTCTGTTACCCAGTAGTAATAACAATAAAAATGGGCTTCTTTTCCTCCTTAGAAAAGTGAAAATTCCATTTTACTCTTTTGTTAATTCAGTAAATATTTCACCTTGTATATTTAACTGGTTTGAGAATTATAGAAGAGGCCAGTACATACAGGTAATACAGGACAGTGGGTTTCTCTTGGAAACTAAACAAAAGCAATCATCTTTTATGCAATTTTTTTCAAGCTAGGTACCCAACTGTCCATGAACCTGATCTTACTCTGTTGAGACAAACTTGCATTTCAGCCTAATCTCTTTTAGGCTCATAGACCTTTTGGAATTCAGATTGGAAAAAAAAGAATTGCAACATGTGAGAGTTTAGAGTGAGGAGGGAAAAAATAAGAAAAAGTAAAAAAGAAACAGTTAGGAAGCACAGCACTTCTGGGAGACAGAATTTGTGTCTGGAAAAACATCAGGCACAGTAGGGAGACAGAACTCAAGCTCACATTCTGACTGAGGAACAGGACTTACCTGAGCAAAATTCAGGGAAAGAAAACCAGAGTACATCATACATTTGGCAGCTGGGGTTTTCAGACACATGGTTAAAGAGGTCTGTTTTGAACCAATGGTCAACAAAAACCATGAAGAGCAAATTCAGATGTTTTCTTTCACTTTCTTGTAACATGTTCTGGGGCTACCTTGGGGCTGCCCAGCCAACTCATGAGTAAGTTCTGGAATGAAGCCAATATGTCAACATGGATCATTTCAAACACAGAAAATTTCTGAATAGGTTTAAACTCTTCTGTAATGAATTCTAATGATGGCTGAAGTGAGGTGTTAATGAGTGTGAAATGAAGCCTGAGGTAACAGAAACTCCCTTGTGAATATGCTGAAGTGGAATTTACTACAGAAATGAAAGTGGCTGATAGTTATACCCTCTCAGCCTTGAGATGAGCACTAGCATTTAACTCTTCTCATTCATTCTAAATTTCTCTCTTGTTATGATTCCTTGCCATGAAGCAATGTATACTTTGGGTCCACTTTTTTGGATCATGTTTTCTGAAAGTGGTCCTGCAAGTCAAGATGTATTATAGAGGCTACAAGTAAAAAAATAAATTTAAATCTTTTACTCAATGGAATTTGGAAAATTATGATGTATATGAATGCTCAAAATAAATATTACACAATATGATGTGCTATGGATTACTGGGGAAAAAAAGAAACTTCAGGAAAATAATTTTTTTTGTATATGTGCTATTATCTAAATCTAAATTGTTCAAAGGCAAAATCAGATTCTATAAAAATAGAGCTGAAAACAGAAATGTAAAGTCTGCACTTCTCATTAAGATAAAAAAGACTTTCCTCTCAAAAATGTGGAAGCTAGACCATCATGGTCATTTATCTTCTTTTGAAAGCAGCAGTTTATCAGCTTTGCCCTCTCTGCTTTTTTTTTTTTTTCATTCTACGCAACCAGTTGACTTCCCTAAGGTTTTGGCCAGCCAGTGAAAAAAAATAACTTTTGTCCTGCTGTTTATCTTTAGGTGAGCATTTTTCCATATCAGCTTTACTCAGTTTTTTATCCTGCACTGTTCATTTAATTTTGCTGTTACAGCATAGAGCACTGAAAAATCTCAACAGTTCATTCTAGAAGAGTTTGTGGGGGAAGCTCTATGGCTTTCATCAGGGTGACTATCCCTCAGCTCCCTTCAGTTATATTTAGTTAGAACAAACTTACACTATCAAAACAAAACAGATGTTATAATGAAATATTTTGGCATTATTATTTCACAAAATTTCAAACAAAAATAAATAAAGATAAATAAAAATATTGATTCGCCTCAGCCTATCTAGATATCCTTGGATAGGGCTGAATTCAAATTGGAAAGATTTGCAAGGCAGTCTATTTTTGACTTGCAAAAGCTTTTGTTCTGCAAAGTAGAGATTCAAAGGGAAAAAAAAATCCAATACTGTGGAAGGTGAATCACTTAGAAAATAGGAATCCTCAGAGAGGGGATACCAGAGAGACAAAAAAGTATAAAGTTGTCCCAAACACATTGTATCTGCATATTTTAGTCCAGATTAAATTTTCTGCTGACATCTCAATGGACCAATTACAGTTTTTGCAATATCTCAAAAGGATTCAATTACTGTTGAGTGGCAGATGCTGTTACTGAAATTAGCTTTCTCAGGTAAGACAATGAATTGACAGAATTTGATTATTAGTAGACAGTAAAAATAGCAATGTCTCTGGAAAGGTATGTCCCAAGATTTGAGGAAGGAAAAAATCCTGCCTAGAATGTATTTGAAACTGTGCTTTCCTATCTCTTTCAAACAATGTTTTGGGAAATGATTTCCACTGAAAACCAGAATGTTATCTTTTGAATTATATGGAATTGTCATTTGCAAGGCATTTTTATTCAAGTTGTTAAATGGAGATACATATCAGACATTTTTCTTTCATAGTGGACTGACTACACAGTGGTAACTGAATTAACCAGCTAATCATTGTCTGTCATCAAATTACTTTCACGGCATTCTCCTCCTTCGATCTACCTTTATCTAGAAACTTTGGGAACTTTGGAAATCTGCAATGCAACATTTGGTCTGTTGAGCTTGATGAATGTTCAAAGTCACTATTAACCTAGACTGCAATTCCATCTGTGATGATCTGTTTAAGGACACTCATAACAGTCAGAAAAATGCTGGGCAATCCAAGAAGAGGGAAGAAGAATATAGTCAGTAAACAAATAAACATTCCTTCTAATATTGTCAGTCAAGAAATGATCTTTCCTTCTAATATGGTTACCCCCTGTGAATGAAACATTTCAGCTGTGTAGTCTATGATAATGTCTCCCTCTTTGTTTTAAGACAAAAAGATACTACTCTAGAAGTATTTTTATTAACTCCCTATCAATAATTACAAAAAAAAATTTCTGAGAAGAAAAGGTGTCCTAGATACAAAACCAGTGTTATACCTGTGCCAGAATTTAGTGACAATAGAAAATTTTTGCTGCCCATCATTCTCACCATTGAAATACATGGGCATAGCTGGCAATCAGACATATCTAAGCAAAGAATGACTTTTCACTTCATAAATAGGTTTTACGTTCCTGCTTCTGAGGCCATTCCTTCTGTCTTTTAAATGAATATATATTTTTTTTAAAATTTGCTATAGAAATTTGTGGTTTTTTTCTGGGGGCATATTTTGTATCTAAGTCTCTTCCATTACTTTCTGCTGTATCACAAGGTTCTTATCTCAGCTTCTCTGTTATTCAATACTGGTATAATGTATTATGCCATTCAGAAAGATCATTCAGTCTTTTTATGACTTTTATGCATATGATAAATCACTCTGGATGGCAGTTTTTCCCAGTTCAGAGCAGTGCTCTCCTCTGTCTCTGCCTGGCTTATTGATAACTATCACTGGGTGAAGAGCTGGCAGAATTCCAATCTGGCTCAAACTGAAATAGTAAAAATGAATACTTAAAAATGTGAACGCAAAACTGAAAATACATTTTAAAATCTCATTTTCTGTTAAATAATTGAAGAATCATTTAGATCTCTTAAGGAACACACATTCTGGACTATAACGTTACTTCATTTTACTACTATTTTGGAGAAACATTTTTAAGATGATTAACTTGCAGAGCTCCCACAAGATGGCTTTGTAGTAATGATATTTTAAACATTTAGAGGGATAGGATTTAAATATGTTGGATAAAATAGGTTCTTACTGGTGTGAGAAAGTGATCACTTACAAAGTGGGAAGAAAAAGAATACAGATTTTTTTTTCATGTAAAACATTTAAAGACCAGTTTCAGAAGGATGGATGGTAATTTCTGCAGTGATTGGAGGTACAGTGAGCCATAAACCATTTGTTTAACTTTGCTGCATGTGATGTTGCTTGTACTTTTATGCTTCATTGCTAACAAGGGTTATTGAAATATCACCACAAAATTTCTTAGGGGTATAAAATATAATTTACTTTCAGATCTACAGAAGTTTAAAAGATGCATCATGTGGTGACAAACATTGAATGAAATAATATGTTCAAAATCTTTAGAATTTTTTAAAAGATTTTTGTCTGATAGAGGCAAAAGTATGTTTTATTTACTCTTTTTCTCCTGCTTCATGGTATCTTTGTTTTATTATGAAGAATCAATTAATTAGCAAGAAATGTGAGAAGAGTAAACTGGAGAGCATTAAATTAAAAATCTTTAAGATCATCATTTTTGTTTTGCTTTAAAATTAAAATTAACTTTACCTGGGATTGCCCTTTTTTTCATTCAGTTCAAATACCAGAAAAGGATACCTCTTTTCAGTGTACTTCACCTTATACCTAAATCTTTTCCCTTCTCTTGTATACCAGAATTAGACAGTGGCAACAAATGCAATTAGTAGCCTAACCAGTGGGAAGGCCTCTCCCTTTCCTCATCTGTTGCCCTCCCTGTGTTTGTCAACATAACTTTGTTGAAGGTCTGAGCTGGAGGGGGAGACAATGCAATTAGGAATGTTTCTGGCTGAGCATGGTAAGTGCCAAAAACAAAGACCAAATGCTATTTTTAACCAGTGACAGCAATGAGTTCCCACTCATATTTAACACCAAGCGGTGATGTCTTCTCACCATCACAAAGATTAAAATAGTTGCTGTCCCAGTGCCCATTGTATTAACATATTTACCATCAGGAGGTGAATAATTAGCTGGCATGTCAGAGACAAGTCAGAAATACAAGACCACCAACCAAAAAAGACCTGTGAAAAAGCAGTAAGCATACAAGACAGTGGTGATATTTGGTCGAAAGGTGAGTTTTTGAGAAAATAAAAAGTGATACTATGACACAAGTGTTGTGGTCATTCACAGATTTACTGCAACCTGCAGGCTTATCAGCTGCTAGATACTTGCACGTACTATGATTAATAGCTTCTCAAAGACTCCAGTTAAGCTGTTGGGATGCACATTCTTACCCAAGTGATGCATTTCTGTGGCCAGAGCAGTCTATTCTTCCTTCTTCTTTGTGAAAACGGAGGCCCTAAAATCTGGTTATAAACTAACATTTTGATCTTAGGAAACTGTGTCTTCCTGGCAAGTGCAAGTACTAGCTAAGCAGAGCTACCTGGAGAGGAGGTCAGCTTTCAGCGTGGGGGCAGGCAAGTGAAACAGTAGCTACTCACCAGGGAATGGCGATGGTGATCAAGGAACAAAGCATGCTTGTGTAAATCATTAAATCCTATTCCGTCTCAGATTTTGAGGGCATTAGGTTAAGAAAGTAATCAGAAATACTTGATCCACTGTGATTATGTGATTTATAGATACAGTAGGCAATTACTTGGTGCAGCCACAGAGCTTTCACTATTTTCTTGTCCTAAGCTCCCTGACACCATTTCCCTTGGGTTATCAGATTTCTGTTTTGTGTAAGGTAATAGTACACCAATCTTTGTTTAATACTGTATTTTAACCCATCTTTCTGATTTCAGAAAGCTCAAACCTATCAACAAAACCTTAGCCTGGCAGGTTTTCTTAATTAACATGCTTGAGGTTACCTGGCTTTTCTAGGAACTATAGTCAAAATGGCTTTAGTTTGAACACCAAACCCAGAAGTTTCTAAGTTCCAGTTTAAACATTTACAGCATTTCAATCATTTCTAACATTATTATTAAACTAATAAATGTTTTAGTAGCTTGAAATATCTCCAGACTTAAAATCCAGTGTTAGGTACATATATTACAAACAACAACAACAACAAAGGAGCTGACAAGTAGTGAGTTAAATAGAATTAATTTCCTCTCAGCTTCCCAGTGAAATCATAAACCAATCAGACTTTTTTTCTCATGTTATATGATACACCAACCCAAAGTCCCTCAGTGAAATTATTTCCTTGTAAATCATTGCATTCCATCCATTATGCTCAGGAAATATGATTTTTTTTTAAAGTGGGTAATATAAACTAGAAAAAATATGTGCTACTTCCAACCTCCAGATACCTTCAGGAACCCCTGAGCTGATCTAAGGCCTAAAGCTTCTGAATACTAGATCACTTTTAAAAGCTAATGAGTATTTACTATAAGATAATATGAAGAACTAATTAGGAAAAGAAAAAAAAAAGAGAGAACAAAGCAGAGAAATATGATAAGAAAGCTTTTCTTTCTCTTCGCTTTTCTCTTTCTCTTTCTCTTTCTCCTTATCTTTCTCTAGACATGCATTCACATGTTTTACCATTACTTAAAGCTAAGCACTAAATAAAAAGATTTACAACATTTGCCTCACAGAAAGTGTTCCTGTTTCTAATAAGAAACATCCAAATTAAGTATGGAAGGAAATGTCTTGGTCTGTTCTATCTGGGGAGTAATTCTGCAGTGATTACTACAAAAATTTGATACTTCCTTTATGGGCATACTCAATGGACAGTAAAACACATTCCTGTCCTGGTGACTTGGAATAGGAGAATTACAAAAATTGATATTTTGATTTGATTTTTTTCATTTGATCAAATTGGAGGAAAAAAATGGAAAATATTGGAAGGAAGCATGAAAGTCAATAGGTTGATTCAGCTACATTTCCTTCAACAAACTTCCTTAAAATTTACCGTAAGTGACAGTTATGTCTGTGCATCCTGGTGGTCAACTCATGGAACCTCTATGTCACCGTGTCAGAAATTCTTTCTGGTTTCTCATTTAAAGTTGAAATGTGATTGGAATATGGTAGAATATAGCAGACGGGAATATAGTAGAAAATTCTCTGAAGAAATCTTTGTGGGACTTTTTCTCCCAACATAGCTAAGACTCTTCAGAATGTAAAGTCTCTCATTCTCATTCCCAAGTATAATTTCTGTGAGTTCTTTTATTTGATTGATTTTGCAGCTGTACTTTTTAAGAACAGAGGTTAGGGCTTTTAACTGGTGATGCAAGGTGGTTGGTGCCACATCAGAAAGGCTTCCTGAATGTAAACAGTATGTTTTTCTTTGTGCAATGACATATAGACAGCATGAAAGAATTTAATATTCTTTGAAGTCTCGATAAGAGTTATTGGAAGGTAAAGGCTCTCATCTCCTTTAGATACTTTATTAAATTCATGAGAGATAATATTGTTTCATTGATAACCTGTGTTCATGTTTGTTCCAAAGTTTAATTTCCTAATAATTTGTGAGAACATGAAGAAAAGTCTGAACAACAAGAATCATTTCCCTTCCTTCCATTGTCACCTACAGTTTTATCTCACTTGGAGCTACGCTTTGACAATTTTGCTGCCGCCCTCTGGAGGGGGCAGCATGCAGGTGTCTTTTCCCAAAGGGGAAAGCTATTAAAACTGTGCCTTAGAAAGAGATGGTCTTTCTGGAGATGTTACATAGAGAAAGAGGCATGGGGAAAGAAAGTCTTCAGCTATTGAGCCGGAAGGCATTGCTCTTTCTAAGAACTGGCTCTTCTACCTGTATTGGTGGATACTGAAGAAGTGCCTCATCCACATATGTGAAATCCTTTTCCTGAGGTACCACAGATAGTGATTTCCCAAACAGTTAGAGCTCAGAGACAAATGCTTATAGTTTTCATGCTGGACGTCCTACTTTAAATTTTTAGGGATTTCATGTACTTCAGTTAGGCTTTGTGGTAATTCAGAATTTTGGAAATTGAGTGTTGTGGTTCTCTCAAGAAAGAATCTAAAGTTTGGGGTTCTTTTTATCAAAGCCTAAAGAAGTATTTCTGGAGTTCTAATACAGAATACCAAAAAATAAAATTCATATTTCCAAATTATCTGTGAACCATCATATTTGTCTAGCAATAATATCAAGTGGTAAGAGGAAGATTAATTTTTTTTAGTGAAGATGAAAATTTTTTATAACAAAACAACTATCAAATATTGCTAAAAACACACTGCTTCATTGCTGAGTGAGGAATTTGGACATTGTTTTTAAACCCTAATAGAATTTAAAATACTTTTACTAAAATTTCTTTTTCTAGGATTGTACCTAGTGAATTTTCATTCTTTTTGATTGTAAAACATCTCACTACCTCATAAATTATTTGCAAGGTGCCTGGAGGTGCAGTTAAAGAGGGCAGACTTGTGTTATGAATGCATGTTTCTTAAAGCTCTGCTAATGAATTGGTTTCCCTGCAGGGTACAGGAGATAGTATTTCAGTCTAATGAATGGAAAGGATTAAACTTCAAGCATCTTTTTACTAAGAATGACACCACTTTTTACACAAGAAGAATAAGAAAGCTGAGGAAAGGGTCTGATACTGTATTGCTCTACTTGCCTGAGTAACCCCGTCCTTGAAAATGAAATAGGAACACTTCTAACCTGTAAATGTAAATTGGGGGAGGCACTGTTTGTTTTGTATCTGGAAGCACTGACACTTCAGTGGTATCTATTGCTCTGATGCTGAGGTCCTCTGGCTGTTGATTTCATTTTGAGCTGTGCTGCTACTGTGGCTGCTGGAAGTTCAAAGGGACACTGCTAGGAAAAAAAAAAAAGAAGACCGAAAGAAAAAAACCCCTACAATAAATCCATAAGGGCAAGTATTAAAACATTTTCAGAATTTTATGCAGGTTTTCTTTCAGTTGCTGTGTTGTGCTAATTAAGGAGAAATTTTCCATAGCTGGATGATAGAGGTAAGACTAGCATCATACTCCCAAATGAAAAGCCTGCTGCCATCATATAGCATTCACAACAATCTCACAATTTTCCACTGAGGATTCAGTAGCTTCGATATTTATGTCCCTACTGGCTCTTACTTAAGCATGGGTGTTTTTTTTCCTCAATGAGTGACTATCCTCTAATTTGGGAATTCTGCTTTACAAATACTTTGAAGAAGCAGGCCACTTGGAAGTCACATGTTTTTCAAAGTTATTCAAGTTATTAAGTTCTGAACATAAGAACTTCAGTTCTTGCTTATTACTGTGACACATGGTAAATAAGTGCATTTATACAGATACATATCATATTCTTTTAAAATTCTCCCTTCCCCTCCCCCCCAAAGAAAGAAAAAAATCCGAAAGTCAGATTTATGAGTCGTTTCCCCCCATCTTTTTCCCAGACAGAAACTCAAAGAGACTCAACCAAGTCCAAGCTACTGTACTTCCTTTCTTTCCTTTTTAACCCTTGGATTCATCAAACAATAAATCTTAGTTTCCTCTCTTGTTGTTTAGCACTTTTTCCTATACAGCTTATTTTTCATTCCTTTTATTTGTTAATTTCCATTCCAAACTGATAACATCATCCATTCTTAATGTCTTTTCTTATACAAATGTTTCTGAGAAAGAGCTTGATGGAGAAACAGTGTTGCTACTAGACAAAACTTTGTTACTGGTGCAAAGTAAAATGACTTCATATTTATTAGAGAAAGAGTGGGCATAGGATGGGGTTAAAAAAGTTACTAAGCAAAGTGTGTACACCACCAAAGATATGCTCTGCTGGGTTTTAGAGGCAGAAATCTGGGGGAGTAGCTCCCTCCTTGGGAAAAAGACTCAAAGTCAGAAAGAGGTCTTCATGACAATGGCTAGTAAAAAATGCAGAAAACAGCAGAAATGAGCAGTTGTATGATATGAAGAATTCATTCCTCATTAGTTAGTTAATGAGACAGTTTATTCTGCATATGTAATGGCCTTTCTTTTTCTTGCTTACGTGTCAGAAAAAACTCTGATTTGTTCTAATAACTTCATGAACCTAACATAGGAGTGTGTGATAAGTAATTGTCATGTGTGATAACTCATTGTCCAGTCAACAGGGAGTGCTAGAAACTCACTGCATGTAATAGGAACTCCAGGATTCTGAATCAGTCTTGGATTATCTCTATTCAAATTTGGAGATTACTCGAAGTTCCATCCAGTTCATAAATACAAGTTAAAAGGCACCATGGATGTTTCACATCTTCACAAAGAGAACTGAGTACAGAAAGGACAGAAATTAAAGGAAGAAAGATGTGATGAAGTGCAATATTTAATTACAGGATATTACTGTCATATAGAATGAAGGTAATAGCTATAGTAGATCTATCGATTTTTTAAATAGATATAGTAATGTGAAAGATCCTAACTCAAGTTTTAAAGGCAAGACAGAGTTAAGACATTAAACATCACTTCAGAATGGCCATGTGCCATTTCTTTCTGTTTTAGATCATCTCTTTGAGGAAGAAAAGCAACAAAGTATAAGAGAGTTTAGAGGTAGAAATACAAAAGCAGCTGAAAAGCACCAAGCAGCAGCTTTAGAACAAGTTCCAAAAGATAAAAAACACTCTAAGAACACTCTAGGAGTGGTTTAACAGGGAATATCAATAGAATGTTTCTAACTGACTTAAAATATTGAGGGATCTACAGCTGTTTTATGAGCTCAGTAAAACTCTGGATCATCAGATACTCCAAAAATATTTAGAGCTCTTCCTGTACAAGCAGTTTTCTACCCATCTCTCCTTTCTTCCTTACACCATGGACATGCAGAGAATTTTGTCCCTCACAAGCAAGTTTTGATTTCCTCTGAAGCTACTGCTCAAACTGGATATACCTCCAATCTGGAATAATGTATGATGCAGAGATAATTGAGCTAAGCAGTATCTAAGAAAAGACTATGTAGCAATGTTCAGCTCACCATTAGACATAATCTGCCTTTCTAGATTGACTTTAGACTTTAGACAGACTTAAGTACCTTTCTTTTCACTAACAATGTTAGACCGAATTTAAACTGTGATGGCAACATCTACATGCATCTGAGAGGATTTACCATTTCAGATTTTGACTAGTTTAAGATTTTTTATAATACTCTGTTTCAGTGATACTTTCAGTGTGTGATCTATCGCTACAAGGAACAGCAAATCAATTTTAAGGATAACTTGTTTTCAGGCATCTGAGGAGAAGTGAGATTCCATTAACTCCATCAATCACCTCCTGAATTGTTTTCCCCTTAGGAACAGTGAAATAACTTGGTGTCCTGATAGATCCTTAGGGCCAACATAGAAATAAACAGGAGGGAAAACCCAGAACAAAGCATTTTTTTCTTCATTATTATTACAGGAAAAATTATTCTTTATGTTTCAGATCCCCACCAAGATTTAAAGAGTATAACATCTATACATATATCTCTCTCTATTTTTCTGTCTTTCAAAGAGAATTAAGCTGGGAAACACATTTTTTTCTCATGTTTCTGTTGAGATCAGAGGTAATTTTGGCAGATACCTCATGTCAGTTAAAATTTATAATCTAGGATTTTTCAGTATCTGTCCTGTGCCCTTTCTGTTAACTCATTCTTGAACATAGTGCAGCACAAAGCCTATGCATGCTCATGTCTTATGTATATCTCTGAAGTTAAACATACCATATATTTCTAATTAAAATTGTTGACTTCTAAGTAAAGGTAGAGAGGATAGTTGAGTGCCTTACAGTTTGGGATGCTGTCTTTATCTCAGTAAAGTACATAATAAGACCTCAGCATCTAAGCAAAGCCTGTTTTTCTTCTCCATTATTGTTCTCTAGTAGGGAGAGGCTATTAATAACCTCTTCACTATCTACTTCATCACAGGTGGCTGTCATTGCATGGAAAGAGGAGGGATACAGAAAGGAGAATTATGTGGATGTCTGGAAAACATAGTCTATTATTAATGAAAAGGATGCTTTTATTTCTGCATTTCAATGTTGTTTTAAAATTGCCTCACAGGAGTGGAAAAAGTGATACCTAGAGACACTCTCAACTGAGGACAAGAAGCAATGAAAGTGGGTGAAATAAAAGGAACATTTCTTCCTCATTTTCTTTATTGAGACAGTATCTTACATAGAAAGATATTACTCAAGGAAGAAAAAGTATCAGTAGGAATGAATACTTCTATTAAGCAGAGTTTATAGTATCTCAAAGGACTGGAGAGATCATGCTGCCATTTCTTCCACCGAATTTCATGTTTTTATTTTCTGAATTATATTTTTTCTTATATGTCTTTCTTGCATTTTGTTGGTCAACCAAGATTAAATTTAATATATTTTGGATTTCGAAATGCTTATTTACAGTAATTGCAAACAGTTTCTAACACCAGTAATGTAGATAAGATGATATTGTCTTGCTATGCTGATAAAGCAGCCACAAAGTCTTATCTTTTAAAAGACAATGGGAAGTTTTATTCTATCATTTGCAAACAGTTGAACTCCAGATTTTTCACAAGGGCAACTTACCCACTTTTGTTTTAATCAGAGAAGTAGAGGAGAATGTAAAGTGAAAACATGGGAATGGCCAATGAGTCAGCAATTCCTACAGACCTTAAACTTTTACGAATTATATAATTTGATTTATATTCCCAGCAAAATAATGAACAACTGATAGATGTAGCTGTTTATGTGAGGTTAACACCCTTCACTGGAGATTTGCTGGAGACACCAGTGAACAACTGGTTAGGAAGAAAAAATTAATTTCTTTTTTATTTTTATAAGAACCAACTATGTATTTTATATTTTTTCTGCTTATCTCAGCTTTCTTGTTATTTCCCTAGTTATTTCTTTCTCTTTTCAATAATTACATTATTTTGTTCCCCCTTCAACACTGTCTCATAACACAGTGTTTGTGCTTCAGCACTTTTTCTTTCTTTCTTTTTTTTTTTCGTAAGTGTTGCCTCCTGGCTTTTTTTTTTTTTCTCCTATTAAGTATCCCATAGAGTTCAGTGCTGTATAACACCTCTTTTACCACACATGGTACTCACCCTGGCCAAACCCCAAAAACAACAACAACAACAACAAAACACCAGGAGCCATAATTCAGCTTATAAAACTGAACAAGCAACATTACTAAGTGAAAATATTAACCAAAGGGAGAATGCTATTGTACAGGCATGGAGATGGTGAAATAGAAGATTGAAGTATTTTATTTGGTGGGATTATTGAATAGTCAAGTTTTAAACAGCCACATAATATGTCTGTGAACTGGTAAATGCAGATACATTAAAACACAAGCTGTGAACTAAGGAATTTAGCAGTAAACTACTGAGTCAATTTCTGTGACTGTAATAACAAGTAGACGAAAATACTATAAAAAATTCTGTCACAGATTATTCCATGTCAGTTTTGTGATAAAGCATAATTCTTCATTTTCAGGTCTTTATCTTCTTTCTCTTATGCCTTCCTTTTCTCTTTTTCCCTCTGATACTTTTTTTGCATAACATCTTTTTTTTTTTTTTTTGGTCTAACCCTTGAGTTTTTTGTATGCAGCCACAAAGTACACTTTCATCAAATCCCTCCTTCTGAAGCAACCCCTCCTGCTCATAGTCAATAATACCTACAGCTCTTCCTTCTGAGTCATTTGCCCTCAATCTTGCTTGCACTTGCTCTTAAACTCAGTTGAGGATAATGGCCACATCTGGCAAGTGTTACCAGTCACATGAATGGATTCAACACTAAGTGGAGCCTGGACTTAATCTGTTGTTGGCCAGATTAGCTGAGCAGTTTTGTAAGGTTTGCAGAGCATACACCATTTCCTCTAGGAGCCTCACTCCAAAGGGATGAAGAGATGCAGAAAACACAGTAAATAATATCTCCTTCTAACAGCAACGATTCTGGGTATGCTAACCAGGATTCTGATATGCAAGGAAATATGTTGATACTCAATGTAAAGCATGTATGAGGGGTGGAAAAAAAGTTATTTTGACAATAGCATAAATAAGAGAAAGGTTCTCTTGAAAGACTGGAAGAGCAGTCAAAGGGTGCCTATCAGGAGAACGTGGAGCATTAGGTAGAGAATAGTGGGATACAGATATATCCAATACTGATGTTTACAGAACTGTCTAAGTAAATTCATCTTTCTACAGAATAAGTTTAAACATGTCTAAACCCTCACTGGGTCCTACCTCTGTGTCAGTAGAACTGTGTGAAGCATGGGTCAGAATCTGACTTTACATGTGTATAATTGCTAATTAAGTCTTTTGTAATAGAGGAGAAGGATGAGATGGTACATATCATGACTTAATTTAGGATTTGTCACAATCACAATGCTATCCTTATTAGCAATCTAGGGAAACATAGTAACTCTCGAGAGAGTGTAAAGCTGATTGGATGCCAACAGCCATTGACTTGCTTCCAGGGGGTCACTGTCAAAGCGGGAAATTGTATTGAATAACACTTGATCCTTGCCTTTGACAAAAGTATGATGCAGAAGGCATGCAGAGTGTTTAAACACCTACATGCAGCTGTGGTGACAATGCAAAAAGCAGCAAGGGCAAAATAGCATAAGGTTGCTATCATAATATTCCCTCTGCAGATTTACTGTATGTTTTATTCTTCCACACAACAAAAGCTGACAGAGACATTTAGCTATTTGTCACCAGCTAAAGGGAAAAATAAAAATGAAATGAATGAACCAATTAATAGTTATTAAATTACATAAAATAAAGTAACAAATCATGGTCCTTTTTTATTATACAGAGTTTAGTGGAAATTAAATTTGGAATTTTACCCCTGATGTAAATATCGAACAATTCTGCACCTCTGCAAGACTGCATTTTTTTTAATGAGTTTTGAAACAAGCACAAAACACAGCTAAACATGGTGAAATGCTGGTGTAGGTCCTGTACAATCTAACAGACTTTCTATGGTCATCTTAATAATGTAGTTAAAATCAGTCTTCAAATGTTTAATTTTATTTTGCAAGACATATGAAAACATTTTATTGGTTGTTTACAGTGTATAAAAGCATGATGGCACCACCGTTCCTAGTCATTAGGAAGGCAGGACATGCAAGAGGAGGTATAATATGAACACAAATCTGGGTTTCATCATGTGAATAAATTATGAAAGTGGTTTTGACTGCTAGATAAGTAAATAATGATTTAAATGAAAGTAGAGCTTGATAAGTGAGGGGAAAAAAAAGACTTGACTAAACTAGATCCATATAGAGATTATGTTTTAGCACTGAGAAGTTAATTGCCTAATTGGAATAATAAAATAATCCAATAGAAAAAAAGGTTAAAAACAGTTTTTCTAATTTTGCAAGCATGACAAAGTGATGAGAAAATATCATAATGTTATTACTGAAGTAGGAGAGTGGGAACAAATATTTGTCTGGATTATAATGGAAAAAGGATGAATTACATAATGTAAAAGAGTTCAATGGCTCTTAAATATTTTTTCCAATATATTTTTAATACATACTTTCTGGTATTCCCAAAATCCATTCTTTTATGTACTGTTTTGACAGAGGTTGGTGAAAAATGAGGATGCCATCACAGAAGGTTTAAGTGTACATTACCATCTCAAATTAAGTTAATAAGACTTGGTATAATGTCTTAAAACTTGAAAGATACCCAAGCAATAAGCAGCTGGAATCACCTCTTCTTTAATGGAACACTGCAGAATAAAGCACACCTAATCTCTGTACAGGTAGAATATAGCAATACATTTTACAGAATCCAGAAAAGATCTCCTGGAAATTCTGGTTTCAGTTAAAAACATCTGTGTTTATTTTTCAGGCAGTATTAAAAAAAAAACTTTGTATTTTTATTAGTCAAATTAATACAGTCTTCATCACAATTTTGTTTGTGCACAGTAATATTTTGAAAGAGACATTATTTTTCTGCAAGCCATCAGACCAAGGTCAGGTGGATCGTTGTAGAAGTGAAAGAGCTCCTGGTTTTGTGTCTCAGTGCATCTTGGTAGGTATCCCTGATCTAGTTGTTAGATCAATTCCTTTACTGCAGAGTGAAGAGTCACAAATCTTTAGAGAAAAGAGCTGGCAGAGAGGAGTGGTGAGGAAGGGACGTGCTGAAACAGTAAGAAAGAAATGAAAGATTACCTGATGGTCATATGGTGGTCACTGGAAAGTAAGTGATGTTTTTGTTTGCGATCTTTTTTCCCCTTCAGCAGTCAGGCAAAAGTAAAGGCCTGGCAAGTGTAGCTCATTTTGCCCAGAATTTGTGCTATATATAGCATTACTTCATCAGTTTTCCTGTTTGAACTCCTCAGTTGGGAGTCTAAAATATTTTTTGTCTTAGAGAGAAAATCCATTAGTATAATACTGGTTTATTAATGTGTGACTATGCTGTTACTGCCAAGGCCAAGAGTGGCAAAGGCAACCTCAATCTGGTTTCCCCCCAACCCTCTTTCCTTCTTCAGTTTAAGAAAATAGATGGAGCCATTGATTCACTGTATTATAATTCTGTCCTAATGTCTTCATAGTCTCAGTGTTCACTATGAACTTGTGTGGCCTTTCCACAGTCATAAAATTGTAAAATCATAGAATAGTTTGGGTTGGAAGGGACATTAAAGATCACTTTGTTCCAACTCCCCTACTGTGGACAGGGACACCAATAACTAGACTCCCATCCAACCTGGCCCTGAGCACTCCCAGGGATAGGGCATCCACAACATCTCAGGCAAGTTGTTCCAGTGCCTCACCACCCTCACAGTAAAGAATTTTTTTCTTAATATCTAATCTAAACCCACTCTACTTCAGTTTGAAATCATTTCCCTTGTCCTGTCACTACATGCCCTTGTAAAAAGTGACAGTCCTCTCCATTACATGTAGGGAAGATCTTTCTTTCTGACAATCATACTAAACATCTCATCTTCCTCATCCCTTGTCACAACAGCGTCCACATTGTGGCTTTGTGTGTAAAAGATTACTTATTTTTTGTCTGTTGTAATTGGTATCTTGTCAAATTTGCTACCTATATTCATTAGGGGAAAAGAGTAAACAGGATTATCTGTTCAAATTCTTCAAAATATTTATTAGTTTAGGAACTTATGAGAATAATACAAACTAAACAAATAGGTTTTGGTTTCTGTTATATCTTCTAGAGCTTCTCATATTCCATGCTTGTAAAAATTTTCTTTCTTTTTCCTAAAAATGCATCTTTCTGTCGTTTATTATTTTGTTGGGGTTTTTTTTCAGCTGATGGCTATCAGTAAGCAGATTAGTGTTTTATTTTCATGTTTAGCTTAATATTATCAGTATTTAATTTTCAATAGTTTATCTTTATTTAGACACCTACCCTATTTTCAGTGTATTTTTTCAAGTTGTTGTCAACATTTTCTGTATGGAATTTTCTCCTTAATGGAATAACTTCAGAAAGACATGTTTTGAAGGGCAAAATCTTTCAAGTGTGTTTTTCAATGCCTTTGTCTAGATTAAATTAGATCTGTACCTCGCTCTTCAGTTACTTATTCTTATAATCACCTGTTGGAATTTCTGACTGTGAACACTGAAAATGGTTATGTATTATTGTACAATTTTTCCATGTCACTTTTCCCTATCTTTAGTGTTTTCTTAATGTTAGATCATGATTAAAAGTTGAAAACTACCTTTTCTCTTCCTCTTTCCTCTATGTGACAGGCACTGCTAACCAAATCTGTACATAGGAGTAAGTGGCTCTGTTTTGAAGTTAAAATATGATGTATTTTTCTAAACACTCTTGTTTCATTGACAAAAATTACACAAGATTGTGGAATTGCCTTTTAAAAAAATTGCTTCCATCTACTGGAATCCATAAACTGGACCCATAAACTCAGTAACCTCCTCAGGGCTCAGTATTTGGGCCAGTCCTGTTTAATAATTTTTATCAATGATCTGGATGAGGGGATCAAGTTCATCCTCAGAAGGTTCACAGATGATGCCAAGCTGGGCAGGAGTGTTGATCTGCTGGAAGGTAGACAGTAGGAGGCTCTACAGAGGCATCTAGACAGGCTGGATCAATGGACTGAGGCCAATGAGGTTCCATAAGGCAAAGTGCTGGGTCCTGCTCTTGGGACATAAGAGCACCATGCAGCACTACTGGTTTGGGATGGAGTGACTGGAAAGGATCCCAGTGGAAAAGGACCTGGGGGTGCTGGTTAACAGTCGGATGAACATGAGCCAGCACTGTGCCCAGGTGACCAAGAAGGCCATTGGCATCCTGGCCTGTGTCAGAAATAGTGTGGCCAGCAGGACCAGTGCAATGATTACCCCACTTTTGGCACTGGTGAGGACACATCCTGAATCCTGTGTTCAGATTTAGGCCCTTCACTACATGAAAGATATTGAGACATTCTTCTTTCTGCCCAAATTCTTTGAAGTGTTTTGAAGGTGTATGTTTTAGCATTAACATTTAGATGTTAATACACAGTAAGAGTACAAAATATGGTGTGCTGTCTCTGAGAACCAGTCCTAGGAATGTCAAAGAGGAGGCTAAATTCAATGCTACAAGGAAGTTTTTCTGCTAGAAGTTTTGACAACTCTTACAAACTAGTCTTCCATAGACATTAGCATATGTTAGTGAGAAATTGCAGAATAAGAAGACCATTTTTAGTGATTCATGTGGCAGTAGCAGCACAGATACAGATTAACTTTAATGATGCTTTTAAAAATATTACAAAGCACTTACATGGCTTTTTACATGTGCATTAGGGAGTTAGATCTATTTGGTCTGCCAAGTAGATAGGTGCCAAATATAGCAAATAGTAGGTGTATAAAATGTACAAAAATGACTACTTTTCCCTTTGAAATCCATTTTCCAAATGTCTTGAAAACTAGTAAACAAAAACCCCCTTAGATAGTAATTTAAGTACTAACATATATATCATTGGAAAGGCAGCTTGAAGGTTTTAAATTTTTATGGAAGCTGAGATCAAACCTGTCACAGAATAACAATGCAGTTCTCCATTCTACTTGCTCCTAAGACCATTAGAGTTTAACCATCTTGTTTCCAAGGATAGTAGTGGTTAACTGATTAAATGCATTGCAACAAGCAGCTACAACTAAGCCAGCTAGTAATTCTATTGAAAAATGTGTAAAAAAATAAAGAATTTCAGAACCCCCTACAAAGGACTGTTGATTTCATGACTTCTTCCTGCACTATAAGAGCCCTTTGTAAATCCTGAAATATCCAGAATTTGATGGGTCTGACAGCGATGATGTGATGTAGGGAAAGGGTACATACATTTTCCCTTTTTTTTATCTTCTTTCATTGCAATGTGAAGACAAATCTGAAACAGAAATACTTAAGTAAATGCATCAGCTCAACTGCAAATATTTGTCAGTTCTACTTCACTGTGGACCCAAATGACAGCAGGACCTGCTGTGCTCAGTGTAAATACACAAGAGGGGAAGTAAGAAAAAGCCCTGTCCCCAGCAAATTGACATTTTACAAATATGCCTGCATAGCTGTTTGCAAACAAATACCTGTTTCAGCGCTGTTCTAACAGCAACATGCTTCGCTGAACCAGAGACTCCATTGGTGTTCTGGTTTCATGTTGTGCCTGCTGGATTAACCCTCACTAACATCTCACCTGAGGACTGTTCTGCATTTTACCCTAAGAAAAAAGATGAGAAAAAACAGTCCTTAAACAAAAGCTGTCCTGTATTCTGGAAGAGCATTAACAATCCATGTTAGGTTGATGCTGGGGTGGAGCACCTCCCCTGTGAGGAGAGTGTCTTGGGTTGAGCTGGCAAAATGCAAATTGCCCAACACAGTGTGTCATAGCTTCCCTTCCCCTGCTGAGAAAAGGAAGGAAAGGAAAAAAACTCCTCAAACTAGGTTTAAAACTTAAACTATCATCAATGAGATTATAGTAGTCATCATACAGTCAGAAGTCTAACTCATTAGTTGTATCAAGATTAACAGTTTAGTACAAGATGCAATATTTTTCCCAAATTTTTGGAGATGATAAAGCATATTTAAAAAAAACAACAAACCACAATCTTTTTACATAAACAAGATAAAATTGCATGTCACCTTTCTAAACTTTTTGGTTTTAGGTCTATAGTCTGAAGAATTATTTTAAAGGAACTTGAGCTATATAAGATTTAATTTTCAGTTGCTTCTGGCCTATTTATCTTCACAAGCAATAAAATAACCCTTATAATACTGAATTAAGATATACATCAAGTAAAGTTTTTGTTCTTAAAGACTTTTCAAAGTCAACAGAGTTTAAAACTTGCTTCCTACTAAGTGATATAATCATGTTTTCATATTAGTATTTTTATGAGCCAAAGAGTTTGTAAACTTACACTCCAGTATTCATGCTAGAATTGTAAGAGATGTGATGAAACATGATTTGAGCACCACTGACCAGAAAAAAAATACACACTGGGAGCAGATTATTTTCAAGTTACACAACACAATTTAAAATCTATGGGACAAGAGCAAGGTTCACTTATTTCTTTTACAGTGGTAGCACTTACTTCAGAAAAGTGAACATAAAATGTGATTTGTTAAATCTACACTGTTCGGATAGCATACCTGCTGTCACCAATTTGTAACCTGCTGTCACCAATTTGTTATCTATTTCTCCTAGGTTTAGGATACTCTGCTAGCACATGAAATATTTTCTTTTCTTCCAAAGCAAATATTTTCAATGCAACAGAAGTTTCTATTCTCCAACTCAAGCATTGGATAATATGAAAGCAAAAACCCTCCAAAGCCAAATTAACACAATCGTGTTTGTCCATTTTCAGCTTCATCTCGTTCCTTCACTTTCCTTTTTTTTTTCTCTTTTGCACTTTGCCATTATCTTGTGTCTTGCAGCGTTTGCAGGGTTTTTTTAAACTGCTGTCTCCTCTGAGAACCACACCAGTGATTTCTTTATAGTATATGCACAAAACCCCCTCTCCATAATGTCATTTCAGTCTCATGATGTGGTACCTAAACAAGTGAAAAAAACAAACTTTAGGGACTCAGTCTGATGGACCAAAATGAGGTTACAGCCAAGATTAATTTCTTATATGATATTTTGGAATAACATTCCTTAACTAATTCAGTACTTGCAGAGCAGATCCTTAAATGGTCTATGGTTACCACAACAGCAAATACGATGTTCATGTTATACATCAGAGGGAAAAAAAAGAAAAATGTTTTGTGCAGAAGAGGAGGTCTAGCAGGAAGAGGTTAGATGTGCTTAACCCTGCCCTTATCCAGCACAAGATGGTGTAGATCATGTCACCACCAGTGTCACAGGAGTGCAATTAAAATGTTTTCCCAGCTACAAAGATTCCCTGAGTCTACCTTTGCCACTTACATTTTTCTGAACTGTGCATTTTTCACAATATTTTCTATGTGTTTTGGATTTTCCCCCAAATGTGGTATCAATTACAAAATAAAAAGTTGGGTAATAGTAAAAACCAGATGCAATGACATTTTTGTGAAAAACTGTAGCTTTGAGAAAAGGCAGTAAGTGAACATATTAAAAAATAAATATATATAAATTCATTAGCTTTATTAATTCTGCTTTGAAAGCACTTTTTCTAGCTTATTTTCATGCTCACAGCAATAGAATTCATTAGGAAAAAATAACAGCTCAGGAATGAAATAAAAAATTTATATCCTCCTCTTGAATTTTAAAATGGATAGGAATTAAAACCACAAATTCTCTCTTAGGTTATGACAGATAATATAGCGATTTTATAGGTGCAGTTTATAGCATGAGGAATTTCATTAGGTGATATAGTTGTTTCAGTTGGAAACCTGTCACATAGACAAGCTTGCAAAATCAGGAAAAGCTGCTAGAAGTGCTTGTTTCTAACATGCCACAGCAATGACGCATCACCTTGGCCACTCTGAGAAGGTTTTTTGCCTCTTTACAAATAACTTTATTTTGCTACTGCCAGATTACAGAAATAAAAAAGCCCCTGTTCTCTAACATCACAGAGTTCCTTGTTGTCCCAGTGGGTAACACCTTCATTTGGTTAGGGAGAACGGGGGAAGTGTATGGGAAGGACCTGCTGGTGACTTTCCAAATCAAAGCATTTGATAAGGAAGACTTCTTTAATTAGTATGCTAATCATTTTTATTATGGATAATCATTTGTCAGATGCCTGTGGTGACAGGATAGGAGAAAGGACTTCTGAAGCTCACATGCAGCAAGAGAGAAGTGTGAGGTGGAAGAGAAACTGTGGGCAATAGCAGCCAAAGATATGGAGCACCCAAAACCTATAGAGCACAGAATAAAGGACAAGATTTATATATCTTTTTCAGGCACTATATTGCCTGCTGTTGATATTCTCATACACCATAGGCTTTCAACTCAGACTACAGGAGAATATCAGCAGCAGATAATAAAAAGCATTTCATACTGTATCAACCTTGTACTCACTTCATGCTTTGCTATCAGTTATACTATTGCTTCAGCATATCTGTCACCATTCCATACATTCAAAAGTCTATTTCTGCCTTAAAATGGACAAAGTCAGATTGGATTCTCCTGTAACTGAATCAGTTCTCTGTGGGTTAAATGAGCAATGGGACGTCTCCCTCGCACACCCATTTGTTTTAGTGAGTCAGACATACTAGTATAATGCTACAAAAATACGTACACTTTACTTCTTCAAGTTATAGATGGTTGCAATTTTAACTGCGCAGCTACTTAAATACATCTTCTAACTCTCTGAATTGCATGTAGTCATACAATTTTTCTGTAATGCACAGTGATATGTCACTGAAAGATTTCTGGATTTTTTTTGCCATGAATGCTGTCTGGCAGTGGTCTTGACATATATATTCCACACAAGTTATACAAGTGCTTATTAGTTTTATTAGTTAGTAGAAACTCAGGATGATCTGAAATGCTGGGTTCTACCTTCAAGCTATAGAAAAAAAAATATCCAAAGTTGTTAGTGGGACATTAATATATAGATCAATAGTCCTAAAAACTATTTGATACAATGAATGAAATGATAGTTTTTCTGTAAAGGAAGGTGAAGGATTTGACTTTTTCCCAGTGCTAGGCAGACAAAGCTACAAAAGCCAAGGGCTGCCTTTTAGTTATTTGGTCCAACTGAATCCATTAGAATCACTTATCAAATGGAAGACTAATAAAATGGATGGTGATTCTTCTCTCATACAAAATCTTGACATTATAGTCTTGGTGACAGAAAATTTAAAAAGACAGTTTGCTTAAATGATTATAGCAAAGTAATCTTAATATTGAAATATCAACGTGATAGATAAATACTGCTTTAATGTTGACTGACATTCTGTCTTGGAACATGTTGGCTTTAGATTGCCTATGAGTAAGAAAATAGTAAGAACATAAAACAGGGATTTCAGACAACATAAATTGGTATTAAGCAAACCAACCAGACAAAGGGTTTTCCTGGAAAATCCTTCAGAAATAAAACATTACAAGGTTGCTTAGGACTAACAGTACTTAAAGGATTTGATATTTGGGGCACTCTTTGTTTTTCAGGTCATGGTAAGAGATTCTTCCTCTCTTCCTCCATGTATCTTCCTCTTGTCCATCATATATAAAATATCTAACCTCTTCCACCCTTTGCTTCTGCATGTGTTAGTCTCACCTTAAATATTTATTTGCTTTGTACTTCTTTTCATCAGAGAGAAAACAAGAATCTTAAAATCTATTGTGAAATGATAACATTTCTGATAAAATTCAGGTAGCAAATCATTCTCTGGTACTGATTACTGCAGAAACAAAACAGTTCAAACAAACAATACTGGTGCCTACTTGCTGTAGGCTGCATAAATTACTCTAATAACTGAAAATCTATAGATTCTTACTATGCACCAGCCTAAAATATACCTTTGAGGAAAGAATATTATTAATTCCATTATTTGGAAAACACAAAATTATTCACCTAAGAATGGCAAACAAGGCCTGACTCATGATTCCCAGCTCTCAGCTCAGTACCTAAACATGGATATTTCCATCTGCTTCATGTTATACAGATGACATAATCAGAAATGTAACATAGTTAAAGAGGATATAGGGAGGACTTGAGAGAGACTGTCACTGAAGCATGGGGAGCTAAAGCCACTGCATTTGGCACAGTCTGTTCACTGGGTAGAGGTAATATCTCACCCTTTGTTTGAACCTCCTATCCTCTTTCAGATTCTTAAGTAAGGTCTGAACTGAAAATAGATGTACTGAGATACATGGAATGTCTCAAAGTACAATATGATGGGCAAAATTTTAATCCGTCTTTCCATTAAGGGCTAACTGCAATTTGTGCATATATGCACATACATTTTTCTATTTCTCTCTATATGCAGATATATATATATAACTTTCTTGGTGAATACATAAATCTTTATGAAAATCTGCATGTGTGAATTTCTAAAGGAAAATATATCATGTCAGTAATACAGACGTATACTTAATTGATATGAAAATTGTATAACTTTTTTTGTGCATGTTGATATGCACATACGACAAGCACTTTTTCTATTTTTTTGTTTGTTTTTGTAGAAAACAGAATATTCAATCCATTTTTGTATTATTTATTTTTAAATATAGTTTTCCACTGGAGAAAACAGGAATATTTACATATTTATTCAATATATTTTATGCCAAAAATTCATAAGTATGATGCTGCATCTCATTGTAATTCTATTTCTACAAGCAGTTGAGGTCATTATGTAGAAAATTCTGTGCAAAGTTATAAAGTGTGTTGGCTACATTTAGTATAAACTATAATAGGAGCTGGTAGAGATTTCGAGCCTTAGGCCATAAAATTCTACAAATGCAATCATTCTTCTGGTAACACTACCATTAACTCAGTTTTGGAAAGCTGAGTAACTAGGCACACTGGTCAGCTCTTAAAATTCAGTATATTTTGACAGTCAGCACATAATTGAATCTGAAATGTTTCATTTATTCTTTATCCTGTGTGAATGGAATGTCAAATCAGAATGACTTAACTGTGCATAAATTCTGACATTTTAGGGAGAATGACTATTGAAAAATCTCATTAAACTGTATGGCATTTTTCAAGTTTGGTAATAGTCTCCTCCAGGTTTGACTATAGACTCTTTGTGGATGGAGTTATGCCATAGCAGTGGATCAGCTGATGGAAAAGGTGAGGGAACAGGGTGTCGTAAGAGAGTCACTGGAAATACTCCCCAAAAAAGCACAGTTTACTTCTCTTAGAAGTACTTGCCTCCTTTTCCTACAGTCAGCCACAGACGTAGAGGGTTACAAGTTGACAGAAAAATTTGACTAGTTTGCCTTTACTACTACCATGTCATTCAGATTCAGGTTTTTAAAATGTTTATGCTTGGACATGAAGATACACACCTGCTACTATGTGTCCAAAAGCATCCTGTCTCTGAAGAACTTGTAGGCAGAACTCCTTGCCTTCCAATTCTTGTTCTGGTGGCTTCCATTCCAACACTTGGACCATGTGTGGATGTCAAATGAGGGAGCTGGAAAAAAAGAGTTACAAAGAGAGAGAAAGAGCAGAGCTGGATAAAAGACAAATTCCTACCTCTTCTTTCTTTCTTGACAGAAAATCTGTGCAAAACAGCATTGCATGAGATAAAAAGAGAGTAGATAGAAGAAGAAAAGTACTTCAGGATACAGCACAGACAAGATTATTATCAGAAATATGTCTATTCCAGAATGAAGACTGAGATGTGAGCACAAAGGGTGAATACATCACTGCAATAAAGCAAATATATTTGAACATTTTCAAACATATAAGCAGATAACAAATAGCCAGCTAATTACTTAAAAATAATCAAATGGCTAATTAAAGAATAAAAGATGAGGAGTACAAAAAGAAACATGTCCTTTTTTTCAGAGTAGTTTCATTCATAATACCATTTACAAGGCCATGAGGTTGTTAAAATACAGCAGCGTGGGTTACTTCAGAGCCTGCCTGAGCGCTGGCAGGAGAAACCTGTGTTTTGGTCGTAGCCAGCAGGTAAACAAAGGGAAGGCACCAACACTGTATGAACTGGCTGTAAAAACAACCCTTGGCAGCTGGTTGTACAGAGATGGGCCCCACAGCAAGAACAGCCCCCCATCCCAGTCATTGCTTGCTGTGATTCAGTGCACTTATTGCAGGCATCCCTGTGTGTCTGAATGCATAAGCTTGAAGAATAGCATCTGACTTTATGACTACAATATTTACAGGCTTGTCAAAATCCTGAGTTTTTTTGTACTATTAGGAAGAAGTACGTAGCCTTTGGGAGGGTGGAGGGCTCCATTTGAAAACAGTTAACAGAAAGATGCAACAATGAAAAATGGGCAGTAAAGAGGAATCAGACTGGTGAATCCTAGTTCTTTGTGGTAGAAACTGATAGCTGTCAGGTTGATCACTGATGATGACAATGGCCACAGGTCTATGTAAAGGAGTCCCAGAGTCCCATCACTCTCAGTATCTCAGTGACTTGACAGGTATGCGGTTTTTGAAACATCCCTGAGTATGACTCTGGAGGTAGTTGAAGAACTTATTTGAAATATCAATCTTTGATGAACAGTGGGAATTTTTTCAGCAGCCTAGAGAAAGAGAAGGTTTTATGTAAGTTTTTCAGCTTCCTGACATAACAATCAAAGATACTCTAATAAAAATATTTTTACCTTTCCATATATTTTAAATGTTTTAATTCACTCATATGGCTATATAGAAATGAAAAACTGATATTTAGTCTACTTGTAAAAAATATGCAAGTCAGCAAATTTTATACCCTTCTTTCTTCAACAGTATCATATTCCTATTGATTACTTTTCTATCTTATTTTTCTCAATAATAAATTATCAAATAACTTGTATAGTTATGAAAAATGCTGTTGGGGCTTCAAATTTACTAAGAGGATTTCAGCTGACCAGCCCCACCTGGAGTCCCCACCCACACACCTGGACACCTAGCCTCTACCTGGGCTCTGCCACAGGCATTCCTGTGCCCTACTCAGTCTTCAGCCCTGCGTCTGCCTCTGTCCTATCCTGGGACCTCTGGTGTAGTCCTGTCTCCTGCTGGTACTGGACTGGAGCTCCTGGAAGGACCCTGAGCCCAACTCTATCTTGCTTGGGACAGTCTGAGGCTGTCAGCAGCCTGTGCTGATGGCACAGGCTCTGCCCAGTCTGCTCTCACCCCATGCTGCAGAACTGTGTTCCAGCCTGGAGAAGCATTGCCCCAGTGCCCTAACTTCACCTTCAGGATAGTTCTCCCTTACGAAGCAATCCCAAGCCACATGATTCCTGTCAAGGTTTTAGGCATGACAAAAAACCAGTACTCTGTTTTGTGCTGCAGAATTGATCTCATTTCAGTGCAAGCTGTGTAGAGGATACTTTGAATATTAGAAAAGGCTAAATAAAATATCTGTTATATTCCCATCTTTCAGTGCATTTTTTAGGTACTTGGAATTAAACATATTTTGTACTTATGGAATTCCCTGGATTTTGTAAGGCGGCAGCATCTTGGGACATGGAGTTAGATTTGAGTAGAATGTTCCACATACAAATTTATACAAAATACAGAAGTACAAGAAAGTTTACAAATAGTGAACTTTAAAGAAAAGTTGCTGATCTGTGCAGTAGTACTGTAATAATTCTTTAGCAAGGCAAGTAAAGTCTTCTTGGGAGTATCTTCAGGAATCTCAGAATATTGTCTAAGTTCATGTTGTGATATATAATTATATGTCATAAATTCTTAATGCAAAATTCTGATGTAGGAAAGATGCCAGACCTGAAAGACATTTAAAGAAAGAACAAATGAAATAAAAATGGGAGTGGAGATATCAGTTGAGGAAACAGTAGCCAGCTGAGCTGCCAGGGATTCTGTAAACACAGCATCCCATCCTGGGGCCTCCAATGCAGGGTTAGTTGTCATGGAAGTGGGTTCAGCAGTAGGACTCCAAGCTGGACAGGGGCTGGAGAAGTTGTCCTACCAGCAGTGGCTGAGGGAGCTGGGATTTTCAGCCTGGAAGACAACTTCAGGGGGACATAAAAGCAGCCCTTCAGCATCTACAGTGACCATCAAGAAGACAGAGATACTGAAGAAAGTTAACTCTACCCCAGCCAAAACCAGCACAGTACTGCTCATGGAAGTTTCCTTTCCTGACGTGCTGAAAGCTGGAGAAGTCTTCAGGTGACAAATACAGCAGCGCATAGCGGCAGAGTGAAAGTCAGCCGGCAAAAATTGGAATGAGAGATACTCAGGTCAGATGCAAGGAAAACCTGGTCCCCATGAGGATAGCCAAGCTGTGAAGAGACTGCCCAGAGATGTTGCATACTCTCTGTCCTTGACAGGTTTTGAGATTGCCCTGAGCAATCTGGCTTGACCTCAGAGCTGGACATGCTGGGAGTAGAAGATTGGCCTGGAGACCTCCTGGGGTCTTGTCCAGCCTGGTTGCTTCTTTGATCAAACTTCATTTCTCATTTAATGAATTTATATAATAGCTGGAAACATTATGGTTAATAATATATTGATATCATAACATATTTGTACCAATATATCTTATATAACTCAATGAAATGGATGTAAGTATCAGTGAAATGCTTCATTTCAGACGGACTCCACCAATGTTGGTTTGAGCCTATAAATCTAACATAGGGACAGAGAATGGGCAGGAAGGCGATCAAACAGAAAACTAAAAAAGTATACACTCAAAATCACAGATGGAGAAAAAACCCCAACTTTGTATCTTTCATTTTGGGCTGAAGACAAGTGGAGGAAAAAAAAATGAAAAAATAAAGGTTTTAAGTCTCAGGACAGTACTTTTCAAGACACATAAAATATTCCTCTGAATTTTCAAAAGTGGTATCTTGGATTTAAAGTGAAGTGGCTGCACGGCCATTTTAGGTTTAAAGTAAGAATTGGAGCAAATTTTACTGCAGTACCAGGATAGTTTACACATACTGAATATTCAGGGTGTGACAGCTTAATATTTGAAAATTCTAATAAACTATTTCCTGAGAGTTATGCAGGTGACAGCAATCAAACTATTTTACTATACATTTTGTCATCTGAAATATTCTTCAAATATTTACAGATGTGGTGGGCTCTGGAAGAAGGGTGGGGTATTAAAAATATCTTTGCCAACCTCCAGCCTGAAAAATCGGCAGCAGTTTGTTCATTCACTCACGACTTCTAGGGGATTGAAGTTGGTTTTTTTTTTTTTTTCTCAGTGCCTCCCAAAGCATTAATTTGCTGCTCTGGGTTGTTTAGAATTGGCCCATCCTCAGGAGGACGATCGGGGAGACATGTCCCTGTCTCAAAAGCACAAGTATAAGAAATTCAGTCCCCTTTTTAAAATAAAAAAATCAGCAACTAAAACTGTCTGAGCAGTTTAACGTCATCCTTTTTAAAAGGCTTTAGACCCTTGAAAAAAACCCCCAAAACACCCAAACTAAACAAACAAAAAGGCAACCAAACAAACACGGAACAATGACAGAACTTCCCGCTTTCCCCGCGGCAGCCGCGTCCGTGCGGCCGCGCTGGCGACAGGGGGCGCTGCAGCCCCGCGGATCGGCCGCCCCGAGCCCCGCCGGGCGCTGCGACCCCCATACAGACCCCTGACCCAGCTCACTTCGTGCACCATAATGCCGGGAGGCTGGGGGAGGAGGAAGAAAAAAATGGCAAAAAAGCGCACTCTGATTCTACCCCCTTCCCCCAGAATCAGCCCTCTGGCTTATTGCAGTTTTTTTAATCCTCATTGCACTGGTGCATGTAGTAGTTTAAGAGATAGAATTAAATTCAAGGCTTTTACTGTAGCTCCTACCATTAAATGGTGCAAGCTTTTTTCTGGAATCATAAGACAAAGACGACAATTGACTTTGCCTCTTAATGTATTCATACCTTGATTTTTATTTATGTATTTATATATTTAAATTTGTTACATTTCATTGTAGCTTGGAATGCATTTTTTTCTGATGAGACAAAACAATATCTTTTTTAATAGTGTCTTTGGACTGAGTCTATCTTTTGGGTTACTTTCTGTTGTAAGATTCTGTTAGTAGAAAGAAAATCCTGTGTAGGAGCTGAATTAGTATTATTGCCAGAGGAGCTGCTATACTACAACCTTTTTTTGAAAAACCTTTTTGTTGAATTTCTGCCTCATAACGAAGCAGTGTACTTGCAAACCACTTGTGATCGCACCCCTAAAAATAAATTGCCTTTTCAGATATTCTGGTTTTTGGTTTTTTTGTGGTTTTTGTTTTGTTTGGTTTGGGTTGGGTTTTTGTTATTTTTTTTTTCAAATAACAGTTGACAAATAGTGTTGCAGATTTACTGGTGACCACAAAAAGAAGTAGGGAATTATAAGGATAAAGAATTTCTGGCAATGTTATTTCCCTCCCTTTTTCTTAACACCAGCTGTCTTCATTTTCTTCTAAGTTTGCCTCACAGATGTAGGATGCAACATAGGCAGCAGACTTACAGTGAGGCATATTCTAGTCTGGATTTGACCTGATTCAGGTTTTCATGGGTTCAAATACACTGGGCTGCAAGCAATGGACATTAAGCACCCATGGCTCTCAAGCAACTCTGAACAAATGTCTTTATTCAGATCAGTAAAGTAAATTAGGCTCAAAATGTATGAGATTGCTCATATGTATCAATACAGATTAAAACAAAAATATGGATTTCATCCAACCTGCCTTCTCTTTACTTGTCTTCAGCTACCCAAATGCACTGTCAGTACATCTGTTGTGGATTGTCTGATTTAATTTTGCAGCTTCACTGCCTAGCGAAGGCTAATTGTGCATGTGAAACTCTGTACCCCTCTGAGGTGGTGCCAAGAAAATAGAAATCTATAACCCTGGTTCCACAGCTATACCATCTCATCATGCACAAATCAAAAAGGTCAATCTTAGAGTGTTCGCTGGTGTCTGCCTACAGTCAAAGCAAAGAGGGTGAGTGCTTGCTAAACGCTAGGTAGTAACAACTGAAGGTGAGTGCTATCTCTGATCCCCAAGTAATTACACTGCTTTAAGGTTTTTGATGTAACATCAGAACTGAAAACTGACATTGATTAATGCATGTATTCCCTTAGCATTTAAACAGAGCCATTTTCTGTGTGCTAGCACTAGAAATAGGTATTCGCAGTCAATGTAGTCTTTCAAGACCCAGGAGATATAACCACCATTCTTCATTTATACTAGTTGTGAGAAATTGTTTAAGCTTATTTGACAGACTAGATCAAACAATACATGCTTCCACCTTCTGTGCTTGACTGGACATTCATAGGTCAATGAATTCATGTTAACTCATTTATATGAAGCTTTGAATGCAGAAATGTATGCCTAGTGTGGGGTGATGGGCTGATTAAGCCTTGATGAATTGAGGGAAACGCCTCAGCCCCCTGGAGGGATGCTCCCAGCAGAGAACAAAAGCTTTCAAACTGTTAAGAGTAACATAGGGTGGAGTGTTGTTAAATAATGACACGGCCTCCCTTTGTGATATCTTCTATAGCCACTCAAGGAGCCACCACCCTCAGGCATCTGCATCACCCCCCAAAAAGATTGACTTTAGTCACACAACCACCTGAAGAAAAAAAAAGGTATAAAAAGAGATGCAGTTTTAACTGCAGGAGAGAGGGCAAAATGCAATGTCTCTGTGAGGGTAGCTGCTGCAGCTTGTCCTGCCTTCTCCTACCTCCTGGAACAATGTAGGGGTAAGAAGACCATGCGCTTTCAATTTTTCTGTACTTTACTTTCTTAACTTTACTTTCTTCTACCTTGATACTAATAACAGTAACTTGCTTTCTTACAAAGCTTATTCCTTTATACATTCTATCTATGTATATCTATGTATTTTTGAGAACCAGCGTAATGCACTGAGGTGGCCATAGCCTCAGGCCTTCATGATTTTTCCAAATATTTAAAACTACTTTATTTTAAAACTGTTACAACTATGAATTTAAGGCTGTATTTCAGGCACTCCATGGCATGCCAAGGTAAGCTCTTTACTACTTTTCTTCTGGGAGCTGCCCTTCCTTTCAGTTGGCCAAACAAGCTGTCTGTCCCCAGCCATGATTTGTCTGTCTACTTTTGCTTCATGTTTACTTATTCCCCTTTGATAGGAGTAAGGTTCATGCAATGTGACATCTCCAAATCATTTTTAGAACCAGGCAATTTAAGGGAAAAAATGCAATCACTATTTAAATGCTTACTAAATTTAGTAGTACAAAATAAAAGACAAATATTTTATAAGCACCTAAACAGTAGCTTAGCTCCAAGAGGTTCACTGTCTGGTTCAATCATTTAAAAAGTTTACAGGATATTTTTATATGACTGTTTTCCTCTATATGGTCTCCAAAGAACAGGCTCTTGATATGGGGACAAACCTATTTCTCATGTATACCTATGTTTCTCTGACATTTCATTCAAATAAAATTTCCCCTTCCCTGTTTAGGGATATACATAATAGAGTTCATGATTTCCTTGATTAAAAGTATCAATTGTCTTATTTCCCTAACAGGATGGTGGTTACCAGTGCGTAAATGCCACTGTTGTCCCTTATCCGTTGACAGATAGTAAAAAAAAAACTTTACTGAATGCAAATGCAAAGCCTAAGGACTGATGTTGCAGTTAAATGGACTATAAATGGGTAACTATCCACAGTCAATGCAGTGCTGTATATATACTACCTTAGTGGAGTTTAGAGCTCCAGTAGCTGAGCAGGAGGTTTTCAGGAGAAAATACAATAAGAAAAATTTGATTAATTAAATATCTCAATGAATTTTTATGTGTTTTGACAACTTTTGTCTGGAAAGGCTTCTCTCAGCTCCAGGATGGGAAGAGTATTTTGAAAAGGAATACAGTTCAGTAGAAACACACTAGTGATTTTTCTCACCAGCTTTGTACGAGCATCAAGTTTGACTTCCTAGTATGCCACTGTGCCACGTATCTTACACTTTTGGCCATCTCAGACTTATTCTACTTCAAATATTCTCACTTTCTGATTAGATATTTAATGGGGGAGAGGACAAAAATGCAGACTGGACATGCCCTCTATGTCTTCATATGAATGACAAAAATGACTACAATAAAATCTCTTTGAAGGAGGAGGCATTTAGACACCCCAGCTCTGGTCATCTAATGAAAATGCATTTTTCCTTGCAGATTGAGAGGTACCTCCAGAAACATATTCAAAGTACAAACCTGAGTTGTTTCCTGAACTCCATGGCTGCTGGTGGTGTCTCCATCCCCAGGGACTAAAGGCAGCTTTGATTAACTTACTCATTTAAGTTTCTAATGTCACATGGATTCAATCTACTTTTTATGCAACACCTACTGTGGGAGAGCACAAGGCTCAGAACTACAGAAAGAATTCAGTATCTACCTTTCTTGTTTAAAGAGACAAGCCCATTGATATCAGTAGGAGTGGGGCACATAGATATTGTATCCTCAAATTTGCTGGGTAGTGCTAACATCAAAGCAAATTACAATTTCATGTCTCCTTAGATTTTTATCCATCTATGAACTGTCTTTATCATGTGAATGTAAATTTATTGTCGAAATATATGGTCCTCATTATTTCTTTTTCTCACTTAGCCTGCCCATTTTTTCTGACAGGTGTTTCTTAGGTTCTGCTGCAGTTTGCTATCCCTTGTCTTTATTAGCATTGTGTTTGTCTGTGTATAATCTGGTCTTCGTCATGGTTCTGCTCCTTGGCTAGTAACAGTTTGGTAATCCACAAGCCAGCAGGGCTTTTCCTTCCTCGGAGTCTTGTGCATGTCAGTCCACTGCCAACGCAGCTGCAATTACCCATTGCTGATGCACAAGCAGAGAAAAGCTGTCTGGGATTATTAGCTCAGGCATTGCTTCCCCTCCTACATGAATTCAAATGTAGGTGTTGCGTTGAAGGGCCTGAAGTTGTGCTGACAGTCCTTGTTTTGTGAAATAATTAATTTGAATGCTTGGTGTTGCTGGTTTTTTCAGGAATGGTAGTGATGTCAGTTATCAGGTTAGATAAGTAAATTCCTGACGTCTCTCCAGAAACACTAAATCTTTAAGAAATGAACTGGGCTACTCATATTATTTACAACAAGAAAAGCAAGTGCGGAGACTGTGACTTACACTTGTCAGCAATGAGCACCTAAATGAAGCAAGAGAAGGTCCTGTTTCCAAGATAATGGGTTTCCCTACCAAATACATTTGTTTCTAATGGAAGCTGAGGAATAGATTTCATAATACAAGGAAAGACTTGTGCTTTTAAAATAGAGTTTTGATCTAGAGTGAATAGAGATTTTAGGACAAAATGTCCTGTAAAATAAAACTTTCACCCACAAAAACTTGAAAAGGTTTTATTTTGTTAAAAAGGCGATACTGGATTTTTGTGTCAACTTTAAGTGCACATGCCTAAAAATATACATGCGTATAATTGTCTAAGAATTTTACACAGAGAGGTAGTTCTATGTAACATCAAAAAACATTTTGGAAATCGCAAAAATAAAATGTCGTTACTTTTTTTTCCAATGCTGCTATAGAAATGTTCTAAAATATTTTGTCCAGTAAAGCTGAATGGCTTTTATTATATAAGCAGTAATAGAACTTTCTGTCTTATACTCTAACCTGTAGCAATTTATCTAAACAGAATGAATAACATTTCCAAAGTAAGACTAAAACTTTGGGATTCTGTGGAAAGTATGTTAAATTGTTGTGAATTTTAGTTTGTAACCTTTATAATAAGAAAGAACTTTCAGAAAGCATTTGCTGAGCTATTTATCTGCCTCACAGATAAATTTTATATATATATATATGTATATGTATGTATATATATGTTTGTGTGTGTGTGTGTGTGTATATATATATATAAGGTATGCACACAGGAGATGTGGAGCAGCCCAAATCCTAGGCTCAGACTTGGCAGATGGCTTAGAAAAAATAAACCTTGGACTAAGCACACCCAGAATGCTGGAAGTATTGTGATTTCAGTGAAATTTATCCCTTGTTCTTCTCTGATGTCATATTCACTCAGAATTCTCTGTCTTCTCTTTACCCTTTCGGTGCTCAAAGTTGAGAAAATCAGTGTGGAATTGCCAGTTTGGTTAAAACTTCCTGCTAAG
>JAOXXN010000471.1:50334755-50346971 GCA_026770055.1 Myrmophylax atrothorax
GCTTAAACATGGTCTCTGAGAAGTTCTTTCCTTCCCCTCTCTTCTCCTCGGTGTTGGGGTTGGGGGGGGGGAAGCTCCGACTTTCTGTCTTGGAGGGTTGGCAGTTTGCCAGCTCAAACCAAGACAAAACACTACAAAAAGGCCCTGAATTTGGTCTTGTAGTTGTTAGAGGACATTTTTTTGCTTATACTGCATTTTCTGCTGTGAAGTGACTTAAACATTGTCAGCCAGGCTGGCGTAACTCAAGACCTGTTGAGTACTAACAATTCCTACAGGTAGTACAAGAAATGTGTTCTATAAGAGTGCATGTGCTGTGATTTGGGGATCTGGGGTGATGGCCCTGGTAAGCCTGGATGGGTGGAGGGAAATGCCTCAGCCCCCTGGAGGGGTGCTCCCAACAGAAGACAAAAGCGAGGCAAACTGATAAGTGGTCAGTGTTACCGGAGAATGGAATGTTATTAAATTAGCATGGCCTTTCTTTGCCGCACCCTGCCTTTGCAGACTCAAGGAGCCCACTCCCCCTCAGGGATCTGTATCATCCCACCAAAAGATTGACTTTAGTCACACAACCACCTGAAGAAAAAAAAAGGTATAAAAAGAGATGCAGTTTTAAACTGCAGGAGAGAGGGAGAAATGCCATCATCTCTGTTGAGGTAGCTGCTCCTCCTACCTCCTGGAACAATGTAGGGGTAAGGAGACCATGCGCTTTTTATTTTCTATACTTTACTTTCTTACAAAGCTTATTCCTTTATACATTCTATCTTACATCTTATGCTAACAACTACCTTAATTCTTACTTTATAAGCATCTCCTTTACTAACTGTGTTTTGCCACCTTAATACTAATAACAGTAACTTGCTTTGCACTTTGCTATCTTATATTAGTTACTGCTTTTTTTTTGCAATGTGCAGTTTCTTTTTCAACATGTGTGCTGATAAGAAGCAGCTCTGTTCTTTCCTTTTGCTATGTGTTACAGAAAGACAGTGGTGTGCAAGATATTTAACTGTCCTATGTTATTGAAAGAGTGTCTAGATAAGTGTTTTAGATGGCTGTGTTTTTAATTAGTAGTTCTTTGTTGCTAGTTTTTGTCTGTTGTGCAAATGGGACACACTGCTGTATCGTAACTTGAGTTTGGTGTGTTTGTCTCTGTAAAATGTGTTTTGTGCTGGTTTCTTTTGGGGTCTTTTATTATCAATTAAATACAATCTTGCAGCTAAACGTTATCAGCGGCACAGCGAAACCCACAATAACTGTCACATATTTGTATTAATAAATGTTATTTTGGGAGCTGCTGTGGGAAAAGCTCTTTTCTAGCTATTAAGTGTTGGCTTCATATCAGAGGTTAGAAATCCTTCCAGCCTGTGTGCTATCCCTGTCAGTAGGCAGTGCTGGGTTCTTAAGGTTTTAATTTTTCTGGAAGTGCTTGTTTAGCTGATAAGTTCTGCCTGGCTTAAGTGTGGCTTCATATCAGAGGTCAGAAACCCTTCCAACTTGTGTGCTGTCCATAGTTGATAGGCGGTGTTGGGAACATAAGGATCTGATTGTCTGGAAGCGCTTATAGGTAATAATTTCTTACTAAACAGTTAAGACTAGAAATCTTTGCATTTCTGTCTCCCTCCTCCCTTTCACGTGACACCTAGGAAAGTCAAGTGCCTAAGAGAGGACACACAATACACAGTAAGGTACTGGAGCACAGGAGAATGGCACTGAGAGTTGTAAAATAACAGAAATTAGACCCAGAAAGGACGTTATTTATCCTTTTCCATCTGAAACATGCTTAACATCTAAGAAAGAAAATTTACTCTGGGTGCCAGCTTGAAAGATTTTTGGTGGAACGATCAAGGAAACTGTTATTTGCTTTCTGCAGCAGTTCAGAAGCTTCCTCATTCTTTGTAAGTAAACAGATGACATCAAAGACATCTGACTCCATCACCACCTTCCTCCTCATAGAATCAATAAACAGTGCCCTGAGCTTTGACCAAGTACTCTGGTCAAAGACAGTAAATTTACTCTGTGAAACTTCATCTTTACCTTGATTTCAACAGATGATTTCAGTATTTTTCTGCCAGACAAAGGTGACTAGTCATCTTCACATCTCAGGATAGATGTCATAGTTGCCAGTAGTGGATAAATGAAAACTGCAGGATAGTGATAATTCCCGGCATTAACTAGATCCTGACTTTGGAACAAGATCCTTAAGCTTTATATCTTGCACCATCAGTATCTTAGAACTGATTAGACTTTGTAATGCTATATGCAAAGGTTTTTCTTGATGCTACTGCCTTTAGATTAGGTGATTTCTGTTTATGTAAGTGTATGCCTTCACCAGCAATTTCAATGGAAAGTGTTTTAGGGCCTCCTCATACAGGAGTGATCAATGTTGGAAATATGTGGAGCCAGTTCCACGTGTGTTAAAAGCAGATGGGAAAACTCGTGTCATGATTTCAATAAAAAATAAGGGGTTTAACTCTGCCTACTTTATAGGGGAAAAAAAAAAGGAAAAAAACCCTCTTTGTTAAATAATACCTTTTCCTGATTCTACAGAACTACTTTAAAAATTAATTACAATTTGACAACAATCTCCCATTTCTATGTACAATTTTTTTTCTTTTTCACCAAAGCAGCCACTTGTACCAATAATGTGTTCACCTGGTGCAGCTGGCTCGGCTTTTCATCTCTGTATTGCTTGCTGTTTCTTGGAACTTCTTTCCCCTGACACAGCTGCAGTTTGCAAAATACTACTATTCCTTTATTAACTCTCCACCTCCTTTAAATATGACAATTCCACAAGGTATCCTCATGCTCTTACAGTTGTTATACTCCTTTGACTGCTGCTTTCACAGACTCATGCTCTTAAATACAGCCTATAGTAGACGTTTCCTGTACTCCAAAACTGCATGTGTGATATAATAGCTCGGCAATATCTTTTGCCATATGGAGCACTGCAAGCTGTCATGAGCAGCACTGCTGTCCACGAGAAATCATTTCAAAGGTGCACTCTTTTGAACATATGTTAAATACTCTAGGATAGAATAAGCATCATATTAGAATTTCAAATGGTGAAGTTGAACTGATTTACCCCAGTGGGGCATCAAATTCTGTGGGCATTTGTTTTGTTTGTTTTTAATAGGCATATACTCAAAATTACCTAGCAACTAAGATAAACTTACCAGATTGTTCTGTGTCTAATAAAACTTGCAACTTCCATTACTGCCAGGAAGAAATGTGGTTCTCAGCTACAGTAGATCATGATATAAGCTGCACAGAAAATTCCTGCTTTATATTTTTTCTAATCTGTAAGGTCTTACTTCCTCAAAAAGTGATACTGTGTTTTCAAACATAAATACAAGAAAACAGCAAGCAAGTTCTAAAATAATACTGCTCTAAGTCTGCTATATTTTATGTCACTTGAAAAAAGTAGAAATTCTTCAGTCAAAATTGTGAAGCTGAGGGAAAAATGGTGGAAGTGCATTCGGTAACATATAAGCTTATTAATTATTAATATGATTTAAATAATGGTGACTCATGTTCTGTCATTGTCAAATTTTAGCTTGAGGGGAGCTATTGTGTCACCTTCATAGTGGGCTGCCTTTCTTTTTCTTTGGTCTCATAGGATCTTTTATTTCCTTTCCTATCTTGTTTCATTTTTATGTGTGATGCAAAATAAGTGTAGAGGATCCAAAGGAAATTATATCTTCATTAATTTAAAAAATTGTCTCAAAAACAAACAGAAAAATCAGGAGATTTAAATAATAGGAAAGATAAAATGACAACCAAATATGTATTTTTTCTAAGATAAAATGCATACCCAGAGGAAAGATCAACAAATATATATAGTTTAATATGTACGGGTTTAGGCAAATTAGGGTGGAAAATCTTAAGCAATATAAATTAACAAGAAAAAACAGGTGTTGAGCACTAAAGAGCTAATTCCAAAGGAACTGTGCTGATACATACTGCAAATATAGCTAAAATTTATTTGCACAAATGTATACAATTTAATTTGGCAAATAGGCAGGGCATTTACCTCACTTTGTTGCCCCTGGCACAGATAGACTTTGTGATGTAGAAGGCTAAAGTTGTCTTTATTGATGATTCTGAAAATGAGCTCTGTGTGCTCCTGAGTAGTTGAAAAGGTCATAATAAATGCTCTGTATTTATTCTGTGCATGCTAGTCCTCAAGAAATTTTAAAGCTGCAAGTGATGCCTGTCATTGTTTCAGAAAGTTTTACTGACCTAGCCTGATTTCTTTTGCATGTCCTGGACTATGACATTTCACTGAAATTCATTACTTGACACACTCTGTTAAGGCATATCTTTTAAAAAGACAACAACTTTGGTTTTGAAAACTTAAACTGAATGGCAACCATCGTAACACAAAGTCATTTAATTCAGTATTTAATTATCCCCACAAGTTGGAACAAATCACCAAGGAAATTAACCCATGTTATGTACGAAGTCCATTGTGTATGTGATGAAAGGCATTATTCCCTGAGGAAATAATGAGATCCAAGGAGTAAGAAATAGAAGATGAAATCTACTTTATACAAAATTATTGTTCATTGGTACTAACTGATCCATGGCACATTATTTTGCAGAACAAAATATTATCAGTGGGTTGACTGTGGACTTTTTAAGTAACAGCTTTCTCCAAGTTCTTATAAGTTAGGCTAGTGACTATAAAATTTGTCTCCACTGAGCCTTCTTATTTCACTATATATATATGCAATGCATATATTGTAATATTATATTTATATTTTTTATAAGACTGTCTTAAGGAGGGGAAGGATGCCCAATATGTTGAAGGATGACAGGGAATTCAAAGTAAAAAACAAAAGTTGAGTTGGTAACTATGTTGTTATTAATTTCTGAAATTTTTAGTGCAATTGTCTGAATGTTACATATATCTTTGTTATCTACATGTAAAATATTTTGGAAACAAAGAAAAGGATTGCATTGTATTGTATTTTGTTATCCAGCTTGGAGACTCCTCCCACTAATAGGGCAGATATTGCTAGCATATATTTAATTAAATCTTTTAAATATGCCAATCTAACTCCCCCTTTCTTGCTGACCATTAGATAAAGACATAGTTTGTTGTTTCTGAAACACTATAAACTTATAGGAGTGAACCCACCCAGTAACTTACAAGCAATACAAAATACCTAAAAGTATGAAAAAGCTTTTTCATAGTTTGTCAGCTAAATAAACAGACACATTTTCCAACATTTCTAAGGTTTTGAAATATTAGAAAAACAATTAAGTTATTGTGGATAAAATGCTGCTGCACAGCAGCTAGGCCATGATAATATCGATTTGTTAATGCATAATGGTAAGCATGAGTAATTCAAGTTTGTTTTAATCCATTGCAGTAGATTGAAGCACCTCCAGTTACTTTGGAGAGGGCTTTTCTATGATGGACTGCTATTACATACATGAAAATTTGCCATTTATAAACTGGCAAGGGATAAATTGTTCATGTAGCTAAGTCTGGAACTGTGATTAAGAGCAGGTTAGATGGGGCTTTGGAAGACATCACTGCCCATGGAAGGAGAGTTGTACAAGATACTGCTAAAGATTCCTCCCAACCCAAACAATCCTATAATTGTATTAGGACTGTTAGCTTTAAGTTATACACATGATTTTAAGCACACAACCTGGGTGTGTCGTAGTCTTCTCCTAGTGATGAAGTCCCTAAGGAAACATAGGATGAATGGAAGTGGTATAGGAACCTTGGTTATGAACAAATATCTGTGGGGGCTTTTTTTCTTTTTTAAGGAAATCAAACTACAGATTTTAAAATTTTTCAGCTCTATTTACCTTGCTAGCAGCACAAGCATTCTCATATCTGATATCTCTGATTCTGCAGAGAAAAGATTGCTGTGTCTATGTTGATTGCACTAACAGTTACAAAGAAAAAAAGTCGTTGCAGATTAGCTTATCCTGGAGCATAAGCTGCAGTAATATTTGAATTGCAGTTACATTTGTACTGTTAGACAAAGTTGCCCTCTGTGTATCTCTCTTAGCTTTATTAATGTTCTATAAGAAATTAATCTAGGTATTTTCTTTTATATAAATACTGATTTTGAATTAATATCTTACTACAGAATGCTGAGAGGATTGGCCATGAAAAATTTTGGCAATGTAGTTCTATGAACTTGAACCACATACTATAATTTTAAGATAAATTATATATAAATTGTTGCATTGACAAACTATTCACATTAGCTAAAATCCCAGTTTGGGTGTAAATTAGGAGAATCAAATTATTTGTATAGTTTGTGGTATAGTTTTGAAAAAATTAATTTCACAAGTTTCCAATCACACAATCCCCAAAGTCATATTAGAAGATAATGCAAAATACTCTGTTAACTTTGGCTATAGTTAAAACAAAAAGTGGCCATGTGGGGCAAGGGGTGGGGGAGGGATATCTTCACCATAAATGTAAGTTGAAAATAGAATTGTGAATTAATCTAATCTTAGCACTGATCAGTGTCTGTATGTAAAATTAAGTCAGGAGAGTTTAAATTTTGCTATTAAGGTATATTTTGTTTTTAATTAATTTGATTAGAAATAGAGTTCGATGACACGTTCCATGAAATATTACATCATCTTGTTGTTACAGGAACTGACACAAAGTGCTGTTCAGAAGATCTAAAAGGGTGGTTTTCCTGGAAATGAAATTTTCATTTTAATTTAATTATTAATAGTATTTATTAGGCAGCACAAAGTATGCCACTATGCATCTGACTTCATCATCCCTCCAAAATATGTGTATTTTGTAAAACTTAAGCAATGTTCTTCCCAATGGCATCATGAGGGATTCAAGGCAGACAGTTTTCTTCCTAAGTATTGAAGTCAAGTATTTGTTCCCTCAGATATGGCAGGCAGTTCCCATACATAAATGCATGCATCATGAGGAATAAACAGGGTTTTAATCTCATTGGGATTATGAAGATGTGATAGGGCAGCTTGAATGATGGGGGTGCTGTGAGAGATGGATGCAAGTTCTATAGAAAGGATCAAGCAGGATGGTGAGTAGAGCAATCTGTCCTTAACATGAGAGGCACCTGTGAGGGTGCCTGGAGTTCTGCCTATGGGTAGGTGAGGAGTTAACTCAGAAATCTCAGTTCAGCATTAGTGGGTAGAATCACGTCTAATGGTCTTATGGGTATCTGCTACCAACTAACTTACCAGGAAGTTGATGGGGCCTTTTGTAGACAGCTGAAAGAAGCATCGTGGGGAATTTAAGCACCCCAATACCTGCTGAAGAGACAACACACCAGGACACAAGTAATCCAAGAAGTTTCTGGAGTGCAATGAGAACAAGCAGGTGATCAAAGAGCCAGCAAAGAGTGTTACTCTGCTGGATTTCATACTTGTAAACAAGGACGAATTGGGTGAGATACGCATGCAAGGGGGCAGTCTTGTCTGCAGTGACCATGAGACAACAGAGCACAGAATCCTGAGAGGAAGGAGAAGAGCTTAAAGCAAGTCCAAAACTCTGGACTATGGAGAGAAGACTTTGGCCTGTTCAGGCTCCTGCTTGGGTTACAGTTTTGATGATATGGGATTTTCAATACTTCTACAGGATACAGAATAGTTGGATGATTTTCAAAGATCACCTTCTGCAAGCTCAGCTAAACTGGGAGCTCCTGTCTAAACACAGACATGAAAAGGAAACATACAAGAGCTGGAAGCAGGAACAAATGACACAAAGAAAATATAAAGATACTGTAAAAGCATGGAGGGATGGGATGAGGAAAGTTAAAGACCATCTGGAGTTGAAATGGATTTGAAAGGCAACAAGAAAAACTTCTGTAGCCATGTTAGCTGCAAGAAAGGAGATGAAAAATGTAGATCTGCTGTTGACTAGGACAGGCAGCCTGATGTCAAAAGAGATGGAAAAAGATGAGGTACTTAATGTCACCTTGTTCTCAGTCTTTTTCAGTAGGATTGGTCTTCAGGCCCCTGAAAACAGAGGCAAAGTCTGGAGTGAGAAAGACTTACCTTCCATAAAGGAGTTTGCTGATGGTATGAACTGGGAGTAGTGTTTGATGCACCAGATGGTTGCCCTGAGATGTTGTGCTGTCTTCACCCTTGGAGATATTCAAGAGCCATCTGGGCACTGCCCTGGGCAACCTGCTGTCAGTGATTCTGTTGAGCAGGGGAGTTGGACTAAATGATCTCAGGAGATCTCTTCCAACTTCAACTATTCCATGTTTCTTTTTCAGGTAAGCTATTTTCTTATTTAGCTCTTCTACTAAGGGTTAATGCTGGCCCTTGTAGGCTAGGTTTCCATTTGAGAACCTTGTTCTTACATTTTGTTGTCTATTTTTGCAGAAATTCTACAACAGAAGACAGAAGCTGAATAGGACTTGATTGTACAAACAAAAGGTACCTTATCCCAAATAGCTGTAAAAATCTGAGTCTGAATAGAAATTCAATCTAAGCTTACACATCAGCAATTCTGTGCAGTAACAGAGAGGTGGGTTCATATGGAGGAAGAAACCTTGCTAGACTTCTGAGGAGAGAAAACTATTGCTTTAATAAAGATTTTATATATGCTACGTTAGGTTTGCAAAACCTAGGCACATATGTATCTCAAAATACCATGTCATGGAGACATAAAAGCTTTTTTCAATGTATCCAGTATACATTTGTGATAGAACATTTATTCTGAGGAAGCTACATTTTGAAATATGTTCTTCCACAAGGGAATTCAGATTCTTTTCTGATTCTCTTTATGACTAGACAGTGCATTTAACACACCTTCTTTATTGTCATACAACCAAGCAAAGTGGAGAAGCTTGAAAGAAATGGTACTAAGCACTATTTCAGAAATCAAACATCAGCTGCCACTCACTACCCAAATTTTCATTCAACTTGAATGGTTGTGGAAACCTCTTTTTTGCAGGAATGAAATGGAAACCACTTGAAATATAGCAATGCATATAGTAAGGATGTAGAAAGCAGTTACCTTTCATCATGTTCGTGATTATTAGTTTCACACTAAAATGAATTCTGCTTCTTTCAGATTTTTTTTTATGTCATTGTTCAGACTGTTTCTTAGTCTATATATTCTCTGGTGATACAGTTACTGTTTTCATAGCTGGGCAGACTGAACATTCATGTTGGACTTGTGTCATTTCAGTTCGTACTTATACTAGAGGAAAATTGCATTGACCATTTGTTCATACCTTTTCTGGTGATAAGCACATAGAATAGAATAATGTTTGGTAATACTAATTTTTATTCTGTAAGCAGCTTGGACCTATGCAAAAGCCATTTGGAAAACTACAAAAATTAACATGGGTCAGCAGCTGCCTCAAATTGGAATAGAGAGGGAAAAAATAGCATACTGCAACAATCCTGCTTCCAAGCTTCTGCAGCTGAGTGGTTTTTGAGGCTATTTGATATTTATAGGCACAATTTCTTACAGTGTGATTTGATGCATATGATACACTTGCAGTTTTATTGTAACTTGATCTGTGTTTTGTTTGTTTCACAGTTTAATATTACATTTTTTTTGTTCTTATGAGAAACACAGAATGCATAGATAAGGCAACTGCAAATAGTAATTAGATTTTTGGAAAAAGAGATATGCTTGTTTTTTGTGGCATGAGAAAAGATCATCTTAACATGCTAGAATATCACAGTTCTCATTCACTATGAAAAACATCATTAGTAAAGGTTTTGGTTATGGTAACCACATGCATCTTTGAATCTCTTTCTGTCTTCGGGGAAGAATTTTTAAACACATTCACATGCAGTCCTATATCATATGCTGCAGCTTAGCTGTCAAATGGACTTTCCATAGGTCAAAGCATTACCCTCTGGGATATAACTCAAGATTGAAGCAAATCCTTTATGATTTTAGACTTCTGTTTCTGATTAGGTTATATACCTTTCATATTGCTGTGGTCAGGGGAAACTCTTTTTTCACTCTTTGAAGTAAATTTAAACCTCACAAAGTTCATCATAACTGAGCAATCCAATGGCTTGTGTCTAATTCATTAGAAAAAATTATGCTTTGAGATAGGGCTTGTAGTAGTTTCATGTAGTTAAATTAAAAAAAAGATTGAAATACAGGAAAAAAATATTGTTCTGTTTAGCATGGCACATAAACAATAATATCAATTTGAAATTATTAAGCAACTTTAGGCATTGGTGATATTTGAGAAGAGCCTCACTTTAGCGTAAACTTTACTATGCTAATTTCTGCTCTGTTCTTCCACTGTAGGTATGAATAGACAATCATAAATGCAAAATCCCTATACAGATATGTAAGCCATACAAGTCCTATTCTCAAATGGGATACAATTTGCCCAAAAGGAACCATCTTGACTAATTTTTACAATGTTTCTCGTAATCTTGTTTATTTGGGCTGTAAACTTTTGGTGGCAAGAGCTAGGTAGAATTTGAGTCTCACCAGGACCTAAAGGTACCATCTGTCATAGAATAATAACACACTCCATTCAGAACCAGTGACTACAGAGAAAGGAAAAAAAGAGTACATTTTGACATGGAAATCTTCCCTGATGTATTGATATCTAATGTGTGTACTACTTTGCCCATTTTGGTAAAATCTGTTTTTCTTTTCAAATAGACCTTATTTTCAGAGAATTGATAGAATGGAAATGAGTAAATGAATATTAATTTACTTCAAGCATAGGGAGCATTTTACTTCAGTTCTTACTTGTTTGCCTAACTTTGGCCTATTGTGTTCCAAAAAGCACAGTGGAAATTATTCCAAAGACTCAGTCAGAGGACTCAGAAAGACTCAGAAAATTAACTTCCACTCCTAGCACATGTAACTTTCACTGAAGAATTCAACAGAAGTTGCAGGTGCTCAGCACCAATTAGATTCAGTCACTAAAGAACATGCATGGCAAACCTTACTTTAAGGTGAAATGGTAGAGTAATAAATCCCTTTATAAAAATGATGAGAGAAGCTTAATGATGGTAAAGGGAATGCTGCTGCTGCTGCTGCTATAAAACTTTATGCTTCATTGCAGATTGGTGTATAAACTTGAGGCAAAATGTGCCCTTATATTTGCCAAATTACATGATTTTGTGATGGCAGATCCACATTTATTTATTAATAATTCATATTCTTTTGGATTGATATTGGCTGCCTCTAGAGAGCTGTATTACAACATTAATCCTTTTTACCTGTGATTCAACTTAATTCTCTTTCACTTAATAAAATACCCTCACCAATAACAATGCTATGTTAAATATATAATAATACTTCTATGTTTCCATGAATTAGTCTAACTAGCCTATTATGTTAATACAGGAATTATTAAGTCACTCATTAATTCTGTCTTCAAGTATGACAACCAAGGAAGCAATTTATGTTTGTTGCAATTGCTGTCATTAGAAAAGTCAGTTTTATGAAGCAAATTATTTTTTAACACATTCACTTCCTTATAATCAACCTCATAACTGATACCATTTTCTACCTGCTCAGCCATCTCATCTCTCAGTTTGAAGATTAAATCATGCTAAGTCCTCTCCTTGATCTATACCTTGCCTTCTGACATTAAATCAGCCTGTAAGTTGCTATACTTTTTGCATGTCCTTGCCGTGCTGGATAACATCACAGCCTTAATGTTATAAAAAAATAAAATCATTCAGCACCGATTAGAGTTGTAGAGGTACTGCAAGGTAGCTCTCTATGATCAATAAAAGCTTTCTGTCTGGAGTTCCCTGATGAAAGAAATATCTTGGCTCTTGACCTTGCACTTTACTCTTCATTTTATGATATATTATTATGTCAAGCTATAGCAGATGGTAAGGGATGCAATGGGAGGTGAGTACATCTTTTTTTGTCTGCAGCGTTTACATTACTCTTCCTTTGCCTCTTCAGACTGAGAACGGAAATGTTTTGACTGACTCTCTGTCACCTCTGACCATCACTTTTTTGCATGAGACTAATTTTCCTTTCTTTTTTATCTGCCCTTTTTTTCCCCCGACAAAGCATTTCCGCACTGCATTTTCCTTTTTTCTACTAAAATATATTCCTGTTTCTTCTCCCTTAAGGGGAGTTTTTATTGTTGTGAAATTTGGTTCTTATTTTGAATTGGTTTGATGCTTCTTCAGAGGAAAATAATGGAGAAGGGGCAAGTTACAGATTAGCACAAGCTGTACAGTCCAGCAACAGAAGCAATAGTGAAAATTGGAACAACGCCACCCCCACTAACCTCCCCT
>JAOXXN010000471.1:50346991-50357198 GCA_026770055.1 Myrmophylax atrothorax
ATGCTTTGTCCCCTGCAGTTGAAAAAAAAAAAAAAAGGAACTTCAGACCAATTTTTCATAGTTGAAGTAACTTCAAGCTAAGTGAAGAATACAGAGTAAACAATGTTGGGGGTTTTTTTCAGGAGCATATAGGTTGTGCACAGGTACCCCTTTTATTTCGAGTTTAAAATAAATGTTTCTGAAGCTGTTAATGAGTGAGATATCACTCTTATAGTAAAAGTGCCTAACTAGCATGAGTTGCATTAGATGCATTTTCACAGATGACATTATTGTTTTTTTTTTTAAAATTGGGTTTTTCTAAAAATGAAGTCAATCTCTCTCTTCTCATTCATCATAACAAGGTAGGTAACAAAATGAAATTCATTAAACCTGCTGCAGGATGACGGTCTTCAAAAAGTCCCAGGATTTGGCTGTGCTACCCCCAGTAACATCAACTGCATGGTTAAATCCTCAATTATTACTTTGAAAATGTACTGGTTGGTCTCAGACTTAGGAGAGTGATTACACATGAAGTACTGAAAAAGGAAGGTGATCATACCATTGCATAATTGGTTTTCTATGGTATGGATAGCACTTGGTTTCCAGTCAGACATTGAGCAAAGGTCTGAAGTATATGTTTTTAAAAGGAAAGGAAAGCTTCAGCGAGTTGATACTCATATTTTTTCACAGTTTCTAGAAGAATTAAGAATACAGTTCTTGCACCACTGGTAAACACAAATAGGCTTCAATATTTGAAAGAGAAAAAAAGAATTTAAAAACTCATAAAATAAGACTTTGGCCAGCAAGCTTAGAAAATCCTTAAAATGCCCTCAACAAGAAAGAAGTGGAATACAGTAATACTGTAAGACGATGCGATCTATAGAGGGAGGAGAAAAAAGAGACTGTTACAGAATTGATCCCTATTTAACTAAGGATTAAGAATTTGATTACATTTGTGTGGGCAAAATGGATGTCAAGCTTAAACACCTAAAAGAGTACATCAGTCCAGTTTACATAGTTTGAAAACTACTCACTCTCCAAAATTGTGACAAACACATAACTCCATTTTCTTCTATTCATAAAGTATTAAATAGCTCATTCTTCATAAATGTCCTTGCAAGTAACAGATGCCTGTGAAAGCATGCATTTGTGCACAAAAATCTGAGCTGACTACCTGAAAATCAGGTGCAGAATTTTGAGAATACATATTTGAGATTTTATGATCTTTAAAAAATAAATCTCATGCATCCCCTCAGAAACAGGAGCAATTCTGTATTGCTAAATTGATGTAGGGGAAAAAAAGGGCAGAAAAAGTAAAATCCTGCCCCTTTGAAGTCAAGAATAAAACTCAACTGTATTGGAAAGAATATTACCCAGTGCCTATATGAAAGCCACAGGATGCAAAGCAAGCAACATGTGTACATTGAAGCAGATACACAATTACTGACAAAATTAGCTACAAACAATCATAGGCTAATCACAGGTAAGAATATGTGGTAGGAAAGAAAGAGCAAGGGCATAAAAATTATGCATTATCCAGCCAGTTACTTATACCCATTGACTTATATTCATAATAAATGCTCCCTGGAGCAAGGTCTGTCAGCACAAGAAGGAAGAAGGAATACAAAAAATCTTTATCTGTTCTGAAATTTAAACATAAAATAAATCTTTCTGTTAAAAACTACATTTGTGGGGTTTTTTTGTTTGTTCGGGTTTTTTTTCCTTATTAGAAAATGACACATTCCTTACTTCAGAAGTGTGTTTCTATTTTGAAATAGATTAGGAAAAAAAAAATTACATTCACTGAATATGAAAGTTCCACTCATTTCATTGGGTATATCCATAAAATATGCTGCTTCAAAAAAAGTGAGATTGAAAAAGAAAATCTATCTTTTAAGTATGTTTAATTGTGTATCTGAATCTCTCTTTGAATTTTTTTCTAGTAACGTTTTTAATTGTCTAGACATTCAAGATTTTCTTTCAATATAGAAAATACATTTAATGTAATATTTTAAAAGCCGAGAGCAGTATGTGGATAATGATGTATTTTGACCTAGAGCGCTGATAAAATTCTCACAAGAGAATTAATGATCTGTTGCACACACTTTTTGTTTGGCTTCTTTATATTTGACCATACCTAATTAGCGGTTGAAGAGTATACAATCCCCAGGGCTTCCTTTAAGATATACTTTGAACCTGTGAAGTCTAGCTTGCCTTAGCAACTCATAAGAATATTCGTGACATTTACTAACAAGCAAAATCAGAACTGCAACAGGGATGTATGTGATTCCACACACTTCACCTTGAAGCAGTACATCACCTTGGAACGAAAGTTGACTTTTAAGTGAACCTAAGCAGCACTTGATCTTGTTTTGACAGCTTGTCTTTGATGGCATGCACGTATATATCCTTCAGGAAGTTAATGTAGAGTACTTACTTTCAGGTAAGCAGTGAATTTACTATATTGGAATTATCCTTCCTTAAGGATCTTGCCTGTAAAATTAATCTCCAGTTACTTATAAACTCTTTTGCTTTAGACACTAAAATCAAGTGACATAACTGCCAATTCAAACTTAAGAAAAATAATTACGGAAAGAAAATGTAACACTTCTGATTGCAGTGAGTGTAGAAGGAGATTTCTTATTGATTTCTTTAGAAGTAAGATTAGGTGCTTTGTGATCAGCATATGTCAAAGGAATATATTCCAAACTCAAATGGGAGTTATTATTTCTATACATGTTTCAAGACTAAGTCATTTGGATCGAGGTAACTCTGCTTATGAGCTTACATATATTGTTTTGAGACTGCTTGAACAGACTATGCAAAAGGTCCTTATACCACATTTTCTTTTTGAATGAAAGTATACTGAAGAGCTAAATTTATTCTGATTCATGTTATAGAAAAATAAATAATCACAAATTTAACAAGACTACTGGTTCTATTAAAGGATTTTTAAAGAATATGTGGATCTCTTATAGGAGCCAAGCTATCTTTAATTCTCTTATCTTCTTTAGTACAGGTTTTCATGCCAGTATATTTTTAAAAATACAGTCGTGACATCAGATTTTACTGGTACTCATTAGCCAACACTCTGGTTTAGGATGACCACTTCAGGACATGATGCCGTACTGTACATGGCTAAGGGTTTTCAAAGTAATCATTACAGACATTTGAGAGGAGGAAAAAAAAATCTCGTTCTCTAAATAGTGAGCCTTTAAGGGACAGCACATGTTACTTTAAAATATTTCTGCTCATGAAATGGAATCCAGGGCCAAAATCAGAGCATAATAAATTGTTGACTGTGCAAAGTAGGCTTGTTTTCCCTTTCACTGCTCTAAACTGTTAGAGTGGGATCAATTTCTCCCTGTTTTGCTAGCAATTTATTTTTAATAATATGAGAAATACTCCCTTAAGTCTCTGATGCAAATTTTCTGAAGTCAGGGAAGAAAGTTAATTTGAACACATCTGCACCATCAAATATAATTGCTTCATAACATACTTGCATGCTGATTCAGTACATCATTCTGTCATTCAATTTATGTGATATAGATGGTAGTATATTATGCAATAGCAACCTATAGGAATGGACATTTGCAAAAGAAGAAAATTCAGAAAGACAAGTAGTTACAAAAATCAATAAATAACACACATTTTTTGCAAAACAGAAGAGTTTAAAATAAATAAAATTTAATTATTATTACAAAAATAATAGTTCTGTTAAAGTAGATTCAAGAAATGTCATCTCCTCTAAGCATACATTTGTAAGTTTTCTTTGCATTTCTATATATTTTGGGACAATATTTTACATGAAGGTCAGATTGAGCCTACCTTGAGAGAAAATATCAATACCAGAAAATATATTTTTTCCCTTGAATTCCTCATTATTTTTTGCCTCTCTGAATATAGATGCTGATTTGCTGGCCCTGAAAGGACAGGGTTATTATCTCCTCTACACACCTGATGTGTACTATGGAGTACAACTGGAAGGATGCAGCAGAGAATTTATCATGATTCAACCTTTAAATAGGACAATTCTTGCTAAGGATTCTTTAGTTATAAATTCCCAGAGGATATAGTTAAGGTATCCACATACGTGCAACTTTTTCTTGTTATTTTCTATGTTGTTGAAAAATTCCTTAGATACTAATTTTTACAGTGTACACTCCACTTGGATTTTCCAGGCACAGCACAGTAACATTATATGTCTTGAAATCATGAGCTGACCTTTAATAAAGAGAATAATTATTTTTCCCATCAGTCATGATAACAACAAATGGTGCTTGGATGCTGCACTGTTACAGAATTGCACTGTCCCTTTAAAGTGCAGGAGGTTCTGCCTGGCACTGCTGCAAATGGCACCATGATTTCCAGATAGTTTAATGAGTGTGGACATGGATTGCTCCTCATGATTTGAGCTCTTTCAAGTGCAGATGGAGTAAAGTGGTTCAGTGAGCATGAGTTACCTGTAACTATGTGGGCTGCTGAAAACCTATGCTTGGCTTGCTAAGTCATAAAAGTATGAGGGTGAAGCTTCTCAGGTTATCAGTCCACTCAGAGTGGTCTGTACTGCTAAGTTGATGCAGAGGAGTTTGACTTTCCTCTCAGTAAGAGAGTTGTTTTGACTGTGCTGCTTTGTAGAAGGGAAGCTGCATATTTAAAAGCATAGACTTCCAGCTGGGTCCACCTATTTGAACAGATGTTTTTATGACTCATGTAGCCAGTTGGGGTTTACCAATATTTTACAGGGTTATAGGTAACTAAAGATCACTGAGCCATCTGTGCTTAGCACATTTTAATGGGATCTGCTGGTTCAAAGAACCTGTATACTGTATTTACAAAGTCTCTAGCCAGTTGCCTAACTAAAGGTATGAAGGAAGAAATACAGAAAGGCTAAAACATGGAATTATTTTCTACTCTGTGATTCAGTTGAATACCTGAACCTCCCATTTCCTGGGAGGTTTCCCCCCTGGGGAGGGGGTGGGGGGGGGGTGGTGGTAAAGGAAAACAATTAAAACTTCCTCAGAAAAACAGCTCAGAATAGAAGGTGGGAAAAGATTGCATCATAAAATCTCAGTATTCAACCATTTAGAAAATGTTCATAGGACGCTTATTGTGTGTGCATATAATAAATGTTCACAGCCAGATTCTGACTGCTGTTCACTGGCATTGTAACAGTCCCTATTGAGAAAAACAGTTTTGGAAACCAAGCACTTACTATCCACACATTTGGGAAAGTAACTGAAAAAAGCTATGAAATCTTAGGAAAAGCAGATTCCTTTCATCCATACCTAATCCTTTGAATTACCAGATGAAATCTATAAACTAAGCACAGAAGGTTGAAGATGGTGGGTTATGCAGCAATATCTGGTATTAATGGTTGAGTTCATCCATGGCAAAAAGGCACTGGGTGAGTAATGCCACCTTTTTATAGATGGCTTTTCCTGATACCAAAATGTGCTTGTGCACTCTAGATATGGAATCCCACAAGCTAATGTCTGTGGTCATCAACACAACTGTAACCATGTCATTTGAACTTTGAATATCTCCTCTGCAGAATTGTAATCAAAGAGGGTATGCTACCCTGCACATAGTTTTTGTGTCACAGTCATTCAATCATTTTTATTTGCTTTTTTCTTGACAGAACCATGAACACGTTTTTGACTCTCTTATTTGAAATTAGGCTTATAGAGTTGGTAAAGATAAAAATGAAATTCAAATAAATCATATAGTAGAGGGAAAAATAGCCTGACAGCAATACTTCAGATATTCTGCACTTGAATATCACACTTTAGCACTCTGATTTAATTCACTGTAACTAAATTTGTGTTCTCCTGGTGTACTCTGGAGGGAAAATCAGGACCTTGGAGACAGTCTAAAGCATATCAATCAATATTTGCAAATCTAAAAGTCCTCAAATGGATTCTGTGAACTTAATTTTCTTCTATAAAGCTACTGTTGGCACAATTTGCAGCATAGCTTTCTGACTACTGATACATTATGTTGCTGGCATGGATCTGTAGTTTTTCATTAGCTAGTGATTCAATATTCTCACTTTTCTTTATACCAAAATAGAAGGGATGTTCTTCAGTTATTGCACTGAAAAATACTCTTGGGTATATTGTACCTAAAGGGAACAAATTCATTATATAGCAGAACAGTATAAAACTGCAGTTACTCCAAGCTGACAATTATGTTTTGAAATATTAAAGTTTGCTGGTTTTTTTGTAGCCCTAGTTTTAGCAGATAGATGAACATGAAAAATTTCATAATAGTATGCAAGATATTCAATTCACATTTCTCATTTGTATTGACTTTAGAGTGACTCTTCAAAAAAGATAAAAATGTAAAAAGAAGATGTTAAACAATATTAAAGTTCATACCAATTCTGGATATTTGCTAAGTGTAACTCCAAATGCTAATAGAAAAGAGTCTTTTTCATATAAGATATAATCTCACACAAAATGTATCAGGTGTATGCTTGGATCATTATGTGTCTTACTAGACAGAGAAAAGGGAGGGATTGAAACCTTTTCAGAAAACAGGGAAAAAACGTACAGCCGGGTGAATGAATCAGAGGGCTTTTAAAACGGCTAGAGGTGAATGTATGTGTATATACATATCTACATATGTATACAGATATAAATATAGGTATAGATATTTACATGTATGTGTATGTGGCAGAGTATGCTGGGAGTCTTGAGGACATCCCTTTGCCCAACTCACAGCGGCCCCCACGCTGTGGCAGAGTGCTGCAGCTTCAGTGGGTTACACCTTTCTAGGGCTTCTGTTTGTATAACACAGGTGCCATCGCCTCCCAGGTTGCTACAGAACCGTTTGTCTTAAAAGAAACTTCAGCTCATATGAGCCACTTGCAGCTAAGTAGCAGCTAAGAACTGGCCTAATGTAAACAGATTAGTGTAAGGAGTGCCGACTTGCTAAAGATAACAGAAGAAAAGATGTTTATCTTAAAAATGAGTCTGTTTTACTACCTTAACCCCATTCCACTACCTTCCATGAAAATATTTCCCATCATCCAAATGTATTCAGCTCCGCAGTCATGCTGTGACTTCTAAATTTAATGGAAAACTGTCTCTGCTGATGTAGCTGTTTCATTTTTTGTAAGTGAGTACTCATTGACTAGGTATGTAAGAATAACCTTATGCAGGTTGGAGGTATGAATTTTATTTGAGAATCCACTTGGCATGTAGACCTTCCACGGAAGGAAAAGTCCTGGCTTATAACAGCTGTAACAGCTACTGATTAGACTGCACTTTATAAAGCTGAAAATCTCCATCTCTGTCACAGTTCTGAACAAGATAATGGTAAAATTTGAATCTGAGGTTTTTGCAGCCTGGCCAGAATAGTTTAAGATATACAGTGAAATCCCTCTTTTATCAATGGCAGTTAAGTCCTATTCTGAGATTAGTGATTTAAAAAATAGATGTCCTTTCTTAAAAGTAAATAACTATGAAACAACATTTCAGCTTGTCATGCTGTATTTTTCTGCAGTATAAAAGAAACAAAAAAGTATTTGCATATCTGTTTTCAAATGTGTCACAGAGGAATTAAGTTTCAAAGTATGTATTAAACTAAGCATCTCCATATTACAAATTTGAAAATAATTTTTAAAAATCTAGATTTTTGTGTAGTAAAGTACTATCTCTTTTTAGAACATTGTGAAGAATGGGTTTGGGACAATACCTCCTACTTCTGTTTGCTGAGGGTCTGTTAAGTGCTCAGAAATACACAAAGAGTCACATATTTAGATGATGAGCTCATTTTGTCATATACTTGTATCCAAGAGAGCATGACCCAACAATAGTTCTGGTTTATTTGATTTTTTTTTTGTTTGGTTCAGGATGTTATGATTTGCCTCTGAAACCTAAAGACACAGAATACAAAATTCAAGGAGGAGATTAAAGAAGTACCAGATAATTCACGAATTAGCAGCCGTGTTTTTAAGTTAAATTTGCTACCATTTATTGGACTTATTATTGTTTTTCTCCCCTGAATGCTCATCATAAAACAAATAAAAGTATTGGAATACTAGCATATAGCCTTCTCTGATGAAATGACTGGCTTGGTGAATGAAGGCAAAGCAGGAGATGTTGCTTATCCTGACCATAGCTTTTGATGCTGTTCCCACAGCATCCTCATAGAAACCTGGTTAAAAACGTGCTAGTGAACAGCTAGTGGATCAAATACTGAATGAACTGCCAGACTCAAACATTGTTATCAACCAGACAAAGTCCACTTGGAGGCCAGTCACTAGTGGTATGCTCCAAGGGTCCACACTGGGTCCAGTACTGTTTTAACCTACTTTAATCCTACCTGGGTGATGAGGCAAAGCACACCCTCAGCACTTTGCTAATGATACAAAACTGGAAGTAGTGCTGCATCAGATGGTTTTGCTGTTATTTTAAAGGACCTCAACAGGCTGGAAAATGGGCTGACAGGAAACTCATGAAGATGAAAAAAGGGAAATGTCATTTTCTGCACTTGCAGAGGGATAAACCTATGCACAAGTAAATGCTGGTAGCAGATTGGCTGGAAAACTACTTGACAGAAAAGGACCTGAACTTCTGGCAGCTAGGAAGTTGAATACTGGTCATCAATGTGCCCTTGTCACAAAGCAGCCCTCAGGCTCCTGGCATGTATTGAGAAGAGCATTGCCAGCAGGTCAAAGGACCTGGAGAGCTGTGTCCAGTGCTGTGCTTCACATTATAAGAGAGACATGGACATAAGTGGAGAAAGTCCAGTGAACCACAAAGATGATGAAAGGACTGGAGTATCTTTCATATTAGGAGCCTAAGAGAGGTAAAACTGTTCAGACTAGAGAAGAGAATACTCAGGGATGATCTTATTCATGTGTATAAATGCCTGCTGGGAGGGTGCAAATAAGATGGAGCTAGTCTCTTCCCAGTGGTCCTCAGTGACATTAGAGGAGTAGGATAGAAATTTAAATATAAGTAAATTCCATCTGAACATACAAAAAACTTCATAGCATTATTATAAATGTATTACCTCCACCCTTGGGAATAGTCAAAATCCAAATTGGCAACACACTCAGCAACCTACTGCAGGTGAATCTGCTTGATCAGCAGAAGTTCAACTATCCAGACTTAGTGCCCAGTCAAGTTGAAATACAGGAAACTTTATCTGAACACAACAACAAAAAATATTTACTCTGTGGATTGACAAACAGTAAAACACTCTAATCTTCTCATTCTTTTCTAAAAACTGTGACCAATTCAGCTTTTGTAAACTCTCTGACTGGAAAACCTGTTATTTCCACTTATGTGTAGGAGTCTATTCGGTTTTGAAATTCATCTTCGTTATTTTTTCAGAACATTTCTTTAAGCTGACACAAAGGAATAACTTTTCATTCTTTTTTCTTTAATGTTTTAGGATGTCTGCTTATTTTTTTGTTATGCACAAATCAAATTAGCCTGTTTTATCATCCAAGTCATTAATGAAAATACTGATTATAACAACTCTATAAACATTTTTGAAGATACATCTCAAAATCTCCCTTACTGTTGGCAGTTAGGTCATGGTAACTACTCTCGAGCAGAGCTATGCAATCAGCCTTATACCTTTCATGTAACTCATCTCTTGTTACTATTCTTGTCTTTCATTTTTTATCCTGTCTTGTCTAGCTTTGCCAGAATTTTACAAAGAAACAAAATGCTGTCTCTTATGCATCTCGGCAAGATAAGAAACAATAAAGTGAGAAAATGTTATGCAGCTTGTTTAGAATGCCTGTCTCTCTTATATGAATGACATTCGAATCTAACTTTCAGTCTTCTGTTTTCTATTAGCTGAACTCTGTAGGAAAATGCTGAAATGAATCCCAAGGAGGACAGCGCTGGAGAAACACCTTGAAAGATTAAGAGACTTGCTGTTGAAGTTTTAAAGTGTAGTTTTACTTGTAATAGGGTTGTTATAGGTAAAGGTGACCAAATTATTAAGGCCAATACTCAAAACTTAATTTTTAGTAATTTATTGCAGAGACCACTTAGAAATAACTCACCGCAGCAACCATTTAGACAAATAAGCAAACAGGACATCCTAGGAAATGCCCTGGGCGACCAGCGTGGGGGCCTAGTGCTCCCAGCTAGCTCGCAAAGGGTACAAGTTATAGGCTTGGTTTTTATACACCTTGGTTGTTCCTCTTTTAGCTTGGTTTTTCCATTATTGTCTCTATTTTTAATTAGTCCTTCCCAGC
>JAOXXN010000471.1:50357298-50379971 GCA_026770055.1 Myrmophylax atrothorax
AAATATTCAGATTTTTCATTATCCTGTAAAAAGGCAGTATCTGATTTTTATCAGACCCAAACCACTCCAAAATAAACACCTGTGATACATTACAGAAAATGAATTAGTTTCTTATTTTGTGTTTAAAAATAAAACATAGCAAATAGGCCAGCATTATTTATATGACCATCTGATGTATGTTCTATTTTTGTCATAGAGATACAGATTTAAACTCAAACAAAATACTGAGTAAGTTAATCAGATAGAAGTAGGTTAACTTCACAAGGAAAGCACAGCAGATGCAAAAGAACTGCGATTTTGAGCACCTGAAATATAAACTCCAATTCATTAGAACATTGAAAATGCATTTTTTATTTTTACAGCAACTCAAATCTCATTGCATTTTTTTTTTCTACTTGAACATGAATCAGACTCCATAGTTTCTATATAAAATTGCATCCCTCCAGAAATACTTAATTTTCATGGAATATGCTGAAAGGAAAAAAAAGTTATTTTTTGTCATTGAAGAGTATAGGCATAAAACGGTGATCCTGCAATGTACACTGATAATAGGGGTTTTATTTTTGAAACATTGAGATTTGCTTACCAGTTACTGCAGTTAACAGTTTGGAAGAATATTTTTGTTTTTATCTCACCAATGGTCACTGTGTCACCCAAAGCAGCTCATGTTCTGTTATATAGCAGAGGATATCCTGGTGCACTAAGTCTGGTTGGGATATCACATTTCTCTGCAGTATTCCATATCATGCTCTGTTTTAGATTTGTGACCAAACCAGTGTTGGTAACACATCAATGTTTTAGCTGTTGCAGTGCAGTGCAAACAGTGTCAAAGTCTTTTCTGCTTCTCACACTGCCCCCTCAGTGAGTAGCCCTGGGTGTAAGCGAGAGGCTGCAAGGGACACAGGCATGACAGATGTCCCAAACCTACCAAAGGAATATTGCATGCCACAGAATGTCATGCTAAGCCATAAACTCATGTGTGTGGGTGTGGAATTTTTGCGAAGTAGCTTCTGTTTAGAGCTCAACTGGGGATTGCTGGAGGGAAGTGTTTTTGCACCACAGGAAGTCCATGTCACAAGTGGGATTTTAGGTGATGACTTTGTGTAATCAAACCATACAAAAGACATTAACACTTCACTATTTTAGGTGCTTTCTCACATAGTGAGCATGAGCTGTAACAGACAATCTTCTTGCACAGTCTGAGATTCTCAGCCTTGATTCTGCATCTCCTTTGCATCTTCTGAAATGTATGAATTTGATGGGACTGACTTTTAAAGTTTTCTTTCCTCATTTGAACAAAACTGAAACATCTTGCTCCTTACATCACATTATTTTACCCTTTCTAATTAGTCTTGTAACTGTTTGTACTTATGACAATCTATAAAGCAGCTCCATTGAACCACAGATTGCCTCTGAGTCTCAGCAAAACAGATCACTAAGATGTGGCAGTCTTTGTGTCTTTATTGCAGCATTTATGCCATTTCTGGCCTCCGTCCTTTATAGGTTTTCTCCTCAATGGAATTTATGAGAGTTTCTATTGAAATGTATTAAGTTATTTGAATAAATTTATAGTCTGAAAAGTGCCAGAGCTGTCTTCAGTTTAGAAGGTTAAACATGATAATGAACTGTGAAATAGTGTAGCAGGATGCTCTTCCTTGATTTAATTTTATGGCAAGGTAACCCACCTAGGTGAGCAAGGGAAGCCAGCTGATGTAATCTTTTTGCATTTCAGTAAAGCTTTTGATACCTTCTCTCACAAGATCTATCTGGACAAACTGTCCAGGCTGGATAAACACATCATGTGGTGGATGAGCTCTTGGCTCACAGGCTGAGCACAGAGGGCAATAGTGAATGAAGTGACATCAGAGTGGTGACCTGTCACTAGCGGGGTTCCACAGGGCTCCATCTTAGGCCCTGTGCTCTTCAACATCTACATAAATTACTTGGATGCAGGACTGGAAGGTATAATTAAGTCTGTAGATGACACAAAACTGGGAGGAGCTGTTTGTTGAATCCCTTGAAAGCAGGGAGGCCCTGCAGAGAGACCTTGACAAATTGGAGGGCTGGGCAATCACCAACCATAGGAAGTTCAAAAAGAGAAAGTGCCAGAATCTGCAGTGGGATGGGACAACGCCAGATGTATGTACAGACTGAGGAATGAGGTCCTGGAAAGCAGTGTTACAGAAAGGGACCTGGGGGTTCTGGTTGACAGCAAATTGAATATGAGTCAGCAGTGCCCCGTCAGACAAAACGGCCAACTCTGTCCTGGGGTGCATTAGGCAAAGCATCACAAGCTGGTTGAGGGAGAGGATTGTCCCGCTTTGCTCTACACTGGGGCAGCCTCACCTTGAATATTGTGTGCAGTTTGGGGCACTGCAAGATAACAAAAATATTAAGCTCCTGTAGAGTGTCCAAAGGAGGACAACAAAGATGGTGAAAGGCCTTGAAGGGAAGCCATATGAAGAGCAACTGAGGGCACTCAATCTGTTCAGCCTGGAGAAGAGGAGACTGAGGGGAGGCCTTACTGCAGTCTTCAACTTCCTTGTGAAGGGACAAGGAGGCAGAGGCACTAATCTCTTTGTCATGATCAGTGACAGGACCCAAGGAAGTGGCCTGAATTTGTGTCAGGGACGGTTATTAGGTATTAGAAAAAGGTTTTCCACCTAGCGGGTGTTTGGGTACTGAAACAGACTCCCCAGGGAAGTGGTCACAGCACCAATCCTGGCAGACTTCAGGAAATGTTAGAATGATGCTCTGAGGCACATGGTATAATTCTCACAGATGGTTCTGTGCATGACCAGGAGATGGACTCGATCCTCCTGGTGGGTCCCTTCCAACTCAGCATATTCTGTGATAAGGCTTATCTGCCTTGGGCCTAGAATCTGATCAAAGAATCCAAACAGTGCAAGCTATCTGTGATGAGCTACCAGTGGCACCATGGTGTTGCTTTTAGCGTTGAATTATGCTAAAAGCAGCCTAGTTCACCAAACTGCAAACACACATCCTGCTTTTTGAAGTAAAATTTGACAGATAAGGTGCTAGCTAACCTGGAGATATGTGAATGGCGGTCAAACACTCTATAAAAGCTCAGTCCCACTTTCATAAGGCAGATTCTTCTACATACTTTCTTGAAGTGTGTGGAGCTTCTCCTGGAAAGCAGCAATGCCTCTTCATGGTTACTCCCCAGGGGTTAAGTGAAAGGAAAGACATCTGCCTACAAGTGTTGGTATGGTGAGTTGCATAAAATCTCTACTTAATGATTGTTTCTTTTGGATATAATTAATATAATTGCTTTGATATGATGCACTATCTTATACTATACTACTAGTAGCTTTTATCTTTTTACTGTGTAGTAAATAATTCTGGTTAAGGTCTTTTGTCTGTTTATTTGTCTGCTCATTTGTCTGTTCACTTGTCATAATAAATAATTTATTTTATATATAAATGTATCTAATTTGCCATCATTAAAACCTACGGGACAAAATGATTCAATCGCACCTGTATAATTGCATTAATTTAAACCATTGGCAAAATCTGAGGCTGCATCCAGATGCACCTGGGTTGCTCTCTGAGAAGTTAAGAATGCAAGGGGGTTCTTTCTGCATAAAAATCAAAGTAAAAGATCCCCTGCGTGGACAGCACTTCAAGAATCTAAAAAAATTATTTGTTTTTCAGAAAATTGCTCAACAGGTTTTATCAATGAATGAATTGAACCTATTGAATACCAAACCCATATAATTCTCATTTAATTTTGTTTATTCTTCTTGTTTGTACACATAAGTTTAATGGCTTAGATGTTTTTTCCTCCTGCAGAAAGAAGTTCAAGATGCATTTGAAGAGAATTTCTGTTTCAGCTGGTGGCAAAGCAAAGGACTACGTGCAATATGCATGTTTCCAGAGGCAAGGGTCAGTGTCACAGAAAGTTTTTATGTCTTCACTCATGTTAAGCTCATTGTTTTTTTTTGTGTTGCTTCTGCTGTGTTTGAATATCTAGGAAGTACATTCATCATGAAAAGAGGTGCATTACTAACCTCAGTTCAGTGTGTATGAATTCAGACACATGATTTCGTTTAGTCCTTCTTAGTGATTATCTAAATATTTTATTATATCACACTGTTTACTATCTGGTATGAACTTTAGTAACCTACAATTGGATTTATAGTCTCTGTTTCAGGAATTCAAGTACAGAAATTAAAAAAATAGACCTATTTAAGGAAAAACTTAAAATTTACTTTTATGGCATACTTCTAGTAAAATGAAGGACATTTAGTCTATAGTTTTCAGAACTTTTTACTACAATAGATTGAGGAAATGGCATTTGAGCTGCTATGTATGTCTCTTTACCTAGTCTTTATCACTAAAGATGACATCAGGATTTTATTTTCTTACATTTTGATACATTTTTTTCTTACGACTGTACCTGAAATTGTTTTTAGTTGCAATGCTGGGGAGTTAATGTAATCAACTCTCACTTCTCCCGACAAACACTAATCTTTTATCTTCAAGATGAGAAGAGTAGTATCATCTTGTGATACATACAGATAATATAGAGATATTTATGTTATAGAATAAAAGGCACAAAAATACAGTCAAAATAAAACCAAAAATGGAGCAGCAGAGGTGATGCAGCAGGCAATCTAGTTATTTAAGGAATATTGCCTAATCCCTTATCCCTGGTACACTGGATGCAATTAAAGTATGTATAATTCTATTCATTTTAATATTTAATTTAATGTTACGAGAAACTGTAATTTATTTTATCATAATTGGTATCTTGTGAGAAGAAAAGAGTAGTAAAGAACTGAAACTAATTAAGGTGTGAATAGTATAGGAAAAAAAGATTAACTGGCTTAGAAATAAAGAGAAAGGGAAATGAAACACAAAAAAATATGTAGTAGACAGATATTGAAAGTTTTCAGTAAGGCATCATTAGTAGTGCTTTTCTTCAAAAGGGTATGTACATGATTACTGGATTGAAACTCCTTTACTTAAAATAGTACCATTAGAAAGATAAAATGCTGTTCATAGGTGTGATTTACATATTAATACATGTAAATTATGAATCAGATAATAACTTAGCAAATGAAAGCCTATAGTGTTTATAGTTCATTGTGTGTCATGCTAGAGCAACTTGACAATGGAGTTGATTAAGTTTAGGTCAACTCCTGTGGTCACCTGGATTACACTCCTGAAGTTTCTGAAATTAACTAACCTGAGAAGCCTAATTACTGTCAAATGAGGATCTTAAAGGGAAATATTCAAGAGGAAGAAGGAAAACAGGTTGAATTAGAAATTGACTGAATTTTCCTAGGTATTCTGAATATCTTCAGCAAGACTTGTCTCTTCATTTTTAATCTAGTGCAAATCCTTTGTGTGCTGCACATTTTCAATACATAACCACCCAATAATGAGACATATAACTTGCTCTTGCTGCAAAATACTGTATCTAACATGTCTTCCTTTCTAAATGGATTTATATCAGTGCATCACTTGTCCATAAAATGACCTGAAAAAACTGACTGATGAGTTGCTTTGTTCTTAGCAAACCCCATTGAGATTCACGAGTTGTATTTTTTGTAGACAAAAAAAACAAGCCTCCAGTGTCAGCTCATTTACCCATTAGTGAGCCTTGGGCTCCAGTTATTGGTCTGTACTAAGTGCATAAGAATTTGGGTGACTCAACAGAAAAGACTAAGGACAGCAGAATACCACACAGCTTTGTAGAGAAAGCATATCTGGGCAGAATAAACATGTATGGTTAATATCTTCATGCAAAACTTCTGTATACTAAGAAGATAAAGCAATCACTATGTTACTGGGGTCTTGCTGCCACGTCTTTCCCTGTTACACCATTTGAAAGAAAAAGACATTTGAGAGATTTTGATAATGGTTCTTCCCTGGGAAAAATACCTTCCTGATCTCTGAATTTAATGTTAGAGCCACAGGCAAATCAGTGGTCTACTAACTATATACTGGATTAAGGCTAAGCTAAATCTGGAAAATTATTAGACATGACATGAGAAATTGCTGACAAAAGTTATAGACAACTAGAGGAAAGGCAGCTGGATCTCAAAGATCATGAGGAAGTTATGTGAGGAAACAGCTGAACTCCATGGTTCTTGGAGGGTGGTATTGAGGGCCATTAGGGAAGCACAGTCTTGTAAAGCCTACAAGACTTATGTATCCATATCAGTAATACTGTGTATGGCTGGTACTACATCATAATGCCATGTGTGCATGTGGATATCATAAATCTGGGACCAGTAGGGGACAAGTAATTAGATATATGTTGCTTACTTGAGAGAAGACTGGCTCTGAGAAAGGAAGATACTAGGATGTAAAGAATGACATCCAGATAATGCAAGTTTTATGGCCAGGGTTGTCATGGAATACTAGTCAAGCAGTTTTATATTTATTTATTGTAGTTAGAACACTTCAATAAAGCATAAGAGCTAAACCTTCTGGGTTTTTTGGTCAGGAGCACTGGGTTGGAAGTGATGGGGGACTCCATCACAGTTAAGCATATTTCTGAGATGAATGTTAAATGGTACCCTCTACTTAGTATATCCTGCTGCATCATTTAGGCAGCTTACAGATATGCATAAATGCAGCAACTGGTCAATCCCTCCTTCTGTCCTAGTTCTTGCTTTCAGACATTTCGTTAAGCTATGAATTTATTCCATGCATTATAACAAGAATCTAGCCATCTGATCTGCACTTACGGACTACTGAACCAATAACAGGACTTCAAGCAAATATCACGTGCTTGCAAGCAAACTACTGTAGAATATCCACTTTCTAGACATCAAAAAGACACTTGTGGTTGCTGGAAGGTGTTTAGTCCTTCCTAGGACCTCCACTAAAAAATAACTAGGTATACTCACTGACCTCTTGTGTGCATTGTTCCTCTCTCACATACCAGAGAAGTTGTGGATGCCTCATGCCTGGAAGTGTTCAAGGCAGGGCTGGATGGAGCTTGAGCAACCTGGTCTGGTAAAAGGTGTTCCTGCCCATGGCAAAGGGGGTGGAACTGGATAGACTTTAATGTCCAAAGCCATTCTATGATTGGGCACAATAGCCTTTATAGGACTTTTTTTAATAGGTCTGGCTAAACCTTAGGGGCTGTCAACAGTTTTATCTAAATCACATACAATTTAGCAAGCATTTGGTCACATCCCAAAACTCCAATATTCTCTTCAACCTCATGTATGGTAGATTTTCTATTTTATCCAACGAGCTTCTCTCACCATTAATGGTAATAAATATGTGATATAGGGGTTACATCAATATACGTAAATAATAATAAATATTAATAACAGCTTAATAGGCAAAAATATGTTTCTAGGTTGAGGTTGTCCTCTGGAAATTTATTTGGAAATGAGTAAAGTGGTAATCAGGGTAGTCCTCAAAGTTACATGTGTCTTCCATATAATACTGGTAAAATACTTGAGAGGGTTCTGTAAGGAATGTGGATGTAGTACAATGCAGCTACATTTTTGCACATCCAATCCTAATTTCTTTTTTATAGAAAGGCGCAGTCTTCTAAAGAATTATGTGGCTGGTTATCTTCAGGTAAGAGTATTCTTACCAGATGCATAAAAATTGGTCTACTGGCTTTTCTGTGAAAATGAAAACAAAATATCTTCTCAAGCAAATACATCAGAAAAGCTTTATATTCCTTACTGTTGAAGGACCTGACGCAGTAAAAAACAAGAATATAATTCTGCATGCCAGCCAACTATCCCAGTGTCAACATACACATAGATTGACTGTCTGTCCAAAATTAAGCCAAAGACAAGAACATGTTTTCCTACTCCTATTACTTACTGGTTTTGTAAGGTGACTTGTTAGCTGGTGGGTTTTTTACAGGATAATGAACCTACAGAAATCTGGTTCTCATACTGTGATTTTCTGAATAGATATTCTTCCACAGGATTCAGTTTGATTTGGTTATACTTTGATGGATCTGTAAAAGGTTGGGTGTCATTTATTTGTGTACTAATTAGACAGTGCATTTTTATTCTTTTGTTATGGACACAGTAAACCTCATTTTTAGCTCTAGTTCTGGGTTTTTTTTTCCTGCTTGTTTAATCAGATCCAGAATTTATTCTTTAGGCGAATGAGGTAAAAATATTGTGTTGGAATAATTTACATTTATTTTGTTAAATTTTCAATAAGTATTTATTTGGTATGCTGACATAGAATATCTGTGTCTAAGTAATAGCTCTACCGGTTGAAATGCCCTTCTAAGATCTTTAATAAATGATACTGAACAAATGATATTAAACAAATAACTGGAAAGGGAAATAACAACACTAAAGGAAAATACTGCTACATATTGTTGGTTCCTTTTCCTTATACAGAATATTTCTACCAAAACTATTTTTATAAAAGGTCATTATACAAAATCAGTTATTACTACAAAAGTATCCCGTCTGCTATCATAATTTGAATTGTAACACTATATTCTTGTTGTCATCTGATGACAGTTAGCCCTGAAAATAAGTTAAAATTAGAAACTTCTTCCATGAAATGAACAATACAGTGCACATCTTGCCTTAAAGACTTTGGTTGAATGATTTTTTGACTGCAAAAATGTAGAAGTGAGGTTAGCAAGTAAAGGGCACTGCATCAAGAGCTGATTAATAGACACTGAAAGAGTGAATATGTCTCTGCCATCCTAGAGCAAAGACCATATGTTACACTATCACTTTCATTCCAACTGCATCTTAGCCCAGTGACAAGAATAATTTCTGACAAGCAAGGAATTCATCTAATACAAGAGATATCATAATTTGCAACAGCAAAATTGCTGAATGACCTATGGACCTAAGACTTACTCTTAGGCAACATACGAAGGCTTCATCTAATAGTGACAGTGTTTGTCATCTCTGAAAGGAGCTGAAGAAAATGTCATTCAAAGTCAGTACTTCAGAGTGCTGGGTGCAAGTCATAAATTAATGTAGCTTCATTTAGATCAACTACGCTCATGGTAGATATCTAAGGGGTGCAATAAATGATGAAAATTACTTTCACTGCAGACATAATAATGTGTTGGAGAAAGTGTTAGAAACAGCGTTACTTTTGGAACTAAACTACACATTCTAATATGTACATTGTTTGAAGCAAGTAAGGATTGTTTATTCTATTATGCATACAAACTGTTTGTTTTGCTTTTAAGTCATACCAGTTAAAATTATTTTATTTCTGAATGCACCGTTCTTCAGATAAGTTCCTCTGTTACCATGTTTTCTTTCCAAGTGACATAATATTCAATTTAATAAATCGAGTTAATAATTCCATGGGTTTTTTTAAACATTACTGACTGAAGCATCAGTTCTGCTCATTGCAGTGAATGTAATCACTATGTTAACTGTATCAGTATCTAAAAAAGAGCAAGACAGGAAGTATATGATTTTGGGAGCAGGTGTTCAGCTAAGTTCAGAAGTTATTTAGTGAATCTTAAAGCACTTGCATTAAGTTAACCCAATAGTTTTGTTCTGATAATTTTATAACATCAATTTGTCTTACATGCTTTGCAGGACTTTGCCTATTTAAAAGGTCAAACAATCATTCAAAGTCTTTGGCATCTCTCTTTCAGGCTTCTCTGGGAACACTAACATTAAAAATATAGAGAACTAACTGAACTTTCTATAACCTGCTAACCCATGTTATATGTACCTCAGCATATATTTTACATAAACTGTATGATTCTAAAATTAGTAAGAATGCCATAGTTAAAACAGGATCTTTGGATCAGAATAAGGAGCATTTGTTTTAAAAATCTATTTGTACTCATTTTGGCTATTAGAAATCTTCATTAATATGCACAGAAATCCAAATATCTGTGAAAATCATGTGCTAACTTAAATTTTACAACCTTTGAAGAAGATACAGATCCACAAGGCCATTGCTCCTCTTACCTTCTCTTTCCCACTTCCCTGAATTTTTTATGGTAAAAAAAATAGAGATTGTCATTGTATGCAAAGAAGAAAAGCTTCAGATCAGGGCAGCATTTGTTGCTGTTTTTATTCTGAGGACTGAAGGGAGAGATATGGCTGAAGGGAAAGGAAAATGGTCTACTGAAATCCTCCCTCCTGAGTTGAATGCCTGAGTTCCACATAATACACACTTAATGCACCACCAAAGGGAAGCATAAGCCTTCAGGCTGATAGCAAACCATGTCAGTTAGTTAAGTATTCATTAAAAAGAAAAGAATAAGGCAGATTTAGAAGGCTGACTGGAGAGAGGAAGGCATCTGCTTATGGCCAGTCAGAAGCCTCCATCTGTGTACCATCCTGGTTTTTTGAGTCTGCACTTGTCTTCACTGTGTGTGAATCCAGAACAGGTGCTATTCCCTGAGCAGCTATAATGCCTATGATACATGGGACTTACCTCCAAAGCCAAGCTCTGCTTGATTTGGAGAAGGAACTTTCACTATTTCTTTGTCAATTGCCATTCAGTCTGCCCTGACAGACTGAGGTACCATTGCATGTGGCTTAAAATTCAGTGATTTCTGTAAATATCAACTACTAGAACTTTCAATGTTGCCAGTGAAATGAGACCAAGATGCCTATGGTTTATGGTGACAGCCTAGGCAGAAATTCAGTACATATGTGATGGATGAATTCCCCTAAGCATGGTATATATGTATTTCAATTCAGTTCCCACCTATAAAAGAGAAAGAAACATTTCCCTTCTTAGCTCACAAGACCATTCTTAGGATAAATTAAGCATTGTAATTCATGTTGCAATCAAAAGTGAAGTGTTTCAGTGCCAATCAATAAAGGTTGAATGAAACAGAATCTGTAACCTCTGAATTCATTGACAATGCAGTGCTTAGGGAATGTTAAATACTTAGAGAGTGCAGGATTAGCACTCCAAACAAGAAGCCAATTGCAATGACTCCCAGAGAAAGTTATAAGTAGAAAGTGTCTTGAATTTTACCTGGCCTTGGATCCCTTTGTGCTCTTTCTGCACTATACACATAGGACTAAGAAAACTGCTTCAACTTCGAACACTTGCCTTAAAGGTTTGAGACATGATACTTGTAAACCAATACCTTACCTGCAAGGCCTCAGCCTCCTCAAATCAGCAACCTGACTGTTAGAGTTAGGGTGTCCAGCCTAACTAGTGAAGAATTTATATGGATAATCAACATTGCTGCAAGGCAGAATACATAAAAAGTTTTTGGAAATGGAACCTTTCCCTGGAATCTTTGTCCTAGGAAGGAAGGATAGGAGTAATGCTCATGGTTTTTCTGCAAGATGCCCTTTAATACCTGTTATTAGTAAGTCTCCTTCAGAAAACATATGATCTTGTAGTTCACATTTGCACTTTATATCTTTAATAATGTAAACTAAATTGACAATAATGCTGGCATATTTCTAGTCTGTACAAGAAATATCCTTCAAAAATGCTTTCCCTATTTAAATGCCTGTCATTAGACTTCATGAATGCAGGGTGCATAGAAAAAAAGCCTATATTGAGAAAGGGCGGGGAAAAGGGTCTTTATATTTAATTTTCTATCATAGATATGCCCAGTGAAGCAGCATGAAGGATTCTATTGCTAAACCAAAGTAAAGAATTTTCTAAGAGAGTTCTCTAATTTCCTATTAGCTTATTCTCCCTCTTAAACACAGTGATTACTGCACTGAGTGATACATAAAAATGGGAAAAACAGCAGGCTTCATCAGTTTTAAAGGAGTCAACATTACTGGTGCTCCAAGCTGGGAGAATAATTGTCAGCAATGACACTGAGTAGGATAAGAAATTTATATGCTTCATATTCACCTAATATTTATGTACTGCACAACTTATTTTCAGATTATCTGTATTTTCCTTGAATAAAAATTGCTTCTTCTTGTGTTTTGTCCTCAAAAACCAGCCTGTAGTTACTTTTCATCTCATCTGTAATTCTGAGTTTCAGTGCCACCAGCTAAAGTAATAAACATTTCTGCCTGAAAGTGTATTTTAAAATGATCCTTCTCAAAATACATACCTTTAATTTAGCAAAGCATTGTTTAGTGGTTAAATAAATCTTCCCCAGATTCGAGTGGTAGTTGTATGGATGAATTCACAAACCATTCTTTGAAATTACAGAAACCAGAAGCTTTGCAGTGAAAAAGAGAAAAGAAAAAGAAATATATATGTAAAGCAGATACATTGCTTGAAACAGGAAACTCACATGTTCCCTAAGGCAAGGCAAACATTACTTTAAAGCTCATTTGTTCACTCTCTTCCAAAACCTTGAATAAACAAAATGGTTGTATTTGAGGCAGTTCATTTAAGTCTGTTCTGATGAATGAAACATTTGCAAGAAAAAAAATTCAGTCACCTGGGACAAAGTTAGTTTAGTAGAGCTAAGTAGAAATCAAACTTTCTATGACTTCTTTTTGGCTTCAAATCAAGATAAAATTTTGGATTATTAACAACATGATGAAACAAAACCACTGAAACTCATTTTATTTATGACTACTATGATGCGTTATAATTTTTAACCATAAATCTTTAGTTCATGAGTTTGTATGTCTTAATATTTCTGCCTAAATATTCCACCTTAATTATTTCTTACTAAAATTATATGGAGAGATTATGCTTTTAGAGGAAATAAATTTGATAAAACCGAACACAATTCTGTTGTTACTACTGTAATCATGATACCATACAAGATACCACCCCAGAGCAGCAATGATCTGCATTTCCTTTGACCTTATGCAATCTAACCAAACAGGAAAAGCTAATTTGTACAAGTTTCAGACAAGTGAGCTACAGAAAGTGCCTGGTATTACAGAATCAGTTTCCTAGAAACTGATCAAGCTCATTGTCATTAATGGACAGATATTACTGACTTCAGTCAGGTTTACATCAGCATTACAAAATCTGCTTCTTCTCAGCCTGTATGAGGTGAACCCTCACCACTGAGGATAACATAGTGCAGTTATGATTAGAGTGTTGAAAGGTCTAAAACATTGTGTAAGCATATAAAAGGTTTTACTTTTTCTATCTATCTAAACAGATAAAAAGGATCTTCAGTTGCAGGTAAAAATAACCAAGGTGATTGAAAATTACACTATATTAGTAACTGATCTACAGGTTCAGCTTTGTTACAAATAAATTACTATAATTGTTTATCTAATACATCTCTTCTGATGTGCTTTCCTTATTATGCCATTAATCATGGCTGTTAAAATTGTTTTTTAATAGGACTTATTTCAGCTCTGTAAGTTCATAGATCTATTAGTTGGAAAGATTCCACTCACCATTGAGAAGAGCTATTAAGAAATTCAAATGTTCTTTGAGTAGAAAATGGATGAATAGTCTGTTGCACATGTATACTTGAAGTGCCGTATATTGATCAGAATTTCATTACAAGTTAAGGTCAGATCTAGACAGAGTGCTTCAGAAGGTATTTAGTGCTCTACATGCATTATTTTGAGTCACATGCAGCATGATATAAAGATAATTAAAATTTAATTGTTAGTTTATCAGTCTCCAGAGTCAAGTAAACACCCACGTTTTCTGTGTTCATGCTAGTTTCTGCAGTTAAGGTCAGTTTTGTGGTATTGCATTGAAAGCAGCTATAATGGCTTGCAAAACAAATAGCTTGTAGCATCCAGTACTGAAAAATTATAGAAAAATTGTATTCCCAGACATCACACAATTTTCAACTTTTACAAGTCAGAAAAATTGTCTTTGAGCTTTTCTGGATAATTATGTCCCAATGTTTGACCATGTGAAATTGGTAACTTCAAAGAAATCCATTATTTTCCTGATTTTTTTTTCCTTATGTACTGAACTCTTAAAAAAAAGGGATTATATTTTTTCCATGACATAAGATTCCTGATCTATACACAAGGTCAGGTATTAGAAAAATATTTTCTTACCCACATTGCTGGTTTTCCTGTATTCAACTGTAGAGCTTCTTGTGACTATAACAAGTTTTTGTGCAGACTTTTGAATTATAAAGGGAGATGGTCTATTTTCATTCTAGTTTTTGCAGGCATGACTTATACAGAAAACTTTAATAAACCTAATCCTTCATCATCTTGCTATATTGGAATAAAACATTGTGAAACTAATTTTTTCCAATTTAGAGTGCTATTGAACTTTTATAGAAGAAAGGTAATCTTACAGTGAGGTAAAATATGTGAGTGTTATTCTCGTTTGTGCCAGTCACCTTGGCATGGAATAACTGCCTAGAGCAAAGAGTAGGTGATCAGAGAGGAAATATTTATAGCTGCCAAAAGTTTACAAGATATGGAAATTTTTCCTCATATGAAGTCTATATAAAAAGTCAATTAAGAGTAAAAAAACCCAGAATAATCATTATGATATTCCTTCAGATATTGCTTAAAAGTTTTGCTTCACTTTTGGTTATTTGCTTTCAAATGTTAAAATGCAATAAACTGAAATCTTCAAATGCAAAATTGTCTTTACAGGAAAACTAGATGCTTTGTTTCAAAGGGAGAAGAATATAAATTGTTTACATGAAGAATACCAGTCTGTTATTCTAAAAAACTCTGAATTATCATTGTTTCAGGCAGACCCCTTTAAAGGATGCTTAGTCACTGATAAAATGCACAAAATTCTTTCATATTGCTTTTCAAAGTGAGAATTGTGTTTAATTCTGATACCTGGTTAGAAGAACAACTCTTTTCCTGAAGTAATGCCTGTGTGGAAATTGTGAATGTTAGAGTGATATCTCTTTGCTCGAGCAAGGCATAATAAATATACCATCTGTATCTAATTTGCCACGGTATTGTAATGATTTATTATCACATACTTTTGCCGTTACAGTTTAGTGGAAATGTTTGAAAAATGTAGAAAACTGTAATTAGCCAGCTCTCCTTTGTGTTACAATTAGTCTGGTTAGGTTTCATGAGGGTCAATCAATTACTTTACATCTTAAATGAAAAAAATTAAATATTGCTTCCTGCAAAGCAGAGTTAAAAGCTTTCCCTTTTCTAGTTTGTTAATTTTGCAATATTAAGGAGTAAGAAAAGGAATTTAAATAAATTGCTTTTTATTAAGAAGTAGTGTCCAGAGAGATCAATGACCACACACATTAATCTCCTGATAAGAATCAACTTTCAACATTTATCACAATGCACTTGAGTCCTCAACAGTCACAACTCAATAAAAAGCTACTTGTAATGCAGAAAATTGGCTGATGGGGCAGAATGCTAAACCGTTCTCTTCATGCTTTAGCCAAAGGTCAGAAAGAGCATGCAACATATAAACATCCTAAAATATTTTTCAGAACAGTTTTGTGTATCTTAGATACACATAGCCAAAGAAAAAGCAGAAAACACTTCATTTAAAATTGAAGTTCATAGAGAAAATGTTTAAAGTAAAGCAAACTGTTGTGTATTAACTAAATTTTACCCTGAGGTATAAAGCCAATTTTTTTTGTTTTAATGGTGAAACAGTTTTATTTCCTTCTACATAAAACTCCCCAATTTTCTACAATATTTATGAATTGAATGCAAAAATTTACCTGTAGCTGTGTTTCAATTCAGCTAGTTTTCATCCATACTTTTCCTTTTCAGGACCATAAAGCACTATTATTAAACTCTCTCAATTAATTAAAATTGTAGTGACTTTTATCTTATTTTTATATTTTTATATATTGTTCTTCTATTTTCTTTTTCTAAAATGGCAACAAGAAAGATCAGAATATTTATATCTGTTTATTACATGGAGAAATTTAGAAATTAAGGTGAAAAACTATTGATCTTATTCCAAACTGGAAGCTGTAAGAGACAGAAAGAGAGGAAATGAAAGAATCAGGAATGATAACTATGTTCATACTTGATTGTTTACCACTACAAAACATTGATTATATTTTTAACGTTGCATAAACAAAAGTATCCTTCAAGGTTCCAGATTTGTTTACATACAGTCTAGAAATACAATTCTAAAATTAGACTGAAAAAAATTTGTTACCATAGGAAAGAACATGACCTTACTTTATTAATTTTATCATTGCAGAGGCATAGTCTGAAAATGTATTAGAAATAAATTATATTTCAGTTTTAATTAAAATACAAGAGCAGTAAATTATACTGATGAAATGGTTCACAGATAACAGAATCCCTTGGAATTTGCCCCTTTACAGCAGTGAGTAGAAGGAAAATACAAAATGTTATGAAGTCCAAACAGAAGACTGAATTTTTAAATTAATGGTATTCATATAGTTTGCAACAACCAAAAATACTATTGTCATAACTTTTTTCTATTCTTTTAAAAACTTTGAAGTAACTTAAAACTTCATTTTGCATCCATGAGTCTTTCACATTCTAAAGATCTGTTTCAGCTCGATAACTGTTTTGGCTTTGATAGCCAATCAAGTTGCATTAAACAAAGTGTTTTTCATATAAATTCTATAACAAGTTTGATTTGGTAAAAGTGAACACACCTTCAGTAGCAGAACTGAGTTTTACAGAAAACACAGAGACCAACATCTCCAAGTTTCAGAAAGAGAGCTGTAAGTGGACACTGCATTTCTTTTCAGAGGAGCATTTTAGACACTAAAGCAACCTTGCAGGATATTTTAGACTGGTTATGCCCAGTTCTGTCATACATTTCACAGTTCTGCATGTTAGGGAAAGATGTACATATGGGATTTTCTTGTATATATCATTGCTTTGTTATGCTTTCTCAAAATGAGCTGCAATTGTGTAGTATAGATTATAAATCTATAATTTATTAGATGATAAGCTGTGTCAAACAAGTAGGATAATCTACAAATATATGTTATGACACATCATCATCTGTGTTAACTTTGGCTGCTTCATTTAAAAATAAATAAAAATAGATCATTTGATGCAACATATAGGACTTGGTTCTGCTACATTCATAGGATCCAAGGTTATTAATAGGATTTCTTAGATGGGTGAAATTATGTTTTCAGGCATATATTATAAAAAGTTTTGGGGTTTTTTGGTTTGTTTTTGTAGGTGTTTTGGGGGTTTTTGTTTTGTTTTGGTGTTTGTTGTTTTGTTTTTTTTTAAACAGAGTGGTGCATTTCTAAATTACCCTCACCTTAGCACCTCTTCTGAAAATTTGGATGTGGTAATTATGAATTATAGTTCATTTAAATTCTTAATGTCAGAGGGATCGAAGGCCATACAGCTTCTTACAAAGGAAGTTCGTCACTGGTTTATAGCACAAGACCTGTGTGAGACCCGTGCTTTAGTAGAGCAGCTCCTTGTGCCTGCCTGCCACTGTTAATGATGTGTAATTTATGGAAATAGTAGACAGTAATTCCTAATCAGCAAAGCTGCAGTTAATAATGCTGGAATATATCATATAGAATTGATGTCAGATTTATGAAAAATGGCAAAGGCATGTAAATCTGCTTCTATGAACAGCTGTGAAGGCTCACCTTAGAAAACCATTCAGTCTAATCAGTAACAGATTTAAAACATTGTTTGAAATCCTATTACATTTAATAATTATTTATTAATAAAGGCAGGTCTAATAATTCTGGAATGAAAAAACATTCAGTAAGTGAATTCTTTGCATTATATTTCAAGATATTAAAATGTATATTTTAAGATTTTAATTTTTAATATATGAAATAAGACCCAACAGAGTAATTACCTATATCTAATACCTGGAAAGGAAAGGTTTCTGTATGTTTGTTATAGCATTGTTATTCACATTACTCAGCTTTTCTGTGACGGTTGTATGGATAGAAGTTCTTTTTTAGAAATCGCAAGAACAGGTCTCTGCATTCTCAATGATAATATTCTTTGAACTACATAAAATCATATATAAACACAAGGCTGAGAACTTAACTGTGAACTGTCACCTGCTTTCTATGTTATCAAATTGCCTTGATTATTTGAGGGTCACTTTTCATGACTTATAAATTAAAGTATTTGTTGGACATGATGTTTTGACATGAAAAGCTCGATTCAGTTTCTCTTACTCCTTCAGGGTAAAAAATTTCTTACTGAACTAGATTACTCATCAGATTTTTAATCTTCATTTTTTTATTATTCCTTCACCAACTTTGTAATAAAAATCTGAGTACCATCATAGGGGCAGGATGTGAGTAAAGTAATATTCCTCTCAACAGCATATGTTGGATAGATGAAGATAATACCTAAAATACATCTCTCATTCTCACTTTGACCACAGTACAGATATATCTAGGAATATAAAATATTCAGCAGACTTTCTTCTTGTGTTTACTAAATGTTTTCTATTTAAAAATATCCATATATACTTGTGTATAGTTTGAAATTTGCTGTATGAATGTGCATGGAAAATGCATAAGTAAAATTAGCTTATTGTGTATAATAAACCCTTCAATTAGATTATGTCAATTATATTCTTAAATATTCAGGACTAATATATGCCCCCTAATGGTGCAAAATATGGTAAGTGTTTTTAAAATTAATCATGACAGTAATTTTGGGCTGCACTGAGAAGACAACAAATGTCTTCAGTGATGACAGTGGAACAGACAGAATATGGCACTGTTCGAGTGGAGCAGATTGTTCAAGCAGCTTGACTGATTGACTGTATCAGCTATCACTAGTCTGGAATAATCTGCAGAGTCAACACCAGCTGAAAGGAATTCCAATACTCATCTGGTTTCTGTAGAGCTCAGCTACCTCATGACTGAGAATATGAAGTTTTTGATATTTTGAATAGAGTGGTTGATACTCATAATGGGGCATATAGGTGTGTTAAGTCAAAATAAAAAACCCGTTCATCTTTTATGTGGTTTTGGTGCTATTCTTGTTTATTTGCTTGCTTTTGGGAAATGTAAATTGTCTTTAGAACCAGGCATTAAGAGATGGGGAGATTCTCAGGAAGCCAAAGGTGGATACCTTCTCAATAATGTGCTTTTGGCACAGTACAGGGGTAAACTGGATAGAGTTCTATGCCTTGTGATATTGCATCTAGGAAAGTATTGTGGTATTCCATCTGGTCCTGAAATTTCTTAACATAGTTGTTTTTCTGCTTAGTTACAGGGAGTGTTTACTTAAATCTTTCTTTTCTCCATAAAGTTCTATCTTATAGTTCTTGTGTGCTTGTACACTGTCCAAGAGTCTTGAATGAGAGTGGTTATAACTTATATTTAAGTCCCCTGAATCCATGCATAAATTTTTGGTATGGTCTTCAATGGGAAAAATGGAAGCCTAATTAATAGGAATGTAACCTAAACCTCTTGCATTAGTGATTCATTCTTTCTTTGCTGCTAATATAATATTCAAAATCTGTATCAATACTGGAGATGCAGATAGTGAGTTAGCATAATATTCTAGGGCTCTACCAAAATCAGTAGAAACTTGCTGACTTGACTGACCAAAGCATCAAATCTGCCATTAATATCTCTAAATGCTTAAAACCCCCTTTTATTTCAAAAGCTCTATTTTAAAATATGTACTGAAAGAATAAAACATGTTACTTTTTAAAGACTGGTAATCTTCTGTAGGTCATCAGATGAAAAGAAAATGTGCTGATGAAAGGCAATTTATAAGGATGGAATAAGAGGGGAAGATTTCATAGTATTAATTAGCAAATGTTTAAATCAAAGCATAAAGAGACATAAAGTACAGGAATATGTCCAAAATTCTGTCTTCTTCTAGGACTTTAGTCAGAGGTTACTATGTCTGAAAGACAAGTCTGAAACTTATCTTGAAGGTAGACATATAAAGCCTACAATAGTAGCATTCTATTTCACACAATGGCTTAGTGACTGGAACACTCACCTGGTAAATCAGCTCCTATTCCACCAGAAGGGAGTTCAAAACAAACCCTGCTTTCTTGGTAAAAACCCTGAGTAACAAAGTGATGGTAAAAGGGGGACTAACAACGCTAAGCAAAATAAGCAAAGGGATTTGAGATCTCAGTTTTGGATTTATGTATCTATTTTTTTATTTCAGCACCAATTTAGATAATGAATTCCTTCTCTGACTCAATTCTATATGGCCTAATTTCCTATACTCACACAGTGCATGCCAAAACTGCTATTTAGGTTGGTTTTTTCTGAGATAATACTAACTCTGGGGTTTATATCTGGGCATGTTTTACCTTTCCTGAAGCTGAAGAAGAGGATTATTCCAGTAGGAGATCATAATGCTTGAGAATAGCTCAGGTTCTGAGATTTGATTTATATTAGGTTTTATCTGGTGCCCACCTTCGGAAGGATATTTCTGCAGTTTTGCTGGTTGTTAATATCTGCCAAAGAGCAAATGACAGATATGTTCTGGGTGCTAAGCCATCAATCAGAAGTGCAGTGCTGTTGGACCTGTAATAGTCCAGGGATAGAAGTGAGGTAAATTTCCAGAGGGAGATAATATCTTCAATAGAATGATGGAGAAATAGATTTTTTAAGAAGAAAAGGCTACACAATGCTTTGGTCTCAGAGTGACTAACTGCCTGTTTCTGCCCCTTTCCCAAAATGCCAGGGATTTTATAATCTCTTCTCTTGCCACTATTCTCATCCACTAAGTGTCCTATTTTCAAAAATTGTGTGTTTACTTAATGAAATGCAGTTGAAAGTTTTTGTTCTGATGTACTTTGTTTGGAATTGTTTGCATCTATTTTAGACTTCTGCTAAGAATTTGTTCCTTTTTTTTCCAACTGCACCAGTTGGAGATAAGCTATCCTAATTCTTCCTAAGAAATCTGCTTATTAACCAAGCAGATTTGTAAGTGATTGTTAGTCTTCTTGGTGAAGAAATTCATACCTGACTTGTAGTTTTCACTGTACTTCTGCTAAGGTCCTTTGTAGCTTCTGTACTCAGTAGGTTGTCCATATAAAAGAGTTAAACTAGAGATTCTGTTTATTTACTCCATAGCCAGTCTTTAAGTTAAAGAAACTTCTCCTACACTTAGCTTATGACATAGCCACTAGAATGGAATAGCAGTGTACACAAGGCATTGCTGTTTAATATGCAAAATCATTATCCCAGCCTTAAAGAACCTTGACAATATGTAACCTGTCTACAGTTATGCAGATAAGGTAGTGCACTTTGAGACATTCCAGTTCAGTCTTTAGTGATCACTGATGGATTTTTATTATAAGAACTGTTTATAAAATTTAGTGAAGAACACATTAATATGTTGGTATAATTGTATATATATGATGTTAACACAAAGAAAGATATGTGAGAGTCATTAAATGGCTTGTACACAAGTTAGAAGGATTATGGCTGTCTTAAAAAAGCCACTTATTGTTGTAACTAATTTTTCATTCAAACATTGAAGAGCATTTACTGGGTGCTGATGCTAATGACTGAGATACCACTTAGTCCAAACAGCTATGTGCAAAGATAATTATGTTTGTATCATTGGTTACTAGACATTTAGTATATTAATTAGAATTACTCAGAAGAAAGTATTCTCTTAGAAGAATTTATTTTTCTCTAGCTTGCCAGGATAATTGCTAATAGGAACATAAACCAGTGCTAGGACTGACATGTAGTGAGAGACAAGCCTATGAACAGCCTCAGCAGACTTAATATGAAACAATACTTTCAGATGTGAAAAATTATGGTCAGGAGTTCTCCAGAACTGGAGACCATGGCCTGCCCTTGTATTGGCATATGAATGAGATTAGAGAAGGAAGAACCCTTGATAACTTTTTAGTACTCTTTGTAACTTCATTGTGTGACAGTGCAACAGGAAGAATAGCTTTCACAGAGTTTCTGCTTGCACTGCTAAAGTAAAGAGGAGGAAGGAATCATCAGACATTTATGCTCCTCGCCTCTTGCACTGATGCAATTGAAAAGCACATAACCTTCAAAGACAAAGAGGACTGAGGCATAGAACTGTATTACAAATACCATTAACTCAAGGAAGATCATAAGACTGCAAACATTTAAAAATTGCCTTATGTTAGAAAGGTATTTCAAAGGTAGATGTAGCAGTAATTGCAGCTGTATAAGCAGTTAAAACAGCAAGGCTATCAAAAAGGGATTGATTATATTTGTAATGTAGCTATTTCAGTGAATGTCTGAAAGTTATCTTGAAAATGTCATGCTTATTCAATATAAAAGTTCCTTTGTCAGGCAGTAACCCAGTTCCTTGAATAAACTTGAAGAAAATTACCTTATTGTGGAAGTTCTGTTGCCTTATGGAAAAATACAGTGATGGTCTTCATATAATAGGACAGCAAGTATTTGTGTTGCTAACTTTTCCTGCTGCTTGAAGAAGCACTATAAAGATCTAATTAGAAGTCAAAAAGTCTTTGTCATTATAAAAGCTGAACTCAGAAACCATCTGGGAAGAACACAGTATAGTCTATGCTGGGACGACAAAGCAGCTGTTCCAGAGTTTTGCCTGTGAACAGTGTGAATAGTTGAAAAACATTGACAAAGAAAAATAAAATGATACGTTAGAGCTAAGTTTGGTATAAGTGCACCTAAACGATTATACAGAAAAAAAAAGCAGTCTGTTTGTTTAAAGACTTCTATTCAACATCCTCTGGAATGCAAAAAAAATAATATTGTGACTTGGTTTCCTTGTTCTTTCTTTTCTGTAATGCCCCATGGCTGAAACATCATGATTTTTGTTGTGGGATCACCTAAGCAGGCCTGGATTTGGGTTCTAAAGTTTGGACTAGGCCTGCAATTGTCGGGTGACTTGAGCTGGGCTGGGCTAGCTGACAGCTGACTTCTTCTAACCAATGATATTGTATTCCATACC